>CAEFZP010000561.1:0-533117 GCA_903064625.1 Mallotus villosus | reverse complement strand
TGAGGTTTCTTCTGTCTGGACATCAGCCCTGATTGCATTTTGCCAATTCAGTAACGCATTGATTATTTTGTGTTCTCTCCTCTTCACTAAAAGTGAATCTCTTCAGTATATACTCAGGGTTTTTCCTCTCTTCATACTTGTACGAGAACAGATATGGACTTCTGTCAGTTGTTTCAAATGTTCAGTTAAGGGTCATTGTCTCTCCCTCTATAGTAGTCACATCTCCAGCCATCTCTGTCTTCTCTAAACGTGTCAGAACAGGAACATTTTTGAAAGAACAGAAAACATAGGAGAATGGGATATTTTAATGGCACACAATTGAAACTGATCGTTTCATAACAAGACATCATGTAAATATCAGTATGTTCTTTTGGCAATGTGCCATATCTGTTGAAGGATGAGTCTGAAGAGAAAGAGAACGAATGCCCTCTTCAATGTATTATGAAATTACAATTCTTCTGTCACCTCCTGTGTCTAAGACTTAAAAGGTTATTTCAAAAATTGTCTTGTCTTTGTATTTGAAATGATATTTCGAATATACATTTGTTTTTTATTGGACAAATATTCATTTGTTGATTTTTAGTTATTCAGTTGGTTGTTATTACTGTATGAGTGTCCTCTTAAAACCTTTCTCTCTCCTGTGTTTTTGTACAGGGATTGATTAGACTGTAGTCATAGTGCTTCAGAGCACAGAAGAATACAGCTAAATCAGTTAGCTGCAGGCTTTGAACCCCTAAGGAACTGATCACAAGGCTGAATCCAAACTGGAAATAATCTTTCCTTTAACTCAGGGATCCATACTTATCTCTCATGAGGACACACTAAGGAGAGTGTCTGGTCAGCTGGATGTATACTGGAACAGGGCAGGATTGGAGCTAGTACTGGTAGTTCAGTGTAACCTGCCCTCCTTTGAGAGCAATTACTTGTCCTCTTGTTAATCAACCACCTCTTCACCTCTGCAATCTTAAAATATAGTATTACTATTCCATTCAGGGGCGGTTTTAGGCACGGGCGACCCGGGCAGCCGCCCGGGGCGGCACTTTTTCATGACACGTGGGGGGCGGCACGACCACTTATCATCTGGGCCGCGAAGCGGTTTTCCATTATTTATCATATAACTGTGTGGGGAATTGGCAAATTAGCGCCCCCTGCAGCTGCAGGCGCCCCTGCTTGCTAAGAAGGTGCCGTCTACAGCTCATGTGTGAGAAGGGGGAAGGGGGAAGGGGGGGCGCGGGCGCGGGCGAAAAGTTCACCTCTGGGTCTCCCAAAGGGAACGGACAAGGGGGGGGGACGGGGGGATCCACTGTAGGCTATAGAGCAATACTCTAATGCAATTAGTGGGCTTAAGTCAGTCACACCTCGACTTTCTTCCAAATAACGTACATTCATAACATTATAATTACAGGCCTATAAATCCTGCACGTTTTAGTTTTTCTGAATTGTGTGAAATGGCTAATACAAATAAGTAATACAGAACGATTATGTGTCACCAAGGGCAAGGTGAATTGGTTTAGTCTTAACTTCTGTACGAGTGACAGTGTTGGGGGATGGGAAATTTGTTGATTGTCGAGTGCAAAATAAGCACAGAGATGGACAAGAAAAGGTCAAAGCCGTCAGGTGCCCAATTTCGAAAAAAAAGAAAAGAAGAAGAGGAGAAACGAGAAAAACATAAAGGTATGCCACTATGTTCTCTCTGTATGATTACGGTATCAATGTCATGAATTAAGGGCTAATGTTAATTGATGGGTATAACTCTTACTTTTGTTAGCCTGCTATTATGCTGCCTATGCTTATACAACAATAATTCGGTTTTAACTCAACAAACACGAGATCTAATTTCACGATAAGATTGTGCTTTGCAACAAAACTGTTACAAGTTCAGTTATTATTTATTTCCATCATTTGGGTTAACGCTGGGCCCTGTAATTAGCCAACGGAATGTTCATATCTTCTGTAGGCAGTTTCAAAGACGAACATTTGCGTTTTGCTACAACTCTATTTCGTGACAAAGTATAGTTTACCAGTCATAACTTGAAGTGTGCCATGCATAGAATTCGAGGCAGTAACCAAGCAGCTAATTGTTCCTCCCTGAAAGATAGGTTAATATAGCATCTAATGCCAGATATTTAGCATGTAAGGCAGTAAGGGCATGTTTATTTTAATTTGTAATACATGGATGTTTTGTCTAAGAGTTATATTGTAGCCTGTGGTCTTTTGATGTCAATTTCAGGGGCACTTCTAAAATATTTTGGAGCATCCTCTGCCACTGGTCAGGATGAGCCACCCACCTCCCCCGCTAGACAGGACTCTGCTGTAGTCTCACTGCTTCAGGATGGGGAGCAGCCATCTACCTCATCAGCTACACAGGCCTCTTCTGGAATGGTCTCGACCCTTCAGGATATTTGTATTTGTATATTATTCTTAATATTTTATATTATTGTATCTCTGCTCTTATTTGTATATTATTCTTAATATTTTATATTATTGTATCTCTGCTCTTGTTCATTTTTTTCTATATCTGATTGTATATATTTTTGCCACTCTTATGTTCTAACTTATACTGTGTTGTGTTTCTCTTTACTTATATAGTTATAATAAAAAAATAAAAAATAAAAAAAAATATTATTTTGCCAGCGGGGCGCTCGGAGGGGGGGTCTCGCCCGGGGCGTAATTCCATGTAGAACCGCCACTGATTCCATTGTTTGTCATTGTTATTTTTGTCAAACTAAATAGTTACCAAAAAAGGATGTATGTAGACTGCAAGTGGCTCAAATCAAAAAGGACCTATTCAGAGAAAGTCCTGAACAGAGACCCATCATAGCGATTTAGTATGCAGCGAGTGCATAACGGTATAGTATAACGTGATTTTAAGCAAATATGAAATACATAATTTTGGGTGTCCCAAGGGAGGAGGTGAAGTGGTATTTACATGTGAAGGGTTGGACTAAGTTGGTGGTTAGTTGTGTTAAGTGCCAGAGGAATTTACATTTACATGTATTCATTTAGCAGACGCTTTTATCCAAAGCGACTTCCAAGAGAGAGCAGTGCAATTTACAGTGAAATGCTGCCCCTCCCAGGTTCTTCAGTATATTTGTTGGTTGTCACTGTAAAGCATGGAATTGCAGGTTAATACATGTTTAATGTATTCATTAAGCAGACACTTTGATCCAAAGCGACGTACAGAGATGATTTGAACCTGTAACCCCCTGATTTGTAGTCAAATGCTCTAACCAATGCGCTCAATCTATCCCCTATACATTTGGATTGTTTGCCTATGGATTTATTCCTGAATATAAATGACTTTATGGTTGCTAATTTCCTGGCGCTTGCTGAAGCTGTGACCACATTAAACTTCCACTCCAGAATTTCAGAGAGCATTAGTCTACGTGACACATAAATGTATGATTTAATATAGGCGGTCGGCAGAATGCAGGGCAATAATGAGTGATGAACTTGGGGTGGCGGGCGAGATCGTAACATTACTGCGCAGTGTGCGGCGCACAGAGTACGTTTTAGAGACTCCTCACAACACTCGGCGCTCGGACAGGGAAAGATGGACTCCTTCAGTTCAGCGGCAAATGACGGAGTTTTTCCTCGGGATCGACCGTCGTCTATCAATTCTTTTGATCAAGGAACCACACAGTCAAGTTTAATGCGTGAAGGGCCACCGGCAACATTTAGTTTTCCATCCGTATCATCGTGCGTAAAGTACGGAGAACGTTTCAACTTGAGCGCCTCAGCTGCGGAGAGCAGCGGTGGGGAGCAGAGTCAGGACGACGATAGTGATGGCATTGGCAGGAGTGACATGGTACTATTTCCCGAGGAGAGACTTTTGCTATCTATGGGTAAATGTGAGACAGGTAAAAAACACAAAGAGCAGAAGGTACTGAGGCTAAACATTAACGCGCGCGAGAGGAGAAGGATGCACGACCTGAACGACGCACTCGATGAATTACGGTCGGTAATCCCTTATGCTCACAGCCCATCAGTACGGAAGTTATCCAAAATTGCAACCTTGCTCCTTGCAAAGAACTACATCCTCATGCAAGCGCAAGCACTGGATGAAATGAGAAGACTGATTAGCTACCTCAACCAAGGACAAGGCGTTACTCATACTACTGCAAATACGGCTGGTGGCCCCGGGTTAGGTGTCTACGAGCAACAGACACAATACCCGTTCTCTGCTGGGATTCAAGACCCTTATCGCGACAAATGTGTTGTTTTTCCATCGAGACTCTTGAAAGAATTCAACAATAAACCTTGAAAAAGGCATCCCTATCTTCATGCGCGCAACTGAGGTTGATGACAAAGCGCAATAAACAACATGGACTGAAATGTAATTGACACATTCCTCGAGCTTACTATTGACTTTTACTATTTAGGTATCGAAATTATCCCAACGAATATGTTTTATTTATTTTATTTAATATTTTTCTTTATATGTCTTGATGAAGCCAATGTATGTGAAATTCATTTTACTGTTGATACTGATAGAGGATTTATGTGTTTCGTGAGATACTGAACTATGTCTCTGAATTGATGGAAATAAATGTGAACAAATACTGCAAAAACTTGAATGTGGTCAAGAAATTAATTAAACAAGAAATATGAGAAATATATTTACTTAATTGCTATGCATTTTATCTGACCATTTCTGTGAAAATAGAAACAATCTTGGTCAATTATATCAGCACCAGGTAGCCTTCAGCAGCCCCAAGAAAGAACGCTTTTTAAAAGTGTCAAATGTAACTGACTGTAATTGTAATCAAACAGATAATATCAAGTAAAAAGCGAAAGATTCAAATCTTATGAATGTAACACATTTCTAATGGTTTCTTTTGTTTTATTTCATACTTGTGAGTAGCGCTTGAAATGTGAAAGACATTTGAATATAAAACATTGAATGGTCGATTAAGGGTCAGGCAAAAATAAACATTAAAATAATAAATAAGTCATAAGATATTAGGACCACAATATTGAAAAACAAATAGCGAGAAAAGCATTTGAGAATCTGAGACTACATTTTAAGGATGTACAGCTTCAATAGCATGGAAGAGGTTATTTTTTTAAAGAAACAATTAACAGAGACAAGAAAATGTTATCAACTGTTATTTAGCAGACACTTTTATCCAAAGCGACTTCCAAGAAAGAGCTTTACTAAAGTGCATAGGTCACTGATCATAACAACGAGATAGCCCCAAAACATTGTGGGTAGTCAAAACATGAAGCGTACATTGTGAAAAGCAAATAAGTGCCAATGGGAAAGAACCATATGAGCATGTAGTTAAACAAGTAACAATTAAACTGTTAATCATGAATAATTGTGTTTCAAAGACAACAGTTCTCAACTGAATCCTCAATACTATGAAATGGAATGGAATACTGTACTGTAAGCATATAACAGCATATATACCTGTGCTATACATTATGGGTCCAATCTTTGGCCCACAATTACTGCTGTGATTTTCTCTGAATATAATACGGCAGATGTACGTCCAATCCACATGTCCCGCATAGGGCTCTGCCTTCTCTAGGTACCAATAGTCCGTCATCCAATCAAATCAAATCAAAATGTATTTGTACAGCCTTTTTTACACGCAAGCATGTCACAGAGGGCTTCACAAGGCCCATAGAACTGCCCCTCAACCAACCTTAAACCCTCAAGGAAGACAAGGAAAAACCTTGGGAGTAGCTATTCAGTAAGGATCCCCTCGTCCAGAGACGGTTGGTGAAAGAGAGGAGCAGAACACAGGCTTAACATAGTCATACAGCAGGGAAGTGTCAATGGGTTTTGAAACACCAAAATCCATTGTTCAACTTGGTAGAGGTGGGAAAGGATCCAATCAGGCTTGGCGAGGCCTGTAGCGAAACGTTACATCGGAGGCAGGAAGCAGAATCCCCAGACCTCCTCGGCTCGAGTCCAGGGTGACCCGCTTCTGACCCTCCACCACTTCCATGTCAAAGTGAAGCAGAAGAAGATACAGGAACTGCTTTATCTCATTTATCGCAAAGTACCTTCCAGGACACTTGGTGGAACCAGAGCCGAATGGCATGCGGTAGTACTTCAGCTTCTGGCCATCCTTGTAGAAGTCGGTCTTTTCTTTACCGTCCTCGACATACCGGTCAAACTTGAAAACCTGTATAGAAGGGAAAATATAGAAAAGGGATGACCTTTTTACATTTATTTTAACAGGCAAGTCCAAAACGAACATGTTGCAGTTGACAATAATGATCTGGTAAGAGAAGTCCTCTTGTGGGGACATTGTAATAATGTATATATACTGTTTATAATAACAACATAATTTTTTGATAAAACAAATAAAATGGAGGACAGAACTAAACAAGCATGCAGCAGACAAACACCAAATATGTACAACATAGGCTACAGAGAAACCAGACTATCATGCTAACAAACACATCACAACAACTATATTTAGAGAGACAAATATAAGAACCTTCTTTGGCTTATTTTTCTATTTTCTTACTTTCTTTTAGATGTAGATATTATATTCCATACTACTGATCTTGAAGAGCTTACAGTATACATTCATCAATCCATGGCTAAGGACCCCATTTCTGTGGGTATTTTAATATGGAAAAAGAAGTAGTGCTTTCACAGTATATATTGGAGAATGTAGGAGTATGAATAGGAGAATATAGTAGTTATTTAACTTATACGGCAATAAATCGACACATCTTCCTTTATGGTTTGCATTTGACCAATAGTAAGGTGAGCCCCTCTCAGAACCAGATTACATTAGCATGGACAGTGCGTGCTGACCTTCTGAAGGCCAGTGAGAGGATTCAATCACTCACAGACCATGATAATGTTCATTAATCTAACCCAGAGGAAGACACACGCTCACCTAAATATGCACACACACACATACACACACATACAGAAATACACCCATCCACACACCCACGCTTACCCCCCCCCTCCCCCAACCACTACCACACACACACACACACAGCAGGTGGTATAGTTTAAGGGAGCTATGCCAAACAAATACTACAGACATTAGAGAGAAAGAAGCCAATGTTTGATACAGAGCCTACAGGCCCTCTAAAACACCCACAGATTTTGTGTGAGTATGTGTGTTTGAGTGTGTGTCCAGTCTTGTTTACCTCGGGGTCTTGGTAGATCTCTGGGTCCATATGCATGCTCTGAGGGTACAGGGCGATCACGTCTCCTTTCCTCACCGCCTCCGATCGCTCCCCTACTAGCCGTAAGCTGAAGTCCTCCTGGGCCACACGAATGTTCATGGAGGCCGAAGACAACCGCAGACTCTCGTTGATGGCGCTCTCTGTGAATGCAGTCCCAATTCTGGGAGTTACCATTGGGGAGCATTGGGTTTGAACCATCCTTTCTGAGATGACCTTGAGCAATTTAAGAACTAAACCTATAATACATGACCCGGACAGAATGATTTGGCTCACAATGGTATTTGGATATTTGTGTGGAATACTGTTCAAACCAGAATTGGATTATTCACGGCTGAATAATAAGGTATTTAAAAAAATAATCAGCATTCTACAAGACAAAGAAATGCAGCAACTTTGCTACTACTACTTGTAAAATATCGTCATTAATGCTACAACAAACGGATTCAGAAGAGACAGATCCCTGCCACATCACCCCTCAGGAGACAGAATTCCCTGCTGTTTGCGACAGAGCCACATCGAGCTCACACCAGAGGCATTTTTTCCCCAGGCATGCTGACATGTCACCAGCGATGAGGCTGCAGTCAGCTCAGAGTGTGTGGCGTTGTGATCTAATGTGACACATGGGGAGCCTGTAACTGTGTATCTGTTTGGACTGGCTTTGTTACTGCGATCACAGACAGGGGTTTGTTGGTTGGAGCGGGGGGGGGGTGATTTAAAGCCACAGGGGAGTGCTACTGTGGTGGTCCTACTTCGTTTTAGGACAGAATAATTTTGTTTTTTGTTTAACATAATATAATACAAACAAACAACAACAAATATAGACAAGGCAATTTTACCCAGATAGAGAAGACTGTCCAACTGGTCCTTGGTGAAAGCGATGTCTCTATTTTTCAGATCCTCTATTCCAGAGAGCTTCAACACACTCTGGATTTCCTTAAATACCGCTGCAAGGGCTTCTTGGTGCGTTACCAGGTAATACATGGCCCAAAAGGTTGCAGGGATTGTATTGCCCACTGAGGCCCATAGGATGGCAAAATGATGAGCTTGAAAAAGAAGAGGAGGAAGTATGGGTGGTGTACAGTTAAAGGTCTGTAGTGCATTCAAATACAAAATAGTTTTGAAGGTGTTTTCATAACACATAAAGCTAGAAAAGGTAGAAAGCCTTTTCTCACAAATGCTTTTGAAAAAAATAATTATAATCCAGAGTCTTGACTAAATACAAGCAATGTCAGAAGCATTTACCTGCTTTATCTACATCTCCAAGACAATCATACTGCTCAAAGACCTCAGCTCTCTTTTTGATGAACTGTGATGTGTTGGACCAGCGTGACATCCTATGTGGCAGGAAGTAGTTGATCAGCTCTTCCCGTATAGACTTGGTCCAACCCAGGAGAGAGATGGGGATCTGGGCGATTAAGAGCGGGAACATGTTGTCGAACTTCACAAATTGTTCTCTGAGCGTGCTCATTCCACTGTGTCGACGTGCGTATTCTGGCTGTCCGTACATGGTCATGAAAGTCGCCTCAAACATGACAGAACTGCAGAACTGGTACATGCTTTCAGTCCTCCAAGCACCACCCTGATCCCTATTCTCCTCCGTCTCCCTCAGGTAGTCTTGCCGAAACACGAGCATGAGGTTAGCCATCATGCTCTCTGTTAAGGAAGTCAGGTTGTCACCTTGCAGGAGGCGAAAGGATCTCTGGATCTGCTCATCCATGCCGGGGAACTTGCCACTTCGGACAGGAGGGTAGCCAAAAGTTACCGGGGCAACCTGGTCCGAAAACTCGTGGAAGTCCAGCTGTTTCCCATGTTTGACGACGTTGGGATACAGCAGTGGGTTCATGATAAATGTAATGTACTTTCCTTAAATGGGAAAAAAGGATGTTAAATGGAAACAGATGTGATTATACAGTAAAGTAATCAACATTGAGAGACATGCTTACTCATACCGCTGTTAGAAATGAAAAAATTAACAAAATTCAATTATCAAAAAACTATATTAAATCCATTATCTTTATTCAGTCATGTATGCAATAGTATTTCATCAAACACACAATGATACCAACCTGCGATCAATATGGTAAATATGTCTCCATGCTTTTCCTTATGTGATGCAAGAAACATATGAGCATTTTTTCCAAACTCCACTGCCTTCCCCAGGTAGGGAATCCAGCCTGTTATAAGTGGGGGCTCATCATCTCGTCTGCAAAAGTGAAAATAAGCTTTTAAGATCAAATAGAAGAAGTAGAGCAGCATAGATCACAAAAACGAATGTTAAAGAAACGAAACTATTAGGACAAACCACTCAAACATCAAACATGTAAACAAACACCTACACCTGTTTGAAATATCCATGAGAAGGCGTGTCTGGGGTCGATTCTGTTTGGACAGGTATCAGTTTTTCCTGTGGCGTGATTGACCACAACACAGCCAACCCAAACCCTAACAAAGAGGTATTTTGTATTATACAATATAAACGTTCTATGCCAAACTGTGAGTGATTACAGATGTTCCATGACACTGAAGAGAGTATCAGTAAGGTCCCATATCCTGCTTAGTACAAACTCCTCTCAGGCACACATTTGACTCTTTAGCTGTTCCTTCACTCAATAGCTCTACCACCAATACAACAGCAATGGGCCAGAACTATAACCCTTGGTTCACAAATAACTGGACTCACTCAAGGGCTCTTAATTGTCAAGCTAATAAGAGGGGTGTGATTTTGTGATGTGTTGGTCCCAATAGAAATTGCAACCCTGTCAAAAAGGGATTAGAGATCATTATTAGCCGTTACCAGGCAAAATACCAAAAATGATATCCACTAAATGTGTATGTGTGGTCACATTACATGTATGATCTGTCAAAACTATAATATAACTAAACCAACCAACAAGCTTTGACAAATACTCCAAGCTCAAGGATACAGAAATCCAGCAACCAAAACATTGGTTCTGTCCTTAGGCCACTGAATGTCGAGATCCAAGGGCTATTAATAACTGGATTGTTGACGGGTAGGGAGAAATCACCCATGCATTCTAATTGCCCTAAAGAGATACAGGGGCACTTTTGATCCTGTCAAGAGAACTTACCACTCACATACAATGGTCCTTCACCACACATTAGGCAATGTTTACTCTATATACAAACCCTATTATTCATTCTACTTTTTCATTTGCACTGTAATGTTGAGCAGAGTCCAGCACACCCTCCTGCTTTTGTGATGATTTTCTAGACGGCGATCAGAAAACATATTTCATTTTCACAAATGTCACAAATATCCATGATGTCATGGTTTACAATCTGAAGATAAAAGGGTTTCAATAAATTTACCATCCAGATATTAGGTGAATTGTGTTAACTGAACAGTAAACATAAACAGTGTCATATCCGGAAAATCCCACTAGTCTTTCAAAGTGTATTTGCTATAAAGGCTTTGTCAGCATGCCAAAGATTGCAACACACACTCTGATGACTGTATCCCAACATCAAGGAGGAAGGACAGAACACAGAGAGAGAATGACATGCCATTGTGTAAATAAGATAAATAACATAAGGGCATGTAGTTTGCTTAATAAAAGAGCAAGCTATAGACCTGTTTTATAGGAAAGGTAACCTTAAATGAATTTTTGGGTGATCTGGCACTATATAAGAAAACATATTTTATTTTTTTTACAAAACATATAATTATTTTTTTGGACCTTCCAGGGGGGGGCGGGAGGGGCCGTAATATAATGGTAGGGGAAACACTGGAACAACCTCCCTGATTGTTGTGCTGCTGCATTACAATGGGACAGGCTCTGATTGTGTGGTTGGCAGAGCTGGTCTGAATCTCTGTTTTCTAAGGCCTCAAGCTGGCTTGACCAAGACCAGACTCTCTTGATGAGTTATACACACACACATCAATAAACACATGCACCAGATACTGAAATGCACACACACACACACCTTGTCTTTGACTGCACACTGCTGTCAGACACTGTCAAAAGCAATCAGGGCCTCTACAAAGTGAACACGCCAAGTGTAAATTAGAATAATAATGGGTTTAATGTGACGATTACAGTAAGAATATATGACAGTTGCAGTTATTAAGTATTTGTAATCTATTTTCAATGTAAGAGTAAAGGTAATGGTCGTGCCAAATGACGTTGCGTCCTTGGGCAAGGCACTTCACCCTACTTGCCTCAGGGAGAATGTCCCTGTACTTACTGTAAGTCGCTCTGGATAAGAGCGCCTGCTAAATGACCAAATGTAATGTAAATGTAATGGTGTGATAGTCATGGATTCTTCGGAAGTAGTTACAGGGCAGACTAGGGCAAAGTGCAACAACCTTTGCACGTGTTCACTCTTGTTTTTATGTGCACCAAGGTATTTCTACAGAGGGTGAAAAACAGCGTGGTGGATAACACAGCAGTAACCAGCCTCAGTACGAGCCCCTTGGGAACTTATCAGCCCATTTCCTCAGAAAAAGGACAACATGTCTTGAGGGGCTGTTGGAGTTTGACCTACTTCTCACAGCAAACTGTGGCTCCCATGAATTCTTATCCAGTTAAACACTAATTACATTATAATAGGACATGCTATCAATAGTGTTGAAAACATTTAAGATATTTTCCAAATTGAAGACACGTTCAGATTTGCATTGCCTCTAAACCAACAACCAAACCAACCTGTGTTGTAAAAACAACATTCAACTGAATACGAGCTGTAAGGTAGCATAATAAATGATTTTGCAGCTATTAAAGTGTGCCAAAATGAACAATTCAATAGATAAAAAAGCTTCTGTAATTGTTTTAATCCTAATTGTATGTTACTCTCTACTGTCAGTCGGTCTAGTGCATGTGGCTGGTAAGGTTAACTCTAAATAATACTGGGTTATTAGGTCAGGTCAAACATCATGTCAGACAACAAGCAACCAGTCTATCCCCATCACTTGCCAAGAGAGTTGTTGAAATCCTCTTGACAAACGTGCAGGCTTTCACGATTTCACGATAAGTAGCCTACGACAACGGCACGTAATTAAATCAAGGACTAGGCTACTTAGTGAGAGTTGTTCCTCGATCTGTATTAAAAACAATTTGAAACAAACTAATAGGCTAAACCTAGATGAGAGAATATCCAACAACTACTTGCCTTTTCCTTGCAACAAGTCTGGAGAATAAACAAAGGGAGATTAAAACAAGAAAGACAAGAGCGAACATTTCCCCTTAGGACGGTCGGACGTCCCACTACAATCCTGTTTCCACCGACAAAATGCTTGCTCCACCACCGTAAGAAATTGCGGGCAACGTTTGGTCTCGAGATTGTTTTCTTTTCTTTTCCATTCAAATTCCAAATTAAATCCCATTCATGTGCGTGAATGACCCGACTGCTCAGGTGATGTTTGAACAGGCGAAGCTATTACAGGAAGTTGCACCCAAAAACTATTGCGCAATAAGGTCCGACATTCAATGACGAGCAACAGAATGGCCAAATGCCACGGGAACCGTTTACAGTAACTGTAAGGCAACGGTTTGTGTAAAAACTGAAAAACCGTTGACAGGGGAATGGGGCAATCAGTCTGATGTTTAGTGGTATAGGCTACTGACGTCCACTGATTGTAGGGTTGCCTACGTTCATACTTCGTTAGATTAGAACTGTTTAATTAGGCCACAAAGGCCGTGAAAGCAGCACAACTAAACAGAACTTCGCTTCACAGCAAAAAGGCATTGCCAATAGTCACAATAAAATAGCCTATTGTAAAGCCATCATCTTGTTCTATGGCTCTGGTGCAGCTCAATGCGTTTAGGCTTACGTCTCGAGCTCCATTGCGATGCAGTCACCTGTTAGACCAAGCATACAATCTGTTAAAATATGACATTCCGTTTGTATGTAAGTGTTCAGCGGCGCATTTTGGCACAAAAAAAGGTCCGCGTCATGTTGAACTTCCGGCTCGTAAATTGCGCAGTAGTGGCCTCACTTCATCGTAGGGCTGTGTCGTCTTTGGTTTTGATCCGGACAAAACCCTACTGTTTGGTCTGGCTTTATATCTATCTCTCGTGAACCGCACATGATACTTCTCAAGATAATTGGGCCACAGACACACACTACACACACATATTCCTACATTTGCAGTTAAAATATGTCAGATACAGAGAACATTTTCAAGCGACTATGCATGTTTCATAGGTTAGGATTCCTAATCATAACCATGTGTCTATCAGTACAGTGCTTCTTTACTTTCATTTGTATTAGCTCCAAGAACAGTCCCTTCATGTGAAACGTGGGAAATCATTTGATTTGAACACATTTACAAATCTGGACCTATAGGACTAGATTGTTGTTTTTCACTGCCTTGTACATTGTTTGTCTAATGTGTGTACAATAAGGTAAAATGAAATGGAGGAATGCAGGAATGCAAAACTCAATGAGTCATTTCTTTGGCCTGCATGCGTTTTCTACATGCAAGCAAAGTTTGATACTTGTATAGGCCTAATTGATGGCTCTATCAACACAACATCACAAATCCAAATTGGGATCATTTAAATGTTTTTCTGTGTTTTATATTTCACGTTGATCACACATCCTCCACATGAGAGTTATTGTCAATGCCAGGTGCCAGTTAGAGTTTAATGAAGGTGAATTTGGTATCCTCAGCCAGGCCACGAGCAGCAGCCCTCCCATCTGTCACCTTGATTGCCTGGCATGGCCGAGTCTCTGGGGTGTCCGCTGCCACTCAGACCGACCCCCCTCCCCCCTTCCCCCCAGTCAGACCACATGCGTAGAGCCCAGATGGTGGGCATGCTGGCTTATCATAAGTCTTTATCTCCATGCAGGAGGAGCACAACCATTAGGAGTACACAACCCATTCCCCTTAGGTGACTTAGCCTATCCACACACACACGCAGCAAGCTGTGCTTCTTCATACACACCAACACCGCCCATGCTTTCTGTCTCACGCACACACACACACATGCACACACAGCAAGCTGTTGTTCCTTGTTCCCAGATACAGAGGACTCGCAAAAGCTGCCCGCCAACTGCTTCTGCAAGGAAGATGATTCACACATGATCAACTATATTTGCATAAAGGCGGCATTAAGATATTCATATAAATATCATACCAGCTGCCCATTGGCCTAATTAAAGGACAGCTCTACGCAAAGTATTTGCAATATAAGTCACAGTGGAGTCTTAATTATTTGAGTTGACAAGTATTAAACCTAAAATTAACCTCTATTAACGATAATAAACAGAATTTGGACAAAATAACTTAAAAGAAACAAAAAGCAGAAGAGCATCTTCTTGATGAGTATTTCACCAGTGATGAAGAAAGTGTTTTGTCCGTCTCTTCATAAACGGAGTGACTAAGTTCAGTTGATTCTGGATTTTAATAAGTATTATCAATCTGCAGATTGGGAGAGAAAAACCAGACCTCCGACAATAAATGACAACACAACACCAGGCTTAGGTCTCAATCATGTCTCTCTCAGCTCTGAAGGCCGGAGGACCATCTTTATAGGGTACAAGAATGTAAATATATATAGTGACAGTCAGGCAGTAATGACGTTACAACAGTCTCAGAGAAAGAGATTCACTGCTCCCAACACATGACAACTCTCAGACTAGAGAGTTCATTGGAGGAGCTCTCCTTGTAATCATGACAAGGAACGTTTAGCCAGTACTTTCTCCTGACCCCGAACATCTATTAACCCTGACACATAGACACAATCTACTCTTATTAATAGCAAGCTTACATGAGAACATACTAACTAGTATGCAATTACTAGTTCTATTGATTAGTAAAAGATTATGTAAGCACACAGGAAATCCCAATTTCTTCCACACCAGTAAAGACTGCACTTTTTATTTCCAGTGACACACTGGAATTTTACTTATAGTACAATATATAGTAAATGACTCAAGGCATAAAAATGTAATTTGACATTTCTAAGATAATGGGGAATCATTGGTCGTATGGTGGAGTCATGGTTGTATACTGTTGATCTGAACCTAGCAAGTGACAAACAAGTTTGTCTGATTTTCCCCAGACAATTGTTTTTATAGTTCTCAAATTATAAAACCCTTGTCAGTGGTCTATTAAAAAAAACTAAGCCAATGACTTGGCTTCAACTGGGCAGGCTTGCACGGTCTTGTGGCTGGGCACACATGCATGATGTAGTTTGGTATGGCCACACATGGAGAGCCCAGCTGGGTATGGGAGCCTGGCCATATGGGCTAGGACTTGTAGTCTTTCTTGTTTCTGACTGTAGGCACCCCGACAGATGAATGCGGGCATGGGTGACTTTCAAGTACCATTGTCCATTTGTATAACCAATATATATGAACATAGCCTGAAAGGTGACTCACTACTTTGACTAGCAGTTATGTTCACAATTTTTTATATTAACTTTACAGGTCGACTTCAACCTCAGATTGTGTCAACCTCCTGCCCTCAGCTTCCTGTCATGGCCAATGACAACGTTTAGTGGTTAAAGCATTTTCCATCTTCTTCCCCTAATTGGGATCAAACACTCAAATGTACAGTCTTAATGTACCTTCTATGATGAATTGAGAAATGTGTATAATGAGAGACCCTATATATTACGAAACTAAGGACCCATTTTGTTAATAGGGATAATTACCTCAGCTAATGACTTAAATTACTGAACATCTGGGTGGATGGAACAACACAAGATCAGCACATTTTTCCTAGTTATTATTCTGTAGAAAAACACTTTGTGTGCATTCTCCTCCTAAAACTCTTTGCTTTTTGTGGTCCCTTGTCTGCGTTTATATAATAGAACTGTAATAACCCCAGCCTTTCATTGTGTGTTACAAGCACTGACGTGTGACTGTTTACTGTACGGTGAGTGCACTTGCCAATGGGGATGCAAGACCAAAACTCACTGAGGTCACTCCCTAGTCCTGCGGCACACTTTCAAACTATTGGTGAGGAGGAGTTTATAACAAATATTGGGTACTAACATTGTTTTCTTCCACAAAGTGCGAAAAAATAGCAGAGACAATATCAGAAAAAGATTCAGTAGTTCTAATTTGTAGTATTCAATCTAAGTTAATTGTGTCAATGCCAGCAGTGCTCATTCAAAACTGTGGCAAGCACTTAACTGAATTGTATTCTATTTAGCGTGGCCGTAGCAACCCCGTGAGGCCTCCCTCACCCCCTACCTCGCCTGTCCCTAAAAACCATGTGAGGCGGATTGTGTGTTGCTAAGATACAGCTTTCATTAGGGTGCTGACTGCTGGTGTAATCAAATTGGGTACATAATGGTTCTAACTGGTTTGTAACAATGCTTTCTGTGAAGTTAATGTTTGGATCAACACTGCCACCTTCTGTCTTTTTTCCATGTACTGCATACAGTACATTCCAATGCATAGGAGTTTATCTCATGGATATGTGCAAGCTTTGTGCAGTTGCAATTTAAGTGAAACCAAATTATATCAAGATTATGTCACAGAATAATTATTTCCCTCAAAATAATAAATCATCAATTTGATGAATGATAATTGCCTACATAACAATTGGACACATTCTGTCAATGTAACGCTGCTTCCACAAAGCTCTGGCTGTATTACCAGAAATAGCAGTGGTGGCCATTTTTATTGTTTCCACTGGATATATGGGGTGGGCTGAATGGAGTGTGTCTATTGTTGTAAGATGAACAAAAAGCTGGAGCTGTAGGGATGATGACAGTGGATGGATTCCAACCTGAGCCTCCATTTATACTGCAGTAGTTGGATCCTTGAATTTGCATGAATTATTTTCCAACAAACAAGTTTCTCTCTATACACATATTAATGGGGTTGTGGACTTGTGGTCTTTCTGTTTTACAAAACAGAAATTGAAAACAAATATCTCCATGCTCTTATTATAGAGCACAATACAAGCAGTTTTTTACAACAATGCAACTGCACCAGCAAGTCTGTAAAAAGACCCCCTTAGCCGGGTTTCACAATTGCATAATCCTGATGATCTCCTTTCTAGGGCCCCACTGGTCTCATGTGTGGGAGGTCTGGACACATGCCAGGCCCGTAAGAACCAGAGGACTGGAGAGAGAACGCATTCAGGAGGCAAGTTTACCACAAGGCCCTTTTGTAATGTCCAGAAGACCAGACTTTCTGTTACTGTCAACATTTTGGTGGATTTTAAGCAGAGCTGATCATATTGTGATTCATGAGACGCCAGTTGCTTTGGTTGCCTTTTGCAACCGTGTGTCTTAAAACGTCATTTCACGCTTCTGTTCTTACACAGTGGGAACAGTCCAAACTCTGAATGGCAAAGCATTCTGTAAAGTATTCATAAAATCCAGTGTCATAGCTTAAACACATTTTTGTGAAGGTGAATGAACCCTCTACCATTTCCCAAATGTATTAAACACTTTTAAAATAAATATCTGTGATATATTGCAACTTTCAATATTCATTTAATTATTTTATGCAACTCTCGGGAATAGTAATGACATAAGACAACACAGTATTCATATACACAATGGCCCATTTACATAGACAAGACTTAAGCATTCCTTGAGATGTGCACACTCACATACTTCGTGCTCACACTGTTTAGAGATCAAGCTCAAAAGATCAAAATATAAATAAAACTAAATGTGCAATAAATGTGGGGTATTACAATACAAG
Organism: Mallotus villosus; assembly: GCA_903064625.1. Taxonomy (NCBI): domain Eukaryota; kingdom Metazoa; phylum Chordata; class Actinopteri; order Osmeriformes; family Salangidae; genus Mallotus; species Mallotus villosus. The sequence goes on along the minus strand of CAEFZP010000561.1, from coordinate 515,315 downwards.
GATTGATTGGGACCCAAGTCAAATAAAATGGACAAAACTCTTGACCTCAAAAGAATGGATGTAGTTCATTAATAAAAAGTACTGTACTCTGTCAAGTAAAATGTACACAAATATGTTTACTAAATCACAAATTTGAGGAAAGCAGATAGATGCTAGTGATAAGCTATAATCATCTTGTTGCCAGGTATGGTTAATGTAAGCTAGGAGAGTCAGTAAGGATAAAGGGCACAGATCTGGGAAAACACACAAACACATTGTTTTCCTCACTGACAGGCATTAACAACTTTGAGAAATACTCTTGGCAAAAGTTGAACTTTCTTTAATGTGGCAGTACGAGAACTTTTTAAAGGATCAGCTGATTTTGACAGACAACCTGCCATGCAAAGATAGACTATGAGCTCAACAGCAAACACAATGGCAATTCACACGCTGTAACATGCATTGTTGGCAACATTGTCTAGGCATGATGTTGTATAGTTGATCCCCTGAATTGTTAATCTAATACATTTGCCCCCCTACATCCTTAACAAAGAACGATAGTATTTAGTATTGTATATGTGCAAAATACATTTCAATGCAGACTTTTTAAGTTATGATCCAATTGAGAATAATTTTCAGTCAAGGTTTTAAGCTTAGTCTGTGTATCTGAAACGACACTTAGTGGTCAATAAACAAGATGAAAGAATCATCAAAGAAAACACACTTGTACATACAGCTCACTCTCCTTCCTTAGGTTTCAACCTCTTACAGTCAAGTCTTGGAACATATCCACGAGTTCCCCAATTGTGACTGGTAAGTACATTTACAATCAGCATACATTTCCAACATATAATGTTAACTCTAAATTGTTCCCCATGTTTTGGGGGGAAAAGCAGTGGGTGAAAAATACCTTTAGTATTAATTCTGCTGATTAATATTGGAATTACACCCTTCAAAAAGTGCATTTGCAACCTAAATGTAGCACTGAATATGGCATCCTAATATTGTTCTTTGCTGTTTAATACTAAACAACCCATCAACCAATGCAGTGTCAGAAGACTGTGCAAAAAAGTATATGTTGCAATGCCACGTTAACTTACTGGATATCTTTTTCATAAAACAATTTACTGTAAACAATTTTCAATCTCCAGAAATAAGTCAAAGACGTGAAAGAACTGCATTTGAGCAGTAGTTGATTAGAACTGTAACGGTTGATCTATTGATGATATTGGTTGACTACAGTACATCAAGCTCACTCCAAAATATATGACACCACTGTTTTCGACCTAAGTCCTTCACCTTGGAAGACTCCACACGATGGAGGCTTCTGGGTCAAATGTCAGAACATAAGCAGCAAAAAGAGTCATAGAAGGATTTTAGGCCTATGTAAACACACTGAAACTAAAGGCACAGCTAACTGGATACATGATTGACTACTGCATGTTCTAGATAAAGAGTTAAGAGGGGAAAGACCCTTGACCCAAACACACTAAAAGATCCTTTAAGAAAAATGGTAAACACTGTTTATAGCAAAAGTTGAGCTCCAATAGATCCAGTCACAATATCCCGGTATAAGCTCCTCCCAATAAGACATTTTGGTTTAAAGAAAGATGGACCTGTTGACCTGCTTGCATGTGTAGAAACAAAACTTCTAGTTCACTCTTAGAAAAAACATACGGTTATGAAACGATCCATTTCAGAAGCCAGTCCTTTCCAACCATCTCTCTTCAACGGTGTGGTGCAGAGAGGGAGTGGTTCTATGAAAGTCTGTGTGTGTGTAGGGGGGGTGGGGGGGGGGTGGGGGTACGTACACGTGTCAACTACACTCGGTCAGAGACTGTTTAGTCACATAAAAACGCATTTGGCTGTCAAGCTCTCTGGTTGTGCCAGCTGTAAGACAGATTCTGTACAAGTGTCTCAGAAAGAAATAGGACTTCCTATGGCCTGGGAGGGTCACCAGTAGAAGGAGCGGGAGAGAAAGTTGGCTGCCGTGCCTAGCCAGCCCGAGCCATCTTGCCCAGTACCCACCCGAGTCACTGCCTTGTCCGGGTCCTGGGATGGGCTCTCCTCCTCTGGGAGGTAGTCTGGAAGATCCTCATTATGCTCCACCTCCACAGAACCTTCCTCTGGGAATGGGATCAACACCTGGCAACAGATAACAATCAATCAGCATTCCAAGAACCATGCACATTTCCAGATCTACTAATATCTGGATGACTAACATTCATTCCGTTAAATAAGGAGGAACATTCAGAAATAAAGCATACCAACCTCATCCCCACTCTCTCCTTTAACAACTCGTTGAGCTTTCATCACATTGGTCAAAGCAATGGCTGATGCTAGAGCCTATAGAAGTTAATCACAGTTTAAAGTCCCAAACTTTCACAATTTTCCCGGGCATTCAGAAAATATGTTATACTTTGTGGCTCAACAGCCATGTACTGTAGATTTTATTACATTGAATTCAGACTTTCCTACACAGTGACAGAAAATTATATTCCTTCATGCATCGCAAAAAATATTTGAAGCATGCCTAGTGACTCACCTCTGCCTTGAGGTCGGAGCGGATTCGGACAATGCACCTCTTCACAGCCATTTGAAAAGTGAAGCTGATGACCCCACGGATCTTCAGCAAGGCCTCCTCACACAGACTCCTGCGGCTCTGAGGGAGTGATAATAGGTAGTTCTTGAATGGCAGAGAGCAATCAGTGTGGAAACTGTTCAACCACACTTGTAAGACCAAAATTGAACATTTTGAACACTCTTAGCAGGTTTTTACAGTATTTTATGGAAGACAAACATGGTTACCCTCTAAGCTTTCATCGGGGTCAGGTAACTTCAGATATTGAGACTTACTAAATCTGTCCTTGACCTAATTATACATGCTTGCATTCTAAACATGCTTGCTATCCTTAAACAAGGTACAAATGTTGATGACGGGTTAGTGACACATTTCTCAAACAAACTCACAGAGTCATCCAGGCCATCTATGTGCAGGACCACAGTTTTGGCCCGTTTGTTAGTGGAGCCTAGGAAAAACTGGGCTTTGCGTCTGCAGGTGGCAGCCTCCTCTGCCTGCTCGGAGTCTGAACTGCTGGAGGCCTGCAAGAGCTCGTAGATCTCAGAGGCCAGCAGCTTGGTTTCTCCTGGGGTGGTTGTTCTGAAAGAGACAGAAGAAAAAGGGGGATTCGGTTATCAAAAGTAGGTCACACTCATATAAAAGATTTTAATTACAGCATACTTCTGTGTATAACTAGTGATATTTGTAAGGAAGACCACAATACTAAAGTTGTTATAGGGAGTATATTGAGTAAGCCACTGACTTCTGCATGACGTTCTGTAGACTTAACATCATCCCCAGCTCGTCCTTCATTTTTTCCCTGTTGGCACGGCATTCGGCCAGGTAGCGCACAGCCTGACAACAGGACAGTCACAAGTTAGCTCATAGACTAGATCGGAAATGTTTATGTGCTCAGAAAACACAAAACAAAGCAGAAGATAATCAGTGCATCTTAAGTAATATATTCTCAAATCTGTTCTGATCTAAAATAAAATCTGGCTGCAGAATACAACAAACCTAACCTCAAAAGTTCAACATTAGTTCAAATTCTCAGTCCGACAGTAGTGTAGGCACTGAAATCAAGATTTTGAACAGATATAGCAGACATTGAATGACGGCCTTACCAAAAGGGCAGAGTACACAACTTGGGGGTTGGGGTGATCCAGAAAAAGTATAAGTCCTGGTAAGCAACCTTGGTCCTGAACGATGGCCCTTCTGTTCAGGGGATCCGCAGCGAGATCCCTAAGCTGGTTCACCACAGCCAAGGCGTCTGGTTCCCCGCTCATGGTGCTTCTTCTTACTAGACACCCATGCACGCCTGAAATGACCGGACGAGAGACACACTGTTAGATGGGAGATCCGCCATACGAAGATAACATGTTGTTGTCCGCTTTGAACTAGCTAGCTAGGTTAATGGAGCATTGCGTGTTGTAAGTCACAGTTTTGCCTGCCAGCTGGTGTCAGCAAAAGCCTGTAGCTGGCAGGGTATCCCATCCCTGAATGTATAGTTGAGATTTATAAAAATGGTTAGCCCGCTAGCTAATTATTTGAAAGGTTAAGTGCTAGCTTGTCAAGCGCATCTGTGTGACTTAAGAAAGTGTGTATATCGCATTTGCAAGCATTTAGCTACTGTGCAGTGATAGCTGGTGTTAAAGCTAGTGTGGCTACTGCTAGCTCTAGCTAAAAAGTCTACCTACCGTTAGCAAGCTAGGCTACCTGCCGTACAGAAAGAAGCACTCCCGTGTTGTTAAAACCTCCAGAATATGAATAGAATCCTAGCCACGTAACAACATGTATGGAGGCATAAGCCTTTATTTTTCCTAATAAAATCAAAGTGACGATGCTTCACGAGCTAGCAAGCTAGCCTGACAGCTCTGGTTTGTCTAGGTTCTTCCTGGTCCACGAGAAAGTAGCAACACAGTATGCACTTCTCTCATTGGATACTGAAATACAGCCTCACGTCACTAACCATTCAGTGTGCGTTTTGCCGACGCGAGTTAAAGGCCGACGCCCTTCACTTTAGGCACTTTGCACAGAGATCGTCAACATACCATTTATCCAAGATTCGTCCCAATAGGTTTGCTGGTACAGTATCCGTATTATGTTCAGACCAAGCACATTCATATTTTGGAAACCAACTGGACTACACAATCAAGGGAATTTATCTTAGGCAGGTATTGATGATGAACTAATACCTCTGGTATTCAAACAGACACTACTAAAGCAACTCATGTGACAACGTTTTATTAATGAAAATGTAACTGCAACTGGCATGTATCAAAATATCAATTTAGCAAATCTTCCCCCTAAAAAACAATAGCGTGCCACGCAAGATCCTACCCCAAAAAATGAATTACATCAAATTGGTAAACAGTTATTAAAGAAATGTCCAGAAAATACACATTTGCCATTATATGAAAAGCACCAGGATTCGTTTTATATTATGAAAGTCCAAGTAGGCACAATAGTGTCTAGAATACAGAAACAACACCACAAATCAGATATGGAATGTTTGAGTTACTGTCCAATCTATTAATGAAAAAAATGAACAGATTTTTAAACTGAGGGCAAACAGTTGAACAATGCATTGAGAGACAACAGTCCTTTCATCAAATAGGGTTTGGTCACTTAGTTTCGTGCATAGCTTAAAGGCATTTTGTTGCAGTCATTACGTGTCTTTTATTTTGTGTCATTCTGAAATGGGCTCAATTCTCTCATATTACAAAATTGTGGTATGTCATGTCCCAATTAAACAGTTGGTTGTTGTATTTATGGGACTTTTTATGGGACCACCAAAGCACACCCCAAAGAAAAATACAATTGTGGGCCCCATTCATACTGTTAAATTGAAAAACATTTTGGCCATCTGCTACGAACATGAAAAAGTGGTTTTTCAAGTGTTGAACGGCTGGTAAGGCCACATATGCCCCCTTATCCCTCTTACGAAACAACCTATCATTATAAAACAGATTTCATACCATATTCAATATAAACTTTGCTGTCACATTTCACAGTGCAAGGAGCATGGACTAAGGGCAGTCCTTCAATGGCATTTGGTGTGTTGATCTGTGATCCAGATGTTTGTTCAGTAAGTACAAATATTTCAAGTGGTTATTACACTTACAGTATGTGCTTCTTTCTTTCGCTATTATTATTCTTTTTTTAACAGAACCAATGTTTCATTTGTAAAATACAACACAACATTTGTGCTTGTAAACAGTTCAGAGGCAGCAATTGATGTGGGCTTTTCACACAATGAGTCATATGATGAGGAAGATGGACACACTTTCATTAAGCTGCTCACATGCCTGTGTCACTAGGCTGTTATGACCTTAGCAATGACAATGTATTAACATTGTTATAAACAATAAAATGTTTCAAGGTAATCAATAATTGTTTTATAATTTACATAACTTGTAAACTTGAATTTGTACAAGTGGAATCACTTGTCTTAACATGATTTACCCTGTTGACCTTTCTAATACAGTGTAATAATGAAATGCTAGAACAGTATTGCTACTTAGGTCATAACAGCACTACCACAGATACAGAGCACCCGTTAAGTGTTATAAGGAAGTCTCCAATGCAGCACCTCACATAGGCTTGTCTGAAAAAATGAACCTCTGTAAGCACAAGGCTTCTCTTACCATACTCTTCTCACACAAAGCACTAAAATATTTATTTAGCAAATGGCACTTTAATCAGATCTTTTTTTATTGTTTTGTATGAAAATATTCCCTTCCATTTATAAAAAGTGTGGCGTGTTAAATTAGTAATGCCAATACGGAGCTACAGAAAGAATAAATACATTATAAACTTAAAACAAAACAAAAATACAGCAGAAGCAACATGAGGTATCTACGTATTACTCCACGTTAAAGAAAAAATAAATTAAGTTAAATTAGGTGAAAAAATAAAGAATCAGTGGTATACCTAGAGGAGAGGGAGCGTGTTGGCTGAGGTGGACATGGTGGGTTGAGTAATGTTACAGTCTGAAATCAAATTCCCCTGTACCCTTGTGCCTTCACACCTCCTTTGGCACTGCCGGGCACCTTTGGTGTGTCACAAGTCTTTGCTTCCCTGAGGTAATACTTTGGAGTGACTGTCCTTAGGGGCAGGAGTGGGGCGAGGGGCTAGTTTATCAAAGGAGTCCTCTGGCGGGGACCCTTTCCAGCCGGCCTTGTTCAGACTCAGGTGGTTCAACATGGTCTGGGAGAGGCGCGTGTCAGAGAAACGAGCCCACTCCCTGAACAGAGGCTCTACTACGTACGTGATGAAACCTGCATGAGAGGAAATGATCAGTTATTCTCAGGAACATTCATTGCAGCTAAGTTTGTTTTAGCCATGTTTCATCTAGACTTTATTATACCCCAAAGTCAGTCTTACCAATTTGTATGTTGGCCACTGAGTTGGATTGTCGATCACAGAGCGGGGTCACTTCAAGATTATGTTTCCTTTCGATGTCTCCTGATGACAAGATAAATCAGGTAGGTGCTTCCCAGTTAAACAAATACATACCGGTACACTGATACTTAGACAATTTCAACATGCAATGAAGAACACGTAGGTAGGGTGTGTTACCTTGGTGGAAGAACTCCTCTGTAACCTTTTCGCTCCACAGTTTACAGAGTTTCCATGGTCGGCAGGGGTTACAGATATCTGCACACTTCATGGCCATCTTTAGATTACATGGGTACACAAAAGAAGGTAAGGAAGGGGAAACAAATCTCTCTCCTTATATATTATGCATTATATACATATACTGTATTTTGCCATTGTCCTGTACAGTATTACTTTCAAACTTTTTTCACACTAAGATTACATTTGAGGTAGTATTCTCTTTCTTTATCCTCTGAAATATGTCATTAATCTGTTCTGTAGATAGGCTAGCTCACCTGGAGAACAAAGTGCCGGTACCATGGGTCTCCAAGACAGAGTTCTCCCTTGTCCAAATGTGTCCTGAACTCAGACAAATACTTATTCTGGCGGCTGATGTCTGTGGCCAGAATTATAGATCCAAGCCGCTGCTCCATGTTCATTCTAAAAGACACCAGGAAGAAAAAAACATTAAATAATGACTCAAGAAATAATACTGACAGTAGTAGATTGCTGCATAAAACATCACTTGGGTAATACGACAATCAATGTAAACAATCCTTTAAGATAGAAAACAGATCAAAGAGTGTCAGGGATGTGTTAGGATGTGAATTGGCTTACCTGTCTTCCGCAGGGAGGTGGGAGAGCAGGGCCGACTCTCTGAGCAGTGCCACTGCAGACTTCCAGTGGTGGTTCTCCAGAACAGATGTGTTCTGTAATACCATAGAAAGAACCTCAAAAACTGTTTGACAAATAATGTGCTTTTGAATAGCTCCCAATTCTAAATGCTTACATGAATTGTTAAATATGTTAACATGTTCACATTGATTTGACTGACATTCACTAGAGGAAGTTTGTGGGACCCTTACCTTGTACAGTGCAGCGAGGTAATGGTCTGTTTTAATAAGAAAAGGCTGGTTGACACCTGGATGGTCCAGATCATGGGTGGCAGCAGCCACTAAGCCCAACAGTATGTCACAGGAAGTGAGCGTCTTGGCAAGCTGTGCACACGCCCACATACAGACATTGAAAAAGACAGACAATACACAGACAGAGTTGTCTCAAAAGCATCCCTTAATAACGGTATAATCTTTTGTACTATTATTTCTAATCTTTAAGCCTAATAATCAGATGAACTGAAAAAAAAAGAATCTCTCACCTTGGGCTCTTGTAGGTAACAGTACATTGCCTGAGTCACGTCAGCAGCATGGACTGCATTATGGTAGGGATTCTGGCTACGGTAATCCTCTTGGATCATGACTATGGACACAGTTACAACACAACAATGTTAAAATATGTAGATTTAATTTTCAAAGCGATACACACTGTGATAAGAACATTTGTTAAAAATAACAAATCTATTATTAAAAAATATATATATTTGGGTGAGAAACTTATAAGGCTGTGCTTTAAGGTGACAAGTATTTAAGATTTTTTTACAGAATTTGTGTGATTCCACTATTTCAAAGTTACTTCATACCTAAAAATCGTCTCAGCTTAACCATGTCCAACTGGAAGAGCTCAATCAAGCCATACTGGTTAAATAAGTGAAATGTTAGGTTGACGAGGCTGTTCCCTGTAAGAAAAGAAACCACAAAAGAAACCACAAGATAAGCTTAAGCTTAGTAACACCAGAGTTTGCAAGCATAACAGACCAGGAATACATTATTCAACCATTGTAGAAGCTGACTCAAAGTTAAATTTATAATCACAAGGCCACCTCACACCACCCCAAATTCCTTCTGCTGTACAATTCTAAACAGTTAGTTTTCCTGATGTGTTGATTGCTTTACTGCAGCTGAGCATATACTACACTAGTATCAAGCTGGGATGCTACACATTCTTAGTGAACGAGGTGCGCTAACCCACCTCTCTGTCATTGGTGCTGACCCACGTAGATCACCCACGTAAATGGTGCATCAGTATATTACTATCGGTGAATGAGGTGTGAGTACTTCATTGCCATTACTAAAATGTATTTTTTCATTTTCCAAAATAGAAAACAACGATACTGTAGGTTGTTGCTTATTAACAGACATGCATCTACAATTTTCTAACAGCAGAGGGCAAAAAAACATGCTTCCTACACTCCTTACCATTTGTCAGTCTGTCAAACAAAAAAATATCAAAGTTCCAGGTCCCAACCTTATTTAGCATACACTGAAAAACAAGAATTGACATTACTTTACAAAACAACAATGCAAGCCCATATACACAAACACAAAAGTGTAATTGTTAATTGAAAGTTTTGCATACACAGCAGTGGATGTCAATGTACAGCCCCACCACACACAAACCTTGGCTTGACCTAAGTAGTCATCATCAAGAATGGAAAGAGGGTTGAGGGCTGGGAGACCCCGGAAGAACCGTGAAGAGTGGAGGTACCTCTGGAAGCTCTGTAACCTGCGGACTTTCCTGGCAGACACAGGCTCCGCAGAATCAGGGGGAGCTGTAGAAGATACAAAGTTCTATTACAGAAACATTCAAATCAAATCAGTGGCAGCTAACAAGCTGGTTAACGTAGCTAGCTAGCTCCTGCAGCTATCCCTACCACATATAACATTATTAATCTATCTTATTTAGTACATACTCATATCCATTAAATGTATGGCTAATAACCAACCTTTTATATTATGTTCCATTAGGCATAATGTATTTCAAGTATATTGTGCAACTTTGCATGCAGCAACTGTTAAGACTAGGACTTGAAAACAGTACAAAAAAACTAAGTAAGTATTTTGACTGTTGGGCTTGCAGAGTTCTAGAATACTGAGATATTCAAATACTGTTCTATAGAAACAGAATTCTTATCAGTTCGACAGAATGCGTCTGAATTTACAGACAGTGTACAAGATCTAGGCTACACTACAAACCTTCTTTTATTCAGGGTCTAAGCCAATTATAATACGATCATTATAATGTGATCATCTTTTTTCAGCAAAGTACTGAAGCTCTGCAAAAGCCCCACAGTTTGAAAACCACTGAGCTATCTAACATGGAATAAATACATAATTATTATTAAATTACAACTCAGACCAACAAGAATACTGGTGGGATTGTTGGATGATTAACAGTACCTGGAAAACATACAACAGATACATTTGTCATTACTGTGACTTTTTTTGCGAAGTGTGAGAACCACGGTGTTCGAACTTTAATAACATCTGTACCATTAGAGGACCAACATAGAGGGTGAGCCTGCCATGGCCACCGAGCCAATCACTTCTGTGAGTGCAAGGTACGTATAGAACATATGTGTGTGTGTGTGTATGTATAAGCAAAGAAGGGAGTGTCTTTGTTAGTGTGTGTGTCTGTCGTGCAAAGACATGCTGCTGACACAGCACCCTGTTCCCCTGCCAGCTGGCAAACCACCAATCTGAGACCTGTATTGTCAATGGCAGAATATAAAGCTTAAAATAGCCTCTTGCAGCAAAGCAACATTCTGGAAAACTCCAAAATTACAGTCAGACAAGGGAACACCAACACTGAGCTGCTCTAGTTTGAGTTCACCGTCCATATATTTCCTTGAAATGTCCCCTTTAATTCTTTAAGAATTTAAATACATTTGGCAAATGTCTTATTTTAATCATACATCTGAATTTAGATTATTACATACAGTAAATGAGGCAAGAACTGCTGACCCTGTTTGTTGCCATCAGGGCATCTGTCCAAACCAATTACAAACGGAATATTGATTTATGGAAAAGTCAGCACAGACATATCACTAGGACAACCAGCTGGACAGCTTCCTACCTAACAATTTGTTTAATTGATAGAGGGGCAAAACATCTTTACTCATAGGCAAACATGATGCTGGGAAATCAGACTTGATGCTATCCTGATTATTCTCATTTCACTTAAATTGAACAGAAACGTGTTTAAGATTCGGTTAATCTAACTCCCAATATAAAAGAAAGCTATATTATACCTAAAACAGACATTAGCATCACAGCTATTGCTTACCATCTGTGAGTAAGGGTTAACCTATCTTTAGTATTTGGTTCCATATTTAGTTGGGGGATGTAAACAGCACATTGTAATTGAAAGTTTATTACGTTTTAAAAGGGAAATAAAAAAGTTGTGTTTGCATGGTTATCGCATTAAACAAGTGTTAACCTTCATACTTACAGTGCAAAGTTCGGAAGTCGACATATGTGTTAGGATTAGAACCTCGTCTCTCTAGTTCGACAAACCCGGCCTGGCGACTGACTCTCACATCTCCTAGAGGCAATTGGGAAGAAAAGAAGAAGAAAGAAATATCCTCAAGGTACTGGCAATAATAAGGGGTTTTATCCAGTGAGGCATTTGCGTAGAGAAGAGGGACACAGCTGGACAGGAAGCAGTGTGTATAGCAGTGCCAAGTGTCCATTAGTATTCACACACTGCTAGCTCTGATGACTAATGATAAAGAACCCTGGGAATTTCTGTTCAGACAAGATTAAATCACATTCATTGGTTACACTAGACAAGAGATTATAGGCAGGATTGGGGTCAAGTATGTTTCAATGTAATAAATTAAGAATGTAAATAATTGAAGAAGTTCTTAAAATGTAGTCTCTTTGGAAAATAATGTATTTAAATAATATACAAGAATATGCTTGCATTTTAATATAAACTCACTTATGCTCAAATGTTCCCCAACCCTGATTGTATCATGTAAACATCATGTAAACATCACAAGGCTGATGGACTTAACAGAGGTACATGAAATGCACACTAAGGCATTGGTTCTAACGCAAGGAGCCCAGCCCTGCAATGATGACCACAGTCTTGTCCATTAAAAAAATAAAAGCATTAACAGGTGAAACAAGTACTGAAAGAAAACACATTTTTGACTATACTAGTCATTATACTTATTATTATTATTGTAGATCTAGAGATTTTTACTTGTCAACAATCAAGTTACTCGACAGTCACCTGCAATCTTGAGAAGACACAACAATCAGTTAGTGTTAGGGTTACACCGGACAATTATGCTACTTTAGACAACACAAGAAGATAGTCAAAAACCGAGTGTTACCCAGGTGAATGTCCCACGCACCTAGCATGCGGATGTAGAGAGCCGTCTGATCTTCACTGTCGTAGGAGATTGCCCCGCGTCTCTGAAAAGACACGACAACAGACATTGTGACAACAACATTGAGTCATAAACTTTCATCAAATTTTCTGAAACATGTCCAGATATACTTTGGATAGGTAGGATAACTTGTGTGCCTTTGTGTGTGTGAGAGAACCACACAGGACAGAGGAGTTAGAGGGAGCCCAGTCAGCGAACCTCATCTCTACTGCTCCCTCTCTGATATTAGTGGCTCTGCTCCAGAGATGCATTCAGATGGCTCGCTGGGGTGTCCCCAGATGGCATTACATTGAAACGGGTGACGTCAATACCCCTAACCAATTTGCATAATTGATATTCCCTCTTCCAGCCAAACCCTATCCACATAGGTCACACTACTGAATACAGAGGTCATTAAACATTTATGGTCTTTGGTTTCACACCATCTTTTAGTGAAAGATATCGTCAACTTGACACAGGCTCTCTTAATAATTATGTTTGCAATATGTGGTCAGATTTCCAAACAGGATATTAGTCATCACCATCTGTAAGCATTACAAAAGGGAAAGAACATGCTAAAAATAATGGAAGTCACACATTACAAAACATACTGGTGTAGACTACGCAAGACATTTGGATGGGATAATCCCGGTCTATATATCAAATCTTGTTATTCTTGTGATATTCAAACTGAAAGGAGGATATCGTTGAGTGGATCACTAAAGTTGAATTTGGAATGAGGTTCAACAAGCAAGTGTCTGTATTCTGAGCAGTGTCAACATAGTATTGGCCATATAGTATAGAATATTTTTATAAAATTCAAACTTTTGATATAATAGAGCCTGATGTTCTTTCTCATATGCGTATAGTATGGAATAATAAACAAGACAGTCTATGGAAATATTTACAATAGGTATCATTGATATAACCCTTAAAGCCCTGGTGAGACTTGAGCTTTACCTCAAAGATTTGAGAACATCTCTGCTATTTACAGGATTGCACATACACAAGGCGTATGTGTCCTGACACATCCTTAATGCATTGGACAGGATGACTTTTAAAACATATTGAATTTGTGTGATTTTGCTGGTCTTACAACAGTTTTTGTTACCCTTTCAAGTTCATGTTTTAAGATTAAATGAAAAATAAAATGAAAAGTAGCTAGTAGTTCTTGAAAGGATGTTTGTAAAACATTTGGTTTATAAGTTGATTATCCAATTTAAATAACAGCAAAATGTCCAAATCACTTTCCCTTTATCTGAGAGTGCCCTTGGAAATAGTTCACAGATTTACTAGACACTCAATGCACAGGTTGCAAACTGACGCAACTTAAACACACTAAACATGAGCTTGAAGACTGTTTTGAGAACCAACAAGGATTGTGTTTACACCCATCCATTTGTGTTTATAGCCGAGGAGATAAATCAGGTTCTTTGAGAGACAAGAACCGTTAGACAGCCAACCTTGCTGTGCCCATATGTGCTTCACACCAGTAACTGGCATCTCCCTCACATGGTGCCAACTATGCGGGCCGCGACAGGCCCAGCGTGTGCGTCACTACCGGATTGCCTTGCTGCACTCGTGAAAACACTGTGGCGTCTGCCAGGCTGGGGAGAACATATGCCACCATCTTTCATGCCATGCGCTCATGCTCAGATGCTCGACATTACATTCTACGTACAGAAGTTGACATGTGCAACTGCTCCTTGCTTTCCTCGTTAAAAGAAAATCACCGCATTTTCACAAAGCCTCAGTTTACGTCATGTGCCCACGTCATTGACATACACGTAGTCAGACTTTTTTTTTACGATTTCAAAATGTAAAAAACATAAAAGTCAGAACAGTTATTGGGGTGTAGACACAGTGGTTTAAATAAATAAAGTTAAACATGTGTAAGTATTTATTTGTTACTGATCAGATATCTGTGTTTTTGTCACTTTGTAGTACTAGCAGGCGATATAGTAATAGTACAAAGTGATTTGTGCAAACTTTACAACTCAATTCCTTTCACATTTACCAACAGTAGTTAACAATTTTAACTCTCTAGTAGAGTCCCAGGACTATTCTTCCTACTCTTCCCACAGTTCAGTTTGAGCTAATGAAGAGACACTGCTGGGCTTGTGGGAAAATGTTGGCCCAGAGAGAGAGAGACGGTGAGATATCTAATTAACAGCAACGATGGGTTTCGGATAAACTGCCAGGGGAAATCACTGAAAACACATGGAGTATTGAGGACCAGTCAAATGTCACCCCTCACTTCATTTTCCACTACAATGTACTGTAGACAATGGCTGCTCAATCATTTTAGACAAAGGGCTTGTGGGGTATTATTGAAACCAAAATGCATTCCCAAGACACTGAAATAGCAGGAGGCACTGTAACATTTGAGTCAAATTCTCTTGTCCGAGGCTGTTCTGTTTTTAATACAATACCAATGTTTGGAAAATGTGTTTATCAACTTGTGAATACGCTAGTCACTGACTAATTGACAAGTTATCATCGCATGTTAAACTAAACACGCACACACCTCTTTGTTCTTACTGCTTTCAACAGATAGGCCCAGAAGTTACATCTTAACTTAAGACATCTTTCTCAAAGTCTAACCAATTTAAAGCAGACCTTTTCCAAATTTAGCAAATTGTGAAAAGAACCTACCTTTTGGAAAATCCACCGGGTCAGAATCATAATCAAGGACCAGATTAGTACAATTCCCATTGGGCCGCCTGGCCAAGGATTTTGAGTCCCTTTCCCCGCTTGTACATGCGTGTGAGTGTGTGTGTGCAAATTTGTGTGTGTGGAGCTTGAACGTAGGGGTGCAGACCCTTGTGAATATCCGGAGACCGACAAAGGACAGCTCAAGGCCCGGGCAGGGGCAGTAAGCAGAGCCTTGGGCAGCAGCTGTCTTCGCTCCCGGCACTATCACCTGACCGCCCACTACGGGGGACTAGGCTAACTACCAAACGGACTGACAGACTGACAGACTGACTGTATAAGGGGACAGGCGCCAGGCCACCCCCCCAGCTGCCTGCAAGCAGCAAGCACTGGTGGTGCAAGCGGCGTCGCAATCTTGCGCTAGCTCCGTCCCCTCTCTCTCGCCTGAGCCACCAGTATCTGTGTAGCAACAGCCAAACACACCTCATAAACACTCGGACACGGACACTCGGGGGGAGGTTGGTGGTGGGGAGTGGAGGGGCACACATTACTGCACTTCAATGTCACGTTACTCGTGTTGTAGCAGGTTTTTACAAGTCAGAAAGGTCAGCTGTAGAAGTCTTGCCTCTTAAGCATGTCCTGTTATTCAGACTGGGCCATACCTGTAAAGTCACCCACAGCCTTGTATTACTTTGTCGACATCAGCCCTGCAATTAAAAAGGCTGAATTGTACTGCCATTATTTTGCTAGACATATTCTTTTAAGGTGAACGACTCATCTATGATAATGTCTCACTTCAGAATAATTACACAATAAGGATAGCACTCTCATTGTATTTTCTGAGTCGCTGTTGTTCTACCATACAATTAATATCATTTGAAAAAAACGAATCCGTTAGCTACTTGACACATTTTTTAAACCAGTTAATGTACCATATAATAGAACTTAGTGAAAGCTGAACAAGAGGAGGGAACAGCGTGCATGGAGATGAAAGGGAAGGCTTCTCAAGAGAGATACTGTTGAAGAAGCAGCCCTGTCTGAGAAGTAGCCTTGAACAAACCCTCCACAGAAAAGTGAGGGGTTAGATATGCCCTTGCCTTGCAAAGGCCCACAGACGAAATTAGACCCCTCCACCCCCCACCATCCCCACGCTACGTCGACATCCCAGCTGATAAGTGTGGTAAACCGGATGCCAGAAATAGAGCCATCACAAGGCCAGTTATATGACTGCACAAAAGAGCATCAGGGCTGTGAAGACACACTCTTACACAGATTTGAAAAACTTTAAGAAATAAATTCATTATTTGCGTAACTTAATATTCGAGGGCCATGGTTTTAATTGTAACTTAGAATATTGTGCTGACCTCAATAGGTCTTTGTATGTTACCATCTTCGAAAATCTGTGGCATTGTTGGTACAGTCTGGCTGTGGCCTTCTTAGACTCATACCTGAATCTGTAGTATAGGTTCAAATCAGATTTATGCTCAGGCTCAAAAACTGCTTGTTCAAGAAGTATTGTGTAATGTAAACATAACAAAACACTGACGATTTCCAATCTTTAAATCAGTGGTTAGTATTTTTCATTTAAACTAGTGCAGTGCCCGTTGGCAATGAATGCTAGTTAACTTTTTTCTTATGAGATCCATGGCTCCATTTAATGCAGCGCAACATATCAGCAAAACATTTTTTTTCACAAACCGCTCATTCAAACAGCTTCACAGCAATACACCTGCCATATTTCAACTTCATACAGTGCCCGGTTCTCAAGATAATAAAGCCACAGATAGACACACACATATTCCTGCCTTTATGATGGCCATTCAAGCAAAAGATAGTCAGGACTGTGCCTTTAAACACAAAGCTTGGGAAACTGTTGTGGTCCGTCCAGCCAAGTTCCTGCAAAGACAGCTATGCAAACATTCCTTTCCAAATCTAACAGGACACTTGGGATGTTTTTCCTGGTAAGTCCCTTTACTTGGCTATCATGGACAAATGCACCATAGGGCAGGGATTTGACACAATTTCCCTGTGCAATAAATCACTGATTAACTGACTAATAATGATGAATACACAGTCACAATAACCAATGACCTCATCAAATGTTAAGTATGATAAAACAAGCCAACACCTTAATGATGACGGTGTTATGTCTCAAAGGTTAGCTGTGACTCTTGTGCTAACAATTTACTTTGCAGCACAGAGCATGATGGGGGGGTAAACAATAGCTTGGCATGTGAAATCAGTGCATGTTGACTTCTTCAAAGAAAGAGACTGAGTCAACTCTCACTGACGCTGAGGTGTGGTATATGTGATGATCCAGCTCACTAACTCGAAATGTCACGTTTCTGAGAACACTCAAGTCTAAACCCTAGATAATAAAATAAAAGGACACACAAGGAACATTTAAACACACATGGCAGTTGTATTTGTTTTTCCAGCTCAGTGTGATTGTGATGGTTGTGTAAGATTGAACGACCGTCACATGTTCATTTGTTTATCGGTGCATCTTCTGTTATGGCAGCACTGTAAACACTGCGAGGAAAGCTATTGGCTCCTTCAAAGTATATTTTTCCAAACTTGACATACAGATAGAAAGTTAATGAAAAACGGGTTCCTAGCACTAGAGTAGCCTGTACATACAGTATGTGTTTATACTCAAGGTAAACTGAAGTGATGGCATTTTTTTTACCTCAGAGTTTTGAGAAAAGCTTTTAAAAGTAGGATATAAAATAAGATTAGAATACTGTAACATATGACTCAGTCAAACTCTAATTTGGTACAAAAGTCAAATGTTGTACTTTGTCCTTCATTATGAGTCCTGGATACAAAGCTAAATGAAAATATTAAACTTCATTACAGTACATCTATGGATAAACTGCCTGGCTTGTGCCACCTTAAGTTGCAGCCAGGTCTGGACTGGGACTGAAAAAGGCCCGGGACTTTGAAACGCAGACCGGCCCAAGACCGTGTATTATTATATTATATATATATATATATTTTGCATTATGCCGTGGACGTTTGACCGGCCGTTCGGGAAATCTCCCAACTCTCCCGATGGCCAGTCCGACTCTGGTTGCAGCCTAAGGCCTTTATTTCGACGCCTGTAAAATGTATCTTTCCATGTAAAATATCATGCAAATCCCAACAGTGTGCAAACAAAGGTGGCTCATATTCTGTATACAAATTCTGCAGCAATGACAGCTACATTTAACCAGATATCTAATCTAGCTATGCTGCCTATATTGTATACATATGTAGGCCTACCTTGTAGCGTTCTCTGAATTTGTGGCAAATCAGTGGATCCTGAAAACATGTTTTTTTGTTTTTAAATGTATGGTGGTATTGAAACCAAAATCCACGTTTACTATGTTTAATCACATTTTAGGTCCCCAAACCTGAATGTAAGGCTACTTGTATTACAGTAAATAATATGTCAAGTAAACATAGCTGTTGTAGAAGATGAAAAATGAATAATAAATAAACCCTAAAATGTGTTTGCTGAACATAATTTGCCAGTTGGAAATTGGATAACCTTTACATCTGTTCTCAGAGCTAGACAAAAGATGTGTATGAACATATAGTCTATAGACTTGTGCACGTGTATGTAGATAATGTAGAATGACTTATCTACATTCAACCCACATCAGGGATCTCTACCTTCATTTAATATGGGTAAATAACTCATTGTTGGACACAAGGCTGCACCCACAATGCATTGACTGTGAACAAATCAAACAATGTTGTGGTTTCATTGTAACCGACCAGGGGCATTGGCTTACCAGTCTCAACAGCTCCCTACATGCGTCACATTGCCAGGCTGAGTGTCCCCTACGTCACTTGGCAATCCCATTTCATAAACTGACAGCATTCATTATTTTCCACCATCACCATCCTTTACAATTTCATGATTATGGTATGCCATGTCATCTTCAGCTTCTAATAATGCTGTAGAAGGATGAAAAGGTCTATCAAATATTACATATATTTGCTCTAACACTTTGAAATAATGTTTTAAAGAAAAAGTGCCTTCCTCAGCAAGAATTTTAGGATTAAAATGATCTGAACAACTAACATTGTGATCTAACATTAACTGTTCAAATGGAACATTCACTGGATACATTTGATATTTTGAGACCAAAAAAATAATAGTTCTAATGGAACTCCTAAGTTTACATAAGGTCAATTTAAGGTTATTTCCCTTCAAAAGATTGACACATGATTTTAAAGCCATAAAGCAAACCATCATGTAGGCTGACATCACTTAGCAAATCACAGACCGGATCTACAGCATGTCGTAACGGGCTGCCTCACTCGTGTAGTTAACCCTCTCTGGTTCTTCTGCAGACAGCAGAAGCCTAGCCAACCTGGATAAAGACAACGCAGGACAGCCTGTGTGTCCACATAACGCATGCCGTCTCTAAATGCAGGTGGGACAAGGGCTAAAACTGTTTCAATGTGCTTCAGAAATTCAAAGCTCCCCCGTGAATTGTAGCATTGCACAGAGAAAAGCAGCAGGAGTATCTGCACATTCCTAAGGGTGGGCTTTGTAGTAAATCCCACTTCAGCTTGTGGACTGAATGCTATGACCCTCGAATGGACCTATAGGCACTGCTCATAAAAACAATTAATGATGTAGAAGAAATGTAAACAGAATAACAAGGTTTTATGAAGTCAGCCCATACCCATGTTAGCATTAGCACATAGGCCAAGTCAGCAGTGGGGGTTAAGCATGAGGTGAGGCATCAATATGATATCAGCTTCATAAAAATGGCAATAGCTCTCATTGGCACATGGCTCCAGGTAAACATAGGTCAACTGACATTGTCTGAAACATACTTGTATTAAATCATAAATGCTATATGTTGTGGAACATATGTAAATAAAAGACAAAAAATATATATATATATATTCTGACCGATGTACAGTACTACAACCATATGCATGCAGGCACCTTATGCTTTGTTTGGACAGTCAAAAGGAATCAACCCACATACTGTAAAACCCATGGGGCTTGGTTGGCCCTTGAGGCTGTCGAACCTCCTGGCCAGCAATAAGGCAGGTTTTCACAACCCTGGACATCAAAATCAAGCCACAAAACATTGCCATTCTTACCAAATAGAGCGTGTGACACACACTGCAGCAACCTAATTTCAATAAGGGGAAACATGCTAAGAAATATTCATATTGTTTTGATGTTGACTGACACAAGCAACTATGCTAGTTTACAAAGCTATCCGAAGGCTTTCACAATGTTTAACCATAAGTTAGACATAAGGTACATCCCCAAACACCTCCAAATTACATGGATTTATAACAAAGGGGTCAAACACAGTTGCATAACTCTGTAGCCTGCATCAGGTCAATCGCTTAGGTATCTGCATGCGCTGTAACTCATATCCTGATTATAATCATACAGCTGATGACAGATCTGGGCTCAGGCTACAGCAAATGACACAGACCACCAAGATGTAGGCCACCACTTCTACATGGATGAGCCAGGACCTAGGATATCAATGAATGATTGATGACATCATACCACAGAATCCTGGCTAAACTCAAGAGCATGTAATTTGCAAAGATTTATTGTGAACAATGATTATGCATATCCATTTCAAACTATGTAGATACAGTACTGCTCTATCCAGAATACTCCAGAAACACACACAGTACATGGTAGCCTACAGCACATAACATGACCTATGTTTTCATTTCACATCACATTAGGCTATGACCAATGGGACAGTCAAGAGCACTTTGTGATAAGATGTTTATGCATAGTCCAATCAGCTTTGTGGGACTCTATATCACAGATAAGGATTTAAAATATCCTTACAATTCAAAGTGTTCAATTCAAGGTTAAATGGAAGGTAGATTTAAATACAATTAGTAGTATTGTGTAACTCCTAAGTTTTCATGAGTGTGAGCATTTGCTACGCACACCATGTTCATTATGGGATATACAAGTACTATAAAAGCATGAGAGTTTAGATATAGTTTCTGAACACCCAAAACTGCTCAGAATGCCTGCTTTGTATGAATCTGTATAGGTTTTCCAGACGGCTCTCTTACCTTTGACAGCGGTCTTGGAGAAGGTCCCCCAAAAAGAGATGAGCTGGAGCTGAGACTGATGGCTCCCCTTCGGCTGAGAACATGTTTAGGAACCGGCCTGTCTAGAGGCAAAACCGGTAACTGATAACATACTGCCATTGAACAACGTTCAACGCTGAGTCCAGCTGTAATGCTAAAGTAACATAAAATCAAACTGAAACGATGGAATGTGACACAACTACAAATGTGTCAATTCCACCCACGTCAGTCTCCCGATGGACTGATGCGTCAAATATTAGAACAGTAGTAATCTTCATATAGAAAGAGGTTGGTCTCTTTTCTGCTGCATCAAACTTGCACGAAACGAAGCAGCTCCTCCAATCTTTTGTTCCGTGAAGTCAGTATTTCATCCATTTGGGGTTTTCACCATTTGCCCCCTTTTGAACTCAAATCCGGGCTTGAAAGCGGAAAGGCCTCTCTCTGCTTGGTATCTCAGTAATAAATAGCTTCCTCATATTAAAAATCCTTGCTTTATGGAGACAGTAGCCGACCTCCGACAAAAGCAAACACAATCAAATGAAAACTATTCGGAGACACAAACAGGCTATCTAAGTAAAAATAGCAGATCAAAGCAAAAGTATTGTTAAACTAAAAGTGAATTTGAAACCCTTTTGCTTGTATCAATTACAAGCCTTCTTGAAGCGTTAGAGACAACAATATCAAAATGCATTCAGTCCGTCTGCCGACCCCTCATTGCTTGCATAAATTACCGTGGCGTTCACCCTCAGAGAAACAGAGCGGGTATTGTGAAGATTTTACATGACCATTAACTTGGAGACAACTATGCAAATATGTACTAAATAAACGAAAGTAGCCTACAACCCAAACGATCAAAAAGGCTACAACGGTCACCGGAGCTCTTGCATTTCCTTTCACTGCTCACCCCTGCCTCTTCCCCAAACCGCCTACCACCAGAGATGGAGCTGTTTACAATCTGATGCGTACTATCTGTAGCGTCCAATAGACTCGGATATGTGATGAGACAACGTGTATGATTGGTTGAAAACAAAGGGTATGTAAAATACATAGATGTCTATTGGCTACATTGCAAAAAAAGTAATTGGGGCAGTTTTTTAATGAACATCTGCATTGGTAAACCAATGATTTTACAGTTTGAACTGGATGTGAATGAGTAAATATAACCATTTAAACTTGTTTAAGCAGTCAAAATATTTACTTAAAACAGAGAAGGTATGAACAGAAGAAAGAAAGATTACGATAATGCAGTTTATTGGCTTGGTATATCTTGCCCATTCAATAATTTGAGTTCTTCAATTAAAGCCTTACATACACCTTTTTGACTGAAGCATGTGTGGTCTTCAAGCCTGTGTTCTGACTATCCATTAGTTGTTGGAAGTCATTACTACGGGTCTAGTGAAGATGAAGCAGGAGGATGGTAATGAACTGTCGGCTATCTGAATCAACAGCAGAAGGGGATGTGGATGCTTCTCTTTTTGAGCATTTGTCACATCACACAATCATTGTGTGGACAGAGAACCTACATGCTGTCAGATAAAATATACTCATATCACAATTTATTTGCCCAGTACTGTTGCTTTAACATGGATGATCAAACCTATGAGAAGGAAGTCAAAAGGAAATCAATTCAATGAAAGATTTCCCCCAAACTCCCGATGATTTCCCCTTACTTTACTAAGGAGCAGACCCACGGCAGACTTGTTTATTACTGGAGCGACCCAAAGGGAACTTAATTCAAGGTAGCACAGTTTGGTTTGCACAATCATGTGTTTCTCAGGAGATT
This sequence comes from Mallotus villosus, assembly GCA_903064625.1. Taxonomy (NCBI): domain Eukaryota; kingdom Metazoa; phylum Chordata; class Actinopteri; order Osmeriformes; family Salangidae; genus Mallotus; species Mallotus villosus. The sequence continues at coordinate 492,602 of CAEFZP010000561.1, read as the reverse complement.
ATAATCCTTTAAACATCCCCAACTGTTGGGGAGTCTGAATAATAACTGTGTCATTGGAGTCAGCAGATTGACACACTGTAACCAGAATTAGCTTTTGTCCCCTTGAAAGACATTCATGTTTATGTTGGTTGTAACAATTTGTGAAGGAGATGTTAACATAATATTTTGATTCTACAGTGTTAACAGTTTTACATTAAAAATAAATCTGAAGACAACTTTGATAAATCTGATGTTAACATCTACAGTGTAGATGATTCATAAACACAATTTCTATAGAGACGATTTTGGCATGGCTTTTGGTAGCAGATGGGTTTTTCATAATTTAAATGCATCATGTATCTTTTATATAGCTAAAAAGGCCACCCAAATGTACAGTATTGTTTAGCTACAATATCAAACTTCAGCCATCTGTATATGATCTGGAACAAAATGGGTTTGTGTCCATCAAATTATTTCTAAATTTCTCATCAATGTTATTAGTTGTTTTGTCTCTCTTTTTTTCTGTTTTAAATGTAGATGACGCAGAAATATTCCTATGTGTCTGTCTCCACCCTGTGATGAAAATTGGTTATTACATACAATTTGTGACGGCGCGATACACTAGCAGTTTACTGCTTGGAAGGATACTGAGTCATCTCTGTTTGCAAGCTAGAGGGCACTATTTCCTGCTATAATACTGCACCTTCAACCTGAGATTAAACACAAACCAGCAGGCTAAGGAAAAGTCCTCCCTAATTAAATTTTTGCCTTTGTAAGACTATCTGAAAGGTATAATTTGAAGCAAAACAACAGATTGTCACGGGTATGGTGAGGACCCAAAAGCAGCACAGACAGACAGGTCCAGTGGTGGGCTGTGTAGCCGCAGAGCCGAGCAGGTGTGTAACCAAGAGGGGATAGGCGAAACTCGTGGTCGAAGACAGAAGGCTGAGGTAATATCCAGGAGATCGGTCAGGCAGGATAGTCAGAGGCAAGCAGGGTCGGAACCGGGAGACCAGGCAGAGAATCGCTAGAGAGTCTGGTGCAAGCATCTAGAACAATCTGGCAATGAGTGAGAGTGGAGCTGGAGCTTAAATGCAGCCAGAGCAGAGCAGAGAGCACAGGTGAGTGGAGTTGGCTTAATGAGAGGGGTGTGTCTGATTGGCAGATTGAAGCAGGCAGGTGCAGAGTGGTGAGGCAGAGCTGAACTGTGACACAGATATGTCCAAGCATCTCCAGATCTAATACTCGCTATATAGACAAAAGTATTGGGACACCTACACAATTCACCTTCAGGAGCTTTTATGACATCACTATTCTAATTCCATAGGCAATAATATGAAGTTGATGATGATAATAACTCCTTTCTGTTTTAAGAAAAAAGAATATGTTATAGTAATACAGTACTCAATAGAGCAAGATGTATCCCTGTTGGTCTGTCTCTGTCTAATGTGACTTTAAACCACTTGTCTTGACTACATAGGTGTGGTTATGAGTCCCATCTGTCCTCTGTTTAGCCAAACTCCTCAGCAGTATGGTCATTGGTCACGCTTACCTCCGCCCTGCACAATACACCTAGCCAACCGTCTCAGCTGAAACTCGATCAAGCCTACAGACACGGCATGGATCATGGGCCTATTGGTGGCCTGTGAAACACAAGTCAACGGGTTCTTGAATCTTTCATTTCCTTTCAGCTTTAGGTCTACACCAACCAACAATAGCTGTCCTTTACTGGTACCTCTCTATCAACAAGATTTAACCAGGTTAAGGGCCTTGACTGAAGTTTGGATATACAGAAGCAAACAGGAAAAGTGTTAAAAGGTCCAGGTATTTATTTCGTTCCTACTTATTTCTTTAAACATTGTGATTTGTCCTACTTTACCTCCTTGAGGGAAAAAAGAAACTGGTTACTGGGTATATTTCCCATTGCTTGATTAGTCTAAGCTCAGTATGCTTTGTATAGACAATTGTTTTATCCTAGTCTAATTTTCTAGATTAAGTACACTGGACTTTGTATGAAATGTTACATTCTGTGTTCACCAGCAGGTAATGGTTGTAGGATGTCTGAATCCAGGCAACGCTCCCTGTCTACATCAGGCGAGTCTCTTTACCAATTAATGGGACTAGAGAAAGGTTGCACACATGATGACATAAAAAAATCCTACAGGTGAGAACAGCACATCTTTCTCTCTTTCATACATGTACTATATGGCCAAACGTCGGTGATACCTGACCTTAAACCTGTAACAAGCTTGATGGAACATCTCTTCTGTATTATCCTCACTTTGTGCAAGGGGACAGTATCAAGACATTTAACAATGGGAACTATTTTTCATGGTTTTAGGCTGGAGCCCTAAGTTGTTGTGGAAATACAAAAGCTAATACAAGCTTTTTTCAAACTCTGTGGCAACAATTTGGGGGGAGGCCCATCGGCCCTTATTTGGCTTGATAAAAAGAGTTCCATTCAGAAATGTTTTGTCAAGTTTGGTGTGGAACAACTTCCATGGCCTGCACAGATCCTTGACCTAAACATGATCAAACACTTTTGGGATAAATTCTAACACCATCTGCAAGCAAGGTCTAATCACCCAATATCAGGGCCCAACCTCCATAATGCTCTTGTAGCTGAATTGAAGAAGATCCTGCATTAATGTCCCAGTGTTTATATCATAAGCCATCCCCGAAAAGTGAAGGCAGTTATAGAAATATAAAGTGGGAACAAACTCCATATTAAGTGGTGGGTCGCTACAGTATGTGCAATAATGTATTGCATATACCTCACCAGTGGCAATAAAAGTTACAAATAAATACTACAAATATGCTGAAATGTATTCTGTAAAACTATTATCCGTGAATGTACATCATTAATTGTTGTAATATAATATAAACATATTTGTGCTGACAATAGCCTGACACTAGATGGAGCAGTAATTCTAAGGAAACCAGATGCCTAGACACCTTGGTCTATAGTTCCATTTCCAGGTTAAGAATGTCCTAAAGAAAAATTCACAAGAATTTACTAATCTCAAAACAAAACATGCGTTTCCTACCATATACACTACTAAACTGTGCTACACTATTAGTTTGAGAAAATGTTCTCAGTGAACTATTAATAAAACACTGTAAAAAATGTACTTCATCAGAAAACTAGCCCTGAGATACCATCCGGATAAGAATCCTGATAACCCTGAGACAGCGGAGAAGTTCAAGGAGCTGAACAGCGCTCACACCATCCTGTCAGATGTCACCAAGAGGAACATCTATGACAGTTATGGCTCTCTGGGACTCTATGTAGCTCAGCAGTTTGGGGAGGAGAATGTCAACACATACTTTATGCTCTCAACCTGGTGGGCCAAGGTGAGATCAAATCTAAACAATCAGATCAAAAGGTCACATGTGGTATGATCTGTACCGTGAAGGGCTTCACACTGGGTATGAAATAATAACTAGTATCCTGATATAGAGGCTTGTATTGATCAAACAACATGTTGAGAAAAACAGGAACAATGTGTAAAGCAAGCGTTTGTGTACATTTGTGCGCATGTATTTGTGTATCTGTGTGCATTTGTGTGTACAGCATGTGTGTGTTTGTTCAAATTTGTCTACCCTGTACTGACCTATATACATCTGTCCTGCCAGAGTCTTTTTGCCCTATGTGGTGTTATAACAGGGTTCTACTGCTGCTGCTGCCTGTGTTGCTGCTGTAACTGCTGCTGTGGGAGGCTCAAGCCCACGCCTTCTGGAGAGGGAGCAGATAGCTATGTCTCCCCCGAAGACCTGGAGGAAGAAATCCGCAATGACATGGATGGTAAGGGGTTGCAGGGTGCACACACCATACTCACACGCATACCTATGAATGTGCATATACTAATAATAATATTAATCACATCCACTTTTTTTACATACAACACACATCTAACTATAATGTGTGTGTCTGTGGCTTGATTATATCGAGAACTGGGCACTGTATGAAGTTGCAAGTCGGCAACTGTCCTGCCAAAAGACTTGCAGTGCCTCTTTGTTTGTATGAGCTGAAATGCACACACAGACATACACACACAAGTATTAACTAATATTTTACGATATTTTTTAGATGGAGACACTCCAGTGGTACACCAGCCAACTAATGCTAGTGAGAAGACACAATTGATTGGGGACCGAAAATACCAAAGAGATTCCTACACCTGAGCTTGGAGCATCATGACATCAGCAAAGCATAATCTGTCAATGTACACTACATGACTGCTTAATTCCATAATAAGACATGAAATAACTAATGTAAATAGCTTGGGTACTTTGTTTGCTTTTGTTCACAGTAATTTTGATGAGCTATTTTTGTTCAATGGCTGCAGTTCATGCTTTAGTTTGGTAGTTTCCTGATTCAAGTCACTCTGAATGTTATTATGCCACTAATCACACCTTAGTTTTCACGTAAATATTAATTCAAATGGAAGATTTTGTCTGATTAGATCAACATAAAGTAGAAATGTTTAAATGGCTAGACTATGATAACGTTGCTTTCAATATGCTTGCTCAATTCAGCTCACATAAAACATATTTTTTCCACCCTTGTTGTATATTTGGTTTGAAGTCAAATAGGCCTGTTGGATTAGAGAAAGAAAGAAAAACGTTTACATAAAATAAAGCAAAGGTGTGTAAATCTGACCCTTACTTGTAATAGGCTTCTTCAGAGATTAATTCAGATGATTGAAAATTAGGCTAGCTCGGCCAGAGGCCGGACACGCAGATACACATGCTTGTGTTGTCTGATAGCTACCCCTTCCTGGTTAAGAGGACAACAGCTGGACCCCCTATTTGTTACACTTTCATATATGGGCAAGTAAGCATGGCAACCCTTGACGTGGGAGTTTCTAAAAACAGCCATGACACTCCACTGGCGAGCGACGCGATCCGTGTGAACGAATTTGGAGGACAGCTCTCGCGAAGGCCCAGTGACTGCGCATTATTCCGGAGCAGGCCTTGTTCAACGATTATTTTACCAGGACAGTTCTTAGGGAATATAACACCAACCGTCTCTGTGCCTCGTGCACTGCGTGGTATTAGTAGTTCTCGCACTGTGCAATGAGTATCTCTCTGGAGTATTCGCATTCCACAAAGCAAGACACCATGGACAGCTTGGAGAAACAACTTATCTGCCCTATCTGTTTGGAAATGTTTACCAAACCCGTGGTCATTCTACCTTGCCAACACAACCTCTGTCGAAAATGTGCCAATGATATTTTCCAGGTAGGCTTTAGGGCTTGTATTTTTCCTGTTTTTAAATTAGTGTCCTCTCATTTTTTTAACATTGACATACATATTGTTTTCAAATGTATTGCTGAGAAAAAACAATGTTTGTAGGATATTCCTCAACATTTTCACTTTACCATGAACAGTATCACACTCACAAATACAGTGTGGTGAAATTCCCTATCTGCCTTCCCATAACACCCTCACCTGTGTCTTGCATTCCAGGCCTCCAACCCTTATCTATCAACTAGAAGTGGCTCAACAGTGACTTCAGGGGGCCGTTTCCGCTGTCCATCCTGCAGACACGAGGTAGTGTTAGACCGTCATGGGGTTTATGGTCTACAGAGGAACCTCCTGGTGGAGAATATCATTGATATGTACAAACAGGAGTCCACAAGGTGAGACAAGACAAATGGTCTATATAAGACTGCAAGGACATCAGATCTGATCTGATATCACTACAACTGCACAGTTTGTTAGTTAGACAGTTAGCTCATTACAATTGTATTAATCTGATAAACCTGTCCACTGTACTACACTATACATACAATTACACATCTTAAGATAACATTGTACAAAATAACAATAGTTTTTTTCTTGGTTAAGACCCTTAGACGAGTCATGGGTTTGATTCCATAGGTTCCCTGAGCAAGGCCTGGACTCTATTTTTATAAGTTGGCCAGTGAGGCAGCAGACAAGACAGGGTACTATTTATATTGCTGTCTAAGCCTGACTACGTTTATCTGACATCAACTTGTTATAGCCTGCTTTATAGATGGACATACCAAACAATTGGCTGCACAATTAGTTAGAATTGGAAAAATAAGATTGTGTTTTAAATGATAAAATGTCAGCTCTTCTCCTCTTCTTTGTTCAAATGACAGAATCTCATAATTTCACCAACTAACTAGAACTTTCCAAACTTTAGCCAAACATTGTTTGGTTATTGTTTGTACTGGTTGGTTTCCACAGTTTTTTGTCTGCCTAGCATGTGGCCTACTCTTGACACTTTAGTAATTATCATTTCAGTGTCCATACTGTAGATGGCAAGGAGCAATTTTTCGCTTTGGCGTGTAGTCTGAATCTGAAAATCACTGCTTTTAGTGCCAAGCAAAACCCTTTTAGCCACCATGGTGTGGTAAACAATCAATCATGGCTTTATACAAGTGGACGATTTAAAACACTTAATTTCAAATGTTAGCAAATTGTTAGTTGCCAAATGAAATACTGGCAATGCAACAGACCACCTTTTCAATTAAAACACAAACCGACAGGCCGAGAGTCTGAAACATGGTAAACATCGACCAATGTTTGATAAAGCAGGTGTCCATTTCGTTGTTGAATGCACTTCATTTGAAAAAATACATAACATTAATAATCAGGAGATACATAGGAAGTACCTATACCACCTGTTTTGCCTCTCTCTCTCTCGCTTTAATAACATCATTAAAAAAAAACATAACATTTTTACTTCTCTTGGTACATGAATCTTTGACCTAGTGTATACTTGCCTCAAAAATGTATACTTAAAAAGACACACTCCTGTGATTTACTAGGCCTGAACCTCCAGCAGAGACTAAATGTGACCAGCCTATGTGTGAGGAGCACGGAGAAGAGAAGATCAACATATATTGTGTAACATGTGGAGTCCCCACCTGCTCTCTCTGCAAGGTTTTTGGAGCACACAAGGACTGTGAGGTTGCCCCGCTGAACAATGTATTCCAAAAGCAAAAGGTCGCCAAGTTTTATTTATACTTTTTTTCTGCCTCTAAAAATCTCTGGTACACTTTGTTTAACATTCCATTGTGCCAATTTGGCCCATAACTAATCTTGGCACATCTTGGAAATGCAAAATGTTTGCATTGTAGTGTTGACTCTGTTGTCTTTGGTGATTTCAGACAGAGTTGACGGACTGTATAGCTATGTTGGTGGGCAACAACGACAGAGTCCAAGCCATTATCAGCCAGCTAGAGGAGACCAGTAGGACAGTTGATGTGAGTCCACTGAGTCACTCCTTTCTGAGTCACTCTTAGTTAGTTGCCATCTTCAAACTTCATATCCATCATGTTATGCTTTTTCAGGAGAATGGCAGAAGACAGAAGTCAAAGGTGTGTGAGAAGTTTGACCACCTTTACACTATCCTGGAGGAGCGGAAAGGGGAGATGACCCTGAAGATCAACGCAGAGCAGCAGGAGAAACTGGACTACATTTGTGGTCTGAAGCGGAAGTACACTGAGCACCTTGAGAGCATGGCCAAGATTGTGGAGACAGGGATTCAGACGATGGACGAGTCGGAGATGGCCGTCTTCCTCCAGGTAAGGAGATGATGGTGTACTTTCAAAGGAATCAGAGAGGAGGAGATCCCATCTGGAAGATTATATTGCATAACTGGCCTCCTCATTAGTGAAATAAAGAATCAAGTTTAATTTAAAAAATCACAAAAACATCATAATCCTGTGACGAATAATAACTTACATATTTGCTTTACAGACTGCTAAGCCTCTTCTTAAAAAGTGAGCATGACATTTTAATGTTATCATAAAACATTATGTAATCATAAAATACATGCACCTGTGTCAATATATCTATATAATTCCCCAATTTTGTTCATCAAATTTTTCTGTCAGGATTACTGAGGGCACAAACACCTCTCACTTGGACAAAGTAGAGCGTGGCTATGAGAACATGGATCACTTCACGGCTAACTTTGACGGGGAGAGGAGAGCATTGTTCAAAGTAGACTTCATAAAAGGTAGGTTTCCCTTTTGTCATCTGTATTGTTGAATGTCTCCATTCTATTGCAAGCTCAATTTCCCCCTAAATAATTATTGTCAGTGACTCATTTTCAGAACTTTCCTGCATTCAAATGTTCTTTTTAAGGACAACAATTGAGATTTATATATACCCATAAACAATGTTTTAACCCTCAGGCCTTTTTCAATTGATTTTCGTTAAATAACGTGTTAGATTTTCCTTGTATGACGTAACATTTAATTATCCAGCTTGAGGATGCACACACTGTAAATGTCTCATTTTATGTACTCAAGACATTAATCTAATAATTAAAAACAGATAATAATCTAAAAACAGCATGCTCAAGTGAACCAGATTTGAAGTAAATTCCTTTTAATCATTGTTATTAACTACTAATCAGATGATGAAGATGAAGATGGTGAGGTTGCAGAGAGAGGAGAGGATGCAGGAGAGGGGAGAGTGTTAACTGGTGTGACACGCACTGAGACCTCCCATGCTGCAGGGGGAACTGGCATTCGCCCGCCCAGGCAGCAGCTGCAGCCGGCTGTACCAACCAAACAGAGTCCAATCCAGCAAATGCCAGGCCAACCCCAGAGAGTCACCGAACCTCCAGGCAACACACCTACCCAGGTCCCCCAACAACCCCCTTTATTGCCCCAGACCCAGACCCTGCCATCAGACTCCCAAAGTCAGGTAAGAGGATATCAATTCATTAAGTAGTAAAACTCTTATTCAAGGTAGCAGTTGGTAGGATCACCACAGTTTCCTTAATCAAAGTCATGTTGCAGTAGTGTTGCTAATTGGTGGGTAAGGTCAAATGTTACATTTAAATCTCAATATCTATCCCAAATAACCAACAAGCTTCAAAAATGGTAGGCATTTATTCATTTGTAAATCAACATAATCAGTGTAAAGCTATGGCAAGGGAAAGTAGACAGTTGGTGCTTGAGCTGGTGGCTGTGGTGTTTTTACGTCAGCAAGCGGCTGTAATGATGATACACCTGCCTGCTCCCTCACTTCCAGGGCACTACATGAGTAGAGTGTAAAGGGTAAGGGAAATAGACGCGGGTGGGATTGGCACTGTTTTCATAATTAGCAGCCACTCTGCTTCATGTCATCATCACTGAGTTTCATCTGCATGTGGAGTGCTAATTTGAATGAGCGTAGAGTCCAAGCCAACACATCGTCATCGGAATGAAGAAGCCACCTGGAGCTCTTGCGAGATGAAGAGTCTGGACTGTTTCACAGAGCATATTGTTAGAGATGCCCTTTGACTAAAAACCCTCTCAGTCTGTGTGGGTATGTGTGTTACCAGTGACATGAATTCATATACTTGTGTAAAAACAGCCCAGTGACGAACAATTGAGGAAGGAATACTGGCCAGTAACACAGTATCACATTTAGTTAGATGAGCAAAAAGACACACTAGGGACATAGCTAGAGGGAATATACAAAATATAAGGTTGAACAGTCTTGAAGAAAAACAGCTTCCTGTTTTGTTTCTTCACAGGAAATGGTGTTCTGCCTTGTAGTTTTGGCTTTGCTTAATACACTGCATCCATTTTTGAATCTGATAGTCTACCAATGTAGCACTATTAGGTAGGATTTATTTGTTGGCATTTGTACAAGAATACTTTTTTAATATAGTACAGAACTTTATTGGCCTAAAGTGAAACAAAGCTTTGCTTTGAGCCATTGATTCAAGGACCCCATGATTCTGAAATTATATTTTATTTTACAAATACAAATCATTTTAGTATTAATTTTACAAATATAGATAAAAGAAAATCTAAATAAACTGACAGTTTGTGTAATGGTAGAACATAATTTATGTTGAAGATTAATAACGGTCAAAGTGTTACATACTGTAACTCTATACAAATATGACGTACCTTTTATTCTGAATGGGCGTCCTAATGTAGGGCTATAGTTGGAGCAAATGTAGCAACGTCATTCAAAGGTTTGTATTCATTATTTATTAAATGTTATAGATCTGACTTGCTAAACCCGATTTAGGCTTAAATTGTTTTTAACTAGCTACTTTTATAGCTCTTTCATTACATTCAAATGACACATTCCATAGCTTTTTAAAATAGCTAATCACAATGTTAATGCAAAAGACCACTGTGGTATGAAACATTGGTAGGGGGTGGACTCATAGTGACACAGTGCTGTTTATTTTTCTGTTTTCACAGATACACTCTGATATGGCAAGTCCACACAATGAAAGCCAGCCAAACACAGACGACAAAGATGGACCGCGTCATGTTTTCTCCTTTTCTTGGCTCAACACTCAAAAGTAGTTAATCATAGCTAAGGACTTTAATATTGGGTTAACTAACATACCAGTAGCCTACAGAAACACATAGATATATCCTTTATTCTACCTTTGAAAACATAGCTCATATAATGGATCTCTGACTCGATAAATATGTGTATGTGTAATATATAAACAATATACAGTATGCAGAGTATTGCTCCAGATGTGCGTAAAGGTAGATTTGCGCATGGGTTTATTTGGTGAAAAGTCAGATACACTCATTGATTAGGATACACAGCAACCCATATTATGTAACTTTGAATTGTTTTATTACAAATATAAATATTAGACATTCTCTTGCACAACAAATATGGTGCTCATACTGTATTTTATTATCAAACTTTAAAACAGATTGGGATTTTTAGAGAGATCTTGTCAGCTTGGACAAAAGAGATTGGTGATCTTGACAAATTATATATTATGCTTGAACAGACACGAAGTGTTGAAGTATGTCTGTGTACAGTATTACAGCAGTTTCACGGGACTATGTATGTTCTATTCATAACGTAATGTAATTACAATAGAGAAAAAAGCTTGAATTTATATTTGCTGTTATACAAATAAAGAAATAATAAATAAAAGTCAGAATTCAAGTAAAATGCAAACAAACTAACTAACAACTAATGGCACCGTATTAAGCCCAAGATGTAAACTTGAGAAAATCATCCTTTTCATTTTCCAAAGATGTCCATCATCCTTCTGTTACTATTTGCCTGCTGGGCAATTTGCTCCGCTCGAGCCATTTCTAAAACTTCTCGAAGCAGATGGAACGTCAGATCCAACGAAATAGGAGGCTCTTCAGACCGCTTTCCTTTTTCCGTGGAATCATCCACCTGGTTATCGTAGCTACTTACGAACCGATCGATGCTATCAACTTTACCTTGAAGAAGTTGCTGAGTGAGTTGAAGTTGTAGAGCCCTGTTTACCATCGTTGAGGGTGCTCCGGCGAGTGCGTTGGAATCGGAAGGCGATGCATTTTGGTTTGCCTTGTCAAGCCGGATGAAGTATTCCTCTCCTAATCGCAGGACAATGGGAAGAGATAGCTGTTGGAGCTCAGTTTCAAGAGTCTTCGATGGATGGACAGCTCCTCGAGTTTCAATGGCTCTACATTCATATCGTGGTTGGAAGGCACCAAGTAGAGCCACCGCGGAAATGAAGACATTAAACTTCATCTCAGGAAATAAGGAGGAATCTGAGGATTAAACATTTAAAGATGTTAAAATAGTGAGGATTTTATTTTGAGTACTCAAGTATAAGACTGTAGGAGTCCTCAGGAAAGAGATGCATTTACTTCAGCTGATTATTTGTACTTTGCTTGAGTTGAAAGTTAAAATGTATAAGAATGCAATGCATTTCTTTTTATAATGCATGTATATAATGTGATGTAAAAAAGAAATACATGTATGTTAGTGTAATTTATAAATGTAGGCGACATGCATATACAATATTGTCTAATCACCAATTAAATCCACAAAACAAACATACCTGAGGTTTTCTGAAGTAGTTAGTACCACTTTGATGTTGCTTTCTGTTCCTTAAAAGGATGTCCTCTTACACTTCTCGCGTCTCACTCTTCGCTTCTCAATGAACCTGCAACTGTTCATCTCCAAAAAAGCATCGCGAACAGACTTATATATCATAGACTTGAGGCCATGTCATCCTTTTCTGTGAGCTAACAATCTGCGCAAGCGCTAACGTATTGCAGGCAACACCTGAATGTGAATGGGAAACGTAGTTTCGTTGAACAGATGAGTCATAAAACAATTGATATGGGTCACATCTTGTTGAACTTCACTGACGTACAATTTCTTGAATAGGAATAGCATCAGGCTTATGAGCCTTGATGCTATAGCATAACTAAAAAGCTATGCTTTGAGCCAGCAGAACTTTGTATATAATTTTTGACATTAATTAGCAAGGTATTGTGAATGGACACGGAGGTCTGTCTAACAATGGCCCAATGGTTTCCTCTCTAAAAGTGTGTGTTACTGTATGTCAGAGAATTCAGATCGCCAAGACAGTTAACGACAAACGTCCTTGTGCACCTGCCTGCCAAATAATTGAGGTAGGTTGGTCAATACACTCAATGCTGTGAACCTCCATCAGGACACATGACCTTTATAAGCAAAGAATGGGGTAAATTAATCACTGACATTTTACTGTTAAGTTGATTAAGTATCAGAGTAGATTATAAAAATATTTGAAGATACAATACAATATTAACTACTTACTAACCGAGAGTGAGGTCATGCCGGGAAATATCAAACGAGACTTGAACGTATCGACCGAGCGATAGCGAGGTTGATACGGCAAAGTCGAGGTTTGATATTTCCCGGCATGACCGAACGGTCGAGGTTAGTAAGTTGTTTATTATATGGCATTTTTAGCTCTTTTCATTTTGTAAATTGTAGGCTAATTGTAGCTAGCTAGGCTAGCTCTCAAGTCTTCTCACGGTGTGTTTCAGGTGTTGTCTAGCAACCAATTACTTTTGATAGAAAGCGGACAGTACGGTTCTGCTAAAAAGGCTTTAATTCCAACACAAATAACGATTATTTTAGAAAGTTAACAATTTCTTCGTCGCTGTTGATGTCTTCAGTATCGTCTGGACTCAGTTGACTTCGATATCGCTAATTTTGAAGATGACGTCAGAGGAGGGCAATAAGTAAGGGATAATGCCCGACGAGGTGTCCAATATCATCTGATAATGGACGATGCGGAGGCGTGAACCGTCCGACGCGCAGCGGAGGACGGTTGCTTCCGCGGAGTCCATTATCAGATGATATTGGACACCTCGAAGGGCATTATCCCGCTTATACCATGGTCACTTGCCAACGTTTTTTACAAATATGAATCTATGTTTTAATGCGTTTTGCAATCGAAATCTAACGTTGTTTAACGTCGGCCAACTCTGATATTTTATAGTCCGCTCAGCTCATAGAACCCAACACCATCTTTCCCTTGGCTGAACTATTAGCCCGAAAGCTAACGTTATGCTAGCAAGATTCAAAGGCAATAACATTGTGTACGGTTGACAAACAGTAAATATAATATTACAGCATGTTTAACGAGAAGATTAGCTAGCTAGCCAGCCATGTCACTGTCCCAAAATCAATATCAAGATTTTCACGAACAAAGTAGTCTTTATCGACCATAGTCTTTATTGGCCACTGTCGCCAGCCGCAGCCTGCAGCGAGTTGAATAGCAAATGGATGTGAGATGATCGCGTCAAAGTTGACATAATCTCCTAACCGTAAATATAATTTGACAATATGTTTAACATTAAGACTAGCCAGCTATCCAGCCATGTAATTGCTTCCAAATCAATATCAAGATTTTCACGAACTAGTGCTAAGTAGCTACTAGACTAGGCTACGGCCGCAGCCTGTGACTGTAGAGAGTGGAATAGCAAATGGATGTGAGATGATCGCATTAAAGTTGACATATTCTCCAAACAATAATTATAATTTGACAGTACGTTTAACAACAAGACTAGCCAGCTATCCAGCCAAGTCATTGTTACCAAATCAAATAAAGAGTTTTACGAATAAAATAATCGGCCATGTGTGTTGGCTACTGTCGTGTTGGCCGCAGCAGAAGTAGATCGACTAGCGAGGTGAATAGCGAATGGTATGTGAGATGAGCGGTTACGTGACACAGACACAGGCTACATTCAGAAAAGTACAATTTTGCAAATAGGTTAAAATACATATTGAAGTCACTCATTGTGGTAATGACATGTTGGCTTGTTAAAGTCTTTCAAAATTGTAAATGGAGGCTTGTAAATGGAGGACTGCGTCCCTGTTGTTATTGTTACTTATTTCAGACACTTTGTACAGGCTCATATACTATGTAGCCGGCGCAATCATTTAGAACGGTGAAAAGACAGTTTTGCTGAAATGACGTAGTAGGTGTCCAATATCACTAGTAGGTGTCCGTATATCACTTAATAATGTACACCCCTGCAGCCAATCAGAATCGAGTATTCACCCAGACCATGGTATAACAATACTTATTGGACCGCTGGTCAATACGGGTTTGGCATGACTACCCATTAGCCAATCAGAAGGCTCGTACTGTCGTTGCCATATAATAAAGCCTAATATTAGCAATGCACAATAAGCCATGGACATGTATGCTAGTAACAGTTAACAGAAATGTAGATAAGGAATGATGGGAACCATTTCAATACATGCTCATTACAGGCCCTACAGACAACTTCAAGACTTTTCAAAGCGTTTCAGAATTATAAGCATTTATATTCGACCAATTAAACCAGTGTCCCATCAACACCTCCAGAGCTTTGGGGCCTAAATCCTGGCTTTGTAATACATTGCAAGTCAAAAGTTCAGGCCCAAGTTGGCTCAAGTAATCAAATATTTTCCCTTTTAAAGGGAAACAAAGCCAAGAGCTGGGTAATCACATATCAACATGAATATAATTGAAAGCCATTTGGCCACCAACCAGTGTTGATTAATTTTTTGAACATTGAGGATTCAGAATGAATGTTGTGGATTCTATTGTAAATATTTTTTTAAATAAATGTTGTACTTGAAATGTCCAAGTGTCAAATGGTTTCAGAACTTAAAACATGGGATGTTATTTTTACACTTACACGTGACTAAATGGAAGTTGTAATGATGGCTGGAACAATGAAAGAAAAATCAATGGTTTGTGGCCTTTTCTTGCTAGGTGGTTGCCAGTCTAATCTCTGTCACACTTTGGCCTTTAGAGGTGAGTGAGTGATGATGACAAAATCCGAGCTCGATCTCATCGATGTGATTCATCCAAATGTGAATGACCTCAAAAGCTCAAGTAACCCTAAGGTTTGAAGATGTTATAAACAAGACATTATATGGTCGTCACTCGTCACATACACTGGATGAGTAAGGACTACTCTACTACACATACTCTATATTTTCAAATTAAGTTTTAATGAGTAACAAATCATTTTCAACCAGAGACTCGCATCACAGCAACACATATTGATATATTCATTTGAAATTTGTTGTTCGGGCCAACGATAGACATTATACTGTTTATCTTCCCACCAGCTTTAATTTGTTGTCATCAGTCATTAAATACAAGGAGCTTTGAGGACTGGGAAACTGACTTGGGGATTAAGAGATACGTGTTACTCATTGGACAGTTCCATTGAACAGTTAATTTTCATGTATGTAATTAAAGTAAGTCTAGTCTATCCAGTGGGTTGGGAATGTTCTCTGGTTCATTTTATAATACAATTCTAGTGAAGACGTGGTGTGAATCAACAACACTATTTTATAGTTATTATTTTTTGTTTTTTATTTATTTATTATTTGTTGTGTTCAGAGGTCAAAGTAAGCATCTTAATTAGGGATGGAGGTTCACAAAGCCCTCAAGGAAGAACTTATATTGACTTTTTTCCCAGTGCTGAATACTGATACACACCACAACACTCTTGTGTACAGACTTTATAATTTTATGATTCTTATATTTATTTAACACATTTCTTGCATTCATGTTCTACTGAAGTTCCATGTAGTCCCAAATTACCAAGGTTGCTCATCAGGTAATACACTCACAATTGTTTAAGCAGAGCAGGTGAAGAACAGGATAATATACATTTAAGAAACCACTGACCCCGGGAGATTTACTTGCGTAACATCATTGAGAAAACATGTTACCTATCAATTCCTTGTCACTGCATGTTTCACATGTACATTCATTTAGTGGATGCTTTCATTCAAGGTGAAATACAAATAGATTTTTGTAGATTTGTCCACAATTTGATGCTGTATTTTGTTGGCCTGTCAGTCTCACGCAATGAGGGGTAGTAGCACACACACTCTTTAAAAAGCTGTGCAGTGAAAAACATTTTTTTATGGCAATTTCTTTTTTAAAGGTGACAGTGTCAGGTTAAAATGTAGACATGTCTGTCGTCACTATGAGCTAGTGCCCTTTAGGAAAAACTTTAAGTGTGAACATAGATAACAATGCAGCCTGGAGCTTTCCTGACAATTAAGGTCAGTGTTGAGACTGCTGCTCATTTGCTTGTTCTGATGTCACTGTCTTGCACGGACGTGCACATAAACATTCACACACATACACAGTATATTCCCACAAACAACCATACCTAGGAGCCTGCACATACACGCATGCCCTGACAAGGAAGGTCACATCAGTTGGGTGTCTGATGGAGATGGAATGCTGATCAGGACCCTCCTTGTCATCATTCTGACTGTGGGTTAAGTCTATTCGAACAACCATCCCTTGCGTATATCTACGTAGGTCTCCTTTAAAATAAGAGATACAAGAGATGGTTCAAATGTAATCTAAGAGATTGCCCTGCAATTAAAAGAGCAATTTTTTATCCATTGCTCTATCCCTTTGTGGATGGTCTTTCATAGAAGATAATTATGTGTGCCACAAAGTTATGTCCACTAATCAAAGTGAAAGCTTTTACAATAAAATAAAATAAATCACTTTAATTAATCTACTGTTAAACATAGCGTTGGCTTTTTTCAGGACATATATTTTACTTGCTAGACTGTTCATAAAATTGTACTTTCATCTTTGGAACACTAGTATTTTCCTGGCTTTACTCGTGTATGGTAACAGGGGAAATCATGTTTACATGTGACTTGTTTCTTGTGAATCCTATTTTCCATAACTTCCTCTTTTGACATACTAATAGAATGCAATTGAAAAAGTCAGTCAAATGAAAAATGTTGCCTACTCTTCATGTGAAAGGGGTCAGGCTGAACTTTCTGTTTAATCTATAGGTTGAGTGGATAGATGGCATTGATTGGTAGTCATCTGGAATGACCTCTTGTGTATTAACAAATGTACATATACCAACCCATACATTGTATGTTCATGGTAATGCAAGTTCCCGGAAGCCCATAATGTTAGCTAGTGCACATCTGTTGAAAGGCTTCTTAAAGTAGGGCCTATACTAGTGGAGTCAAAGAATGACCAAGGTGGAATTAATGCATCAGATTCCATCTCCTTCGGAATGACCTTCAAATCAAGCAGAGGTCTCCACTCCTTTTGAATTGTCGTTTGCAGCGGAATCCAATCTCGGAAAGAGCTCCTCCGGATTTTCCTGTTGACCTCACCATTTTGTAATTACAGCAATGACATTGGAACATCTTGTCACATTTCAGCTCATTGCAGGTTTCATGATAAGATCCTGGTTGCTATGAAGAATCATAAAAGCTTCCCATCAAAAGCCCTCCTACAAAGTAGACAAAAAATTAACTTTCTGAAAAAGTGCGTACATTTTGTCTGTCAAAAGACATATAACTGAAAAGTCAATTTTGTGTAATGAGCTCGCAATGTACAAATAGATCAACAACTTCATTAGCATGTAATATGATTCTGAATTGTAAACCAATACAGTTTATTTCTATTTACTCTATGTTATCAACAATGTAGTCGTCCAGTCTATGTCCACGGCAGTAACGCTTATGTATGTGGATCTCATTTTACAATAACCGAGGTTTGAAAATGTAAAAAGTTAAATTGATGTAGTTCTCTGGGCTGTCCTGTAGGACTGGAATGTTGTGGTTTAATTGAATCCCTAGTCAATAGGCTGTTGTTGAATGACTCAGAGTGGAGCCACTGTGTGAAACATGAACTTCCTCGCCTAATTGTTTCTTTTTAATGAGACTTATTTTTCAGAAAATTCACAGAATAATGTCATCAGGTCTTGAGCCAAAAAACTCAAAAAGCAGCCCTTAATAAGAGACGGACTTGCAATCTCAGTTTGTTTAATGTTACACCAATTACTAAGCAGTTTGGAGATGGAGTTGAGAGAATGTAGTTGCATCTCTGAGTATACACCTTCGTATGTAAAATAACCCATATCAATCAAATCAAATTAATGCACACTTATACATGTACACACACATCTTTTCATTTCTACAGCCAGCGAAATATCTTGAATTGCTACAAGTCCTTAAAATTGTACATGATAAGTATTCACCTAAGACCTATTAATGCTAATTATCATGTCTTAAGAGGACTGCATTTCAGATAATTTATAAAGAAAATGACTACATAATTTTACTTTTACTCTACTTGAGCCTTAATGTGCTATGGAGGCTTGATATGTCCTTTACACAAAGACTGTCCTTTCTGTCACAGCTACAATGGAGGACATGTAACCAGGCAGTGTTGCTCAGTGGACAGCTCACCATGGCTTGGCTTGGTCACGACATGCAGAAAAAGAATACATTCTCATAACATTGTTTAATGAATGGGGTAAAGGACTAATGTCCTTTGCCTCTGAACTTTCCGGAATGTGAATAAAGACAAGGTAGTAGAAGCAAGTGAAACTGTAGTTAGTGTATCTACCTGAAGTGACCAACGGGCTATTCTTCCAACAGGTTTATGTACAAGACATACTGTATATCTTTTCAAATAGGTTAATGTATATAACACAAAGCCTACTTAAATCATCTCCACCAATGAGAATATTATAAATACTGTATGACCTTACAGAGTCATTGTGATTAAATCACACATGCCTTGACAGAGCACATTTCTTGCGACATGTCTTCTCTCTCCATGTAGTCTTCTCATTACAAGTTACAATGGGTCAACTGGGACATGTCAAGAAGATCTGCTTCCGTGCAAAAGACAATTTCACAACTGCAAAGCCTTGTAAGATCCACGTTTCAGTAATTTGTGAATCACAATCTCCTGTGCTCATCCAAGGAGCCACGCTACCAGTCACAGGGTGTGACAATGGTCACATGCTGAAGATGTTCCCACCTCGGAGCTACGTGTGACAGTTTGACCTTTTTGTGGAAAGTATCGAATCTTACTTCTTTTTCCAGGAGAAAGTAATACTTTTGTTCTGTGTTTCTGTGAATTCAAATACACTAACAGTGTATATAGTATATATAATAGGCCATTCGACTCATGCCTACTTGTCTGAATTAAGATTACCTTAATATTAATATACAAATGTCATGGAAATCACATTTATCAGATATCTATAAAGACTTGTGTCAGAAACTAAACCTTATTGGAGATTGGAGCATTAAATTAACATTTATACCACTGCCTAGAAATCAAGAAAGCCTGTAATGAGATACATACTGTGTTGAAGCGCCAGAGGGACTATACTGGTCATCATGCATGGCCTAAAGCATCTTTCACTTGCATACATAAAATCAATGTAAATACTGCTTGTCAAACTTAAATTATGGTCATAGAGGTCATGGTTACGGATCCATCCATCTCTGACAGTAGGCCTACATTAGACTTAGCAGTGCACAAAATGCCAAAATGCACCACAAAACAATGGCCTACAAACACGTGCAATTTTTTTATAATGAAATTAACATTAGTCATAATCTCCAACAAAATTGCTTGAAATAATTTTTAAGGATTGTAATGGCTAATATACAGTTTATGAAGTAGCTACAGAGAGAAAAAAACGTGAAGGTGACATTATTAGTAACGCTAATAGTTTTCTAAAAAAATAACTTTCCACACCTGTGCATACTAGGCCTAACTGAGGAAACCACTAGAACGTGATGAGACACTCAAATAACACTAGGAGGACAATCGCTGTTTCAGAGAGCTGGAGTTGGCTGCACCACGCTGACACTGAAAGGGCACATCGAAAGTTGCTCTTTCTAAAGCTGGCTGGGAACAGGGAGTTTCTTTCGCTACGTAGCTCATCTGTCCCCTTCAATAGTCATCACACCTCAACAACGTTGTTCTTCAAGCTTCCCACCTGGCTAAACACCCACGACACAGCTGACAAACGCAGTGTAGCGGATGCACAAAGCGCGGGAACTAAACAGAATGTGAGTTACTTGGCGAGAAACCAACCAACAAAAAAAAGCCAAGAACGAGGGTTCTCTTATATCAAACATGACAACTGAAAAGCCGATGGTTGCACTGAAGTGCAGATAAATCGGATTAAATATTTTAGTCAGGAATTCACTATGATTTGCCTGACAGCTGGCAAATGAACCTGGAAACGGGCAGTTCTTCTGAAAGGAATAGTAACAAATAAAATAAAAATCATGTTCTGGATCTCAATGGAATACCAAGTAGGCTAGAATACAGTTTAAGCCGCAGCAAATGACATATGTTCTTAGGCTACTCTTACTTTAAAACAAAGTAAATGTAGCCTACACAGTGCATTAGCAAACATAAAGACTTTCATGCCACATGACATGACAAAAGCTCCTTCAGGACATAAGCATTACCTCAAGCCATACATATGTCTTCAGGTAGGATTGGCTGGTCACATCCTGTTGTTTTAACAATACAGTATGTATTTACTGAATCACTGTCACTTTCCTTGAGGGACAGTTGGACAGGGTGTAGTCATAGAGGTAATAGGGGGTGTAGTAGTGTAGAAGATAGATGTTTAGAGTTGACAGTCCCATAATGCATCATGTTTCCATGACTGCAAATGTCAAAGCCTCTTTCACCTAATGTCACTAGACTGCATAACTGCAATGGCATGTCTAGTCGAGCACAGTGATGGACAGACTTGCTTTGGTACATGCTTTGGTTTCAAGAAAAAAAAGTAGATTTCTCAGTGTGTTTGATTAGGCTATAGATAAAACTCAACTTGCAATAAATTGTTCATTGAATTCCAGGCCACACCAAACATAATTAGTTTATTGGACACAAGAAAACATAAACATATAGGCCTACGTGTGTTCAATAAACAAGAAAACATCGAAGGATATTTTGTCGCTTCACTGTAGGCTAATCTTTACCTCAATGCTGTTTCTAAGCAAATTGCAAAATAATTATTCTTTTCAGATGATGATTTGTAGCCTAATTCTCGACGTTGCACTGAACAGTTTTTCAATTTTTTGGTGTTTCTAAACCCATTGGCACTTCCCTGTGTATTACTATGTTTAGCCTGTGTTCTGCTCCTCTCTTTCACCAACCGTTTCTGGAGGAGGGGATCCCTCACTGAATTGCTCCTCCCGAGGTTTCTTCCATTTTTTCTCTTGCATTGAGTTTTTCTGGGAGTTTTTCCTTGTCTTCCTTGAGGGTTTAGGTTGGTTGAGGGGCAGTTTTCATGGGCGTATGTGAAGCCCTCTGTGACATGCTTGCGTGTAAAAAGGGCTATACAAATAAATTTTGATTTGATTTGATTTGATTTGAACAGTCTGCACCATGCCCAACAATTTGTTTTAATAAACTGTTGGACTAACAACCGTCAGTGGACTGGAGGTTTAAAAGGTAAGTGGAAGTAGTCCTATCCAAACTTTCCTATGACCCATGGCCTACTAATCTTTCACATTCTTTACGGTAGGAGGCGGCTTGTATAATTTGACGGTGTCTTGTAAACCCATAACACAAACATTTTTAGAAACTTGACCACCATGGCAGGACGAAACAGGGTTGCCAATTTGCTCAGGCAACTCGAAAAAGCATCGTAAGTTAAACACGATAGCATATTCTAATTTAAAACTGTAAAATGCATTCGTAAAGTAAATACCTAATGAGGACTGTGACTTAATACGTTTGTATAAACGTGTTGTCCAAAAGTCTTCATCCACACGTGCGCAGTAAATGTTGTGTCAATTGGCACTGGTTACATAATAGCTGGAGAATAATGACTCGTTGTCTTATCTATTACAGATGCAGATGCCCAGCGCATTCAAATACTTTGCATCAAGGTTTGGAAAAACTTTAAGAACTTGAAATAATTAATTAAATCAAACAATCAAGCTGTAATTAAATGATATTGTTTCAGGCACAGCAGCTGCAACATGCACCGTAAGAAAGACTGACTATGCAGTTGAGGTAAATAATGATTTTAATTCAAATTAAGTAAACTTTATATCCAAGCAACATGTCCATATATATTGAGACATTTGAATCATTTATGTTCTGATGCTATTGCACATTAATTTAGACAAGGATTGTCCTCCTTATTTTAGTTGACTTGACCTTGACTAATGTTAATTCTTTGTATTTATTTGTTAAGATGGCCAGTTCAAACATCCGGTATGGAGAAGGTGTCACACAGGAAATTGGCATGGTGAATAATTTCCTGGTCAAGTCACAACATAAGTGTAAATGTTTAAATATTGTATAATAAGAGTTTAGTTATTTAGTCATTGGAGAACTTTGAGGAACTCCATGTCACCTTTTAGGTACCACATTTTGTACCCCAAACTTGAATCATGCCTGTATAGGGGCTAATGGTCTTGTCCTTGTTTTCTGGGAATTTCCTTAAACACAGGACCTTCAGAACATGGGAGCTCGCAAAGTCTGTCTGATGACAGACAAGAACCTGTCTCGTCTCCCTCCAGTCAAAGCTGTGCTGGAGTCACTAGCTAAGAATGGGATAAACTACAGAGTGTTTGACAGTGTGCGAGTGGAACCCACAGATTCCAGGTATTCTCTGACTTTTGCCTGGAGTGGTCTATTAATGCAACACCTGAAATGAATTGTGTTGTATTTAATATTAATTCCACACTTGTTATGTCCATAAACTGCTCAACTCATTTACTGTTATCCCTCTTTCTATAAAGAGGTATCTATAGATGTTGAAAATATATTTCTACATCAGATTATTCATGTAGGTTAGTTAAAAAACAATATAGTATGACTGCATTTAATGAGTTTGTGTCGGCTAACTGTTTACCCTTTCTGTGCAGCTTCAAGGAGGCCATCGCCTTTGCAAAGAATGAAGTGTTTGACGTTTATGTCGCTGTGGGTGGAGGCTCGGTGATTGACACCTGTAAGGCAGCCAATCTGTATGCCTGTCACCCGGAGGCGGATTTTCTTGACTTTGTTAACGCACCTATAGGGAAGGGAAAGCCGATTACACGATCTCTCAAGCCTCTGATTGCAGGTATTACTAAAAAAGAGAATCTCTTTCAGCAGTATCAGATTCTTTGCTTTGGCCATAATTAAAGATTTAGATCAATAGTTACAAAGTGACCCCTGTGAATTGAAACAAGTAGATCAGAACCTAGAGTAGTGTGTAGCCACATATTCAAGATATTTGTGAATTCATAGGATTGTTTATATATCATAATCCACTCATAAGCATGCACAGTATTTCAATTGATCATCTTTGTGTATCGTTGTAAGCAAACATTAAGGACATACAAACTTGTGCAGTTGAAAATGCACACAAACAAAGATAACATTTAATACATTGAATTGCAGATGTTTTTTAAGTTCCTGCATGGTTGTTCTGGGGATGTGTCATTGCACATGTTCTATTTTCCAGTTCCCACAACAGCTGGAACTGGGAGTGAGACAACTGGTGTTGCTATCTTCGACTTTGAAAAACTGAAGGCAAAAACTGGTATGTTTTAAAGAGGAAGCTTCAGCACTTTGTTGGCTATTTTTAAAGCTGTTAATTATTGCAGTGATTCAAGATGGCGTTTTTTTGGGGTGGGGGGATTTGTTTGCTCAGGCATCGCCAGCAGGGCTCTCAAACCGACTCTTGGAATTGTGGATCCACTGCACACTTTGCACATGCCAGAGAGGGTTGCAGCTAACAGTGGTTTTGATGTACTATGGTAAAGTATATACTGAATATTGAGCGTGAATAACATTCAGTTAACCAAACTGCTGTATGGGATATTTGTATTTAAAGCTGTTACACCAGCCTTTCAAAGGCCTCATGGCCTCAACATACT
Organism: Mallotus villosus; assembly: GCA_903064625.1. NCBI lineage: Eukaryota > Metazoa > Chordata > Actinopteri > Osmeriformes > Salangidae > Mallotus > Mallotus villosus. Next base: position 468,671 of record CAEFZP010000561.1, on the reverse strand, counting down.
TAAACCATATACACAATCTTTTCCCTACACTTTGTACCCACCTTTATATTATAGCATTGCACTTTGAACTTGTTGCTGTTTCACTCGATGTTCACTCTGTTATACTCCTACATTTTAGATGTTGTCATGTCTCCATCTTCATTGTTTTACCTGATCTTCATAGCTGGAATTGTATGATTTATACTTGACCCACTACTAATGTTGTACAACCTCAAACATCAGAATTTCATGGAAATCTCTCTGTCTACCTTGCCCTCTCTGTTTCGCTCTCTCTCTCTTGCTCTCACATATCCTACAAAGCCATGCCCTGGAGTCCTATACAGCCCTTCCGTACAACATGCGTAGCCCCTGCCCTCCAAACCCCATCAACCGCCCCGCCTACCAGGGCAGCAACCCTATCAGTGATGTTTGGTCCAGACACGCCCTCAACGTGGTGGCCAAGTACATGAAAAGGTTTGAATTGAATCACGTTTGGATCACGCGTGTTGGAAGAGGGGAAACATCTAAAACATGCAGTGTGTGTGGGGTCCCTGAGGACCAGGGTTGAGATAGACTGGCCTGAATTATAAACAGTAGCCAGATTGTTGATCTTGCAGAGATATACAGTCCTGTTCTTCACTATGTCTGTCCACACCCAATGGTCGATAGTTATGTTATGTCAATGAAGATACAGTTGAACAGGTATCTGTTCTTATGGATGAGGCCTTCAGAAAGTCTAGCTGTGGTTCTCAGCCTGACCGTGAGCCCAGCGGAAGATTAAATAGTTGTACACCTGCATTGCAACATTTGATAGAATGGTGTCCTGTATTTTTGATTGTTTGGCTCTGTCTGCCTCAGGTCAGTGTATGACCCTGAGGATGTGGAGGCTAGGTCTAGCATGCATCTGGCAAGTGTATTTGCTGGGATTGGATTTGGTAATGCTGGAGTCCACTTGTGGTAAGCCTACATGTCATTCTTCATATGTATGTATGTATTATATAACATGGGCCCTTTTCCATATACCTTTTATCAGTTCTTAATGACTGGTTTATGGTCTGACTGGTTTGTCACTGTTCTTCTGTTGTTCAGCCACGGGATGTCTTATCCGATAGCTGGAAATGTGAAGACCCACAAGGCCAAAGGCTATAATGTGGACCATCCTATTGTGGTAATGCAATTGATGCGTCTCCATTCACTAATTTAACAGAACAATCTTACCTATAGTATAATTCATTGTGAATTGCATGTTTGTTTGTTATGCCGTGGTCTTCAAGCCCCATGGTCTGTCAGTGGTCCTAACCGCCCCTGCAGTCTTCACGTTCACGGCCAGCATGTGTCCAGAGCGCCACCTGGAGGTTGCAGAGATACTTGGTATTTACCATAGTTCCATAATAAAAAGTGTTTACAGTAACATACTGGAGTGATTTATCTAAAAATATTTTGGATTTACCTAGAAAGAAGATAAAATGGAGGGTGGGTATCCTAGGTATACAGCATATTGAAAAGATGGTGTAATTATAATGCAAACAACATTTCATAAGGCAGTTCACTTAAATCAAGTAAATCCTTAATTTTCACAAAATCTTTCCCTCTTATTCTTTTATTATATCAATCAATCAATCTTTGTCTTTTTAAGGGGCGGACGTGAGCAACGCCAAGAGAGACGATGCTGGCCTACTATTGGCCGACACCTTGCGGCAGTTCCTGTATGACCTCAAGGTGGAAGACGGCTTGCACGCTGTGGGTTACACCAAAGATGATGTGCCTGGCCTTGTGAAAGGAACTTTGCCTCAGGTACACAAATACACGTTTAACATTATTGTTAGCACAAATCACATCCTCAAATTATTACCTAGTGATTTCCTGTTATTCGAAACGCATGTAATCCCACACTCTAGCACATGTAATACTGTTATTCATGTGTGGGCCGTTTCTTAGTACCAGTGGTAGGATTACCAGTCTAAAATGACTAAGTCAATGATGTACTAGAGGATTCTTCAGGTAATTGAGTGTAGCCAAAATGCGGGTTTAGGGAATTCCGCTCATAGTCTGTTAATTAGACGGTGGAACGGTGCCTTGCACTGTGACCTCACTGCACGAAGGTGCTGGTACCAAACCCCACTTGGGGCACCATCTGGTGCAACCCCAATATAGAATTGATATATAGATGTCTCTCCTGCCCATGTCCCTGGCCCTCAGTCACTATGATATGGCTGATCCCTGCGTGCCCTTGGATGGAGGACTGCAGGGTGGGAGAAAATCATGGAGGGGATTTAATTGGTACACACTTGACCTTGTGTTGGTGTCGCGTGATCAGTAATTTTATACTTTTCAGTTCAGTAAAATTAATTATAAGCCTTTGATAACTTAACTGATCAAAAGTCTACAAGACTTAAGACTAAGTATTTAGACAGGAGAAGATCTCAGATTAGTGTTCTCCTAAGGCTTTGCTTTTCCAGTGTGCCACTGTTGTTTATTGCAGGAGAGGGTGACCAAGCTGTCCCCAAGAGAACACACCGAGGAGGACCTGACTCATCTCTTTGAGGCCTCTATGAAGCTCTACTAATAGTGCAACACACCTTCCCACAAGTTAACACATTCTGACACACATACTGCACATGCACACATTCACACACCATGAAGTATAGTGTAAGAGATCCATAATGTAATCTTTGAAATAAATCAAACATTATTAACAAAATCAAACTTATATCCATAAAGATTGATAACGTGTATTATCTTTCCCCCTTTTTAAATTGTATGCATGGATCATTTGATATCAATATAATGTCAATAATCAGAAATAATATTACTGTAAGAGCCTATTTTGATTTGTTTATCCCAATCACCCTTGTCAAGCTCTGCTGTGCGTCCTATAAAAATAGTTTGAACTGAATGACTGGGTCTCTGGTCTTTCTCAGAAGTGTTGCGGCTTTCTTTAATCTAGTTCCCAGATTACCTGGGATAGCTGTTATGTAAAGTGGACCTCAGCGCTAAGAATGTCTCTGATCTTACTGGTTTTAAGTGGTTTATCCCCCATGAGAGCACGGTATACCACAAGGCACAGACCAGTTGAAGAGAGATCAGTATGAGGTAGTGACTAGACTGAATATAATGTGCTTGTAATAAGTTCAGAGGATGTATTATGGATCATATGGATGCCATTGTTTAAAGTGCAACTGGGAGGTCATAATGTGATATGGTTAATGAGGTGTGCATAGGAATCCATGACTCCAAAAATAATTCATTCATTTAGCTAATTCACTGACTCATCTAGTTGAGTCAATGTTTCACTGTTGATGTCAGTCGCAAGTATGCCTAAATTATTTTGCTACTTTGTACCTTCACATATCAGATCAAATGTATTTTATAAACAATCAAAGCTGCATAAATCCAACTATTCTGCACGTGTACTGCTCTTCCACCTAAGAACAGGCAAGAGGAAAGGTTGTCAATTGTCCAATATTAAAGATGCACATACAAAACAACCACTGTTTATGTTGATAATGTTCATGAATAACTTTATAACAATGCTTGTGCTTTCTTCCTGGCTGATCAGCTGTTCTGTAGGAGTACTCAAAATTGAATTTCACCAACAGCACAGGGTGTTGACTGAAATAAGTCCAGGGGTGTTAGAATAGTTCAAAACCTAAATTGAGTGTACATGCATATGTGTGTGTGTGTCAGAGATACATTAGTGTCTGATGTGTATATTTTGTATTTACTGCTAGTTTGTGCATGTACTGCATTTGTGTGAGCATGCATACCATATATCCCTGTGTACGTGTGTGCGCATGTGTACAGTGTGCTCACGCCCGTGTGCACCTTTTTGAGTATATACATGTGTGTGTGCGCTTGATGGCCTGTGTGTTCCAGAGCAGTGCAGGATTAGTGGCAGTTGGTTATTTAAAGAGGAGCGTTTCAGTGTTCTCAGTAGTCTGTGAGACTGCAGCACACCAGAATGCAGCAGATCTATATGCAGAGTGATGAAAACTTTGATGTTTTCACCACCGTCTTCTCCCCTCAAGGTGAGTAGAAGAAGACCACCCCATGTTTTATTTCCTTCACACGTTACTTTGGCATGGTATTACAGTCTAGGGCGGTATCCTGTCTGTTACTGGAAGGTCTTTGACTCTGATTGTCTTGTCCAAATAAGTTTGCAGAGCAAGAACCAGACAAAAGCATGGGGAACTGGAAGTAGAGAAAGTAAGTTCAATGTGTTTTGTTTTGTTCTTACTTTAGCAGTCATGTAATGCTACAGTTCTTTTAGCCTCTAACAGTATTGGCTTAAGTGCAGATAGAAAACGTAAACCTCTACATTCAAGGTAAACTCTTACATAGTCACATGGTCTCTCGATGAATGTTGGCTGCACAGTAGGATGAGTCAGGGAAATAGCTGTAGGGTTAAGGTACTGTAGGTTCGAATTTGGCTAGCACAGGTGAGCCTTTCCCTCCGCAACGCTGTCCGTCTACCTTATCTCAGCTCAAGGTTGCATGTTTATACCTGACTCAGAGACTATATTTAGTAGATTAAGGGTTGTCAGACTTAACTTTCCAATGACTTTACTGTTCTCTGTTGACTCTGCTCCATCCTCTTGAACTGGTATGATTAACCTGGCATTATCTGAGCCTGATCTCAAGCAGATTCCTCCTACAGTGACTTTTCTAGACACACCTCCAATCCTGAGTTGCGACATTTACATGCAAACATTTTTTTTTACTTGACTATGATGTTGAACTCAGTGATATGTTTAAAACTCATGAAAAGTTTGATTTCTTTAGATTTCTTAAATCAAAACTTGTACCTTTCCCAAGTGCATTGCATTTTGGGGCAGTTAGTGAGTCTTTGGAAGTGCACCTTAGAACAGTAGTGAAATAGCATTAGGACACCTATCATTGCATGCTTGTAATCATTCATTAGTAGAAGTGAATGTGCACACTCAGGGGTGAATGAATGGAGCGTTGAGACAAATGAAGGCTTATGTATTACAGTTCCTACAACCGTCCCTTATCCTTATTCAGGGCTATCGTTTATCTTTTGGCAGCACTACACCTTGCCATCGTCAGGACACAGTGTACAAACCTAAATGCAATGTAAGACATGCTTAACCCCACATGTAAGCCTCTTACCTGGTCCCCAGTGATGCCATTCTAAATGAATGGGTAGGTTCGTCTTGATTTACAGTGTTCTGTGTTCAAACTCTCTGATGATGTTCCAGTGTACACTGTCTCAGCAGTCTCTTAACATTTGGCTACTCACTATTCATAACAATGAAGTTATTAAGAGAGGAAGGAGTCATTCAAATATCTGCGGAAAAGTAACAAAGCATTTGGGAAAGACATGATCTTTTGTGTTTTTCTGCAGGTGGTTGCAGCCATCAACTACAGACCTCGCGAGGATGATGAGCTTGAGCTCCATAGTGGTGATGTCATCCACGTTCTCTTCAGAGAAGACCAGTCCTGGTGGTTTGGTCGCCTGCATAACGGCAACGAGGGCTACTTCCCTGCTACGTCTGTCACCAAGTATAGTCCGGTAGGCTATGGGATAAATAATCAGAGTCTCATAGTGGACGAACGGTTCCATGTTTTAGAAAATTCACTGTTCTATTTAATGTACCTGAGAATGAAGCTGAATAGAACTTTACACAGAACCAATTGCTAACTAATTGGTGTACTTGTAGTAGAAGACTGGAGAGAGACATTGATAGGTGTAAGAAGGTGTTTTGTTTGTTTTCAGAATGACAAACCAGTTGAAGCTGCTCCCAACTATTTACGGAGAGGTTCAATGCCAGTTGTGTCTCCTAGCTCCCCCCGTGGTGGCAGAGGGTAAGTGCACCCATCTAAATGTCAATGTTCTCCACCTCTCACATCCTCTCCACCCAACCTACCTATGTTCTGTGTTTTCTCAGGTTAAATGCTCATGAACTTAAATTCACTTAAACGTCTTTCTTTTGTATACTGATAATGAGAGACGAACCAGTGTCAGCAGATATAATCACAGACACTCAACATTTTGGGTTTGTTTTATTCTCTTACATGTTGTGGCTGTAGCACTCCCAAGCTCCACAGGAGAGAAAGCCTGTTGCGGGTCCTGGGGCACACGGAGAGCTCGCGGGGTTCCACAGCGCAGGGCTCCACAGCGCTGGGCTCCACAGCCCAAGCCTCCCCCAGCCTGCTTCACCGTGTGCTGTCCAAGTCTCGGAGGAAGAGCTGTCCACATATACCTGCAGTCAGCGGCTCCATTAACAGAGCGTTTCAACAAGAATGAAGTCACTGTTGTATTGACGCCCAAGCCGTTAAGGTTTACTGGGTTGTCATAGTTGTCACTCCCTTATTTGGTTGTTCACCATCACCCATTCATAGTCCACTTACATCACCCATTCCTATTATGCAATATCTAGAAGAGCAGTACTCATTCCTAATTTATGGATCCCATTTTTGTTTCTGAAAAGTATTCTGTACTTATTTGCTACATTATAAATATTATAAATTTAACATTATAAATAATTATATTAATTATATATTCTATACTTTTATACAATATTTTGTGATGGTTGTACCTATTTTTATATAAAATGTATTAATGTATTCACTTGTTGCATTGGAGTTTGTTCAGTTACAGTACAACAAAAGATGAACAAAAATTGTTTAATTATTTTATTCAAACTAACTGCAAGTTGGCAGTTCGAACCAAAAATGTAGATACAATGCAAATTGTTACCCCATTTATAAAAGCAAGACACTAAGTGCGTGTTATTTATAGCATTTCCGTAGCACCTACAATTTGAAGTCTAACAAGAACAAATCACATTTCTGATTGTTAAAACTGATAAAAAGATAAAAAGTCAGATGGGAGTTACATACACAAAAAGCATTTGTTTATAAAATGTCACTCTTGATATTTAGTGTGATGTACTACCTATTTTAACAAAGGATGATAAACATATCAATGTATTGTAATTGTATTGTAAAGGATTGTAATAGTACACAAAATACCTGTGACATTTATCAGCGTTTTATGATTCAAGATGATTAAAAATGCACATTTAAAACGCTATACCTTAAAACATCAGTCTGCCTTACCTACCCAATAAAACTAACTCTTTGAAAATAAGAGCTTTAACTTATATACATTACACTGCCAACATTGAGGAGTAAAAATAAATAAGAAGTGAAAATATTTCACATGCATTTTTATATGTAACGTGTATTTTTTGTTATCCGATTGTTTTTTTTACAACCAATGTGGTACTCTTGCTGCCCATTGCTTCACTGTAGACAACCAGGATGTACATGCTGTCAACTGGACAACCAAAAATCGTTATTTACAAAAGGACCATTTTGTTATCCAATTACTTTTCTTGGTTTACTTTCAGTTGCCTAATTAAGGAGGAATTAGAATAGTTTTATTAACAAAAACCTACAAATAAATTAAAGAAAAATTCTAATAAAAATGTCTGAATATAGTAAAACAATATATCAGCCTCAATCATGATTCTGAAGTTGATGCTTTAAGGTAAGTCAAAGTTGTTTGAAAGTCCTACCTGAGACATCACATACCGCTGGGTTTTAGGCAGGAAACAGCATGAACATCCTCAAATGTCTACATGTATTATTAAGCCATAATCCAGAGTTGGGCTCTAGGTAGCAGTGCATCAACACCAGACACAAGCATTAGAACAACAACACCGATGCCCCTCAATAACACCCAGATCGTTTCACGCTCAGATATGTTAGCAGTGAGGTATGTTTAACACCAGATTATGGCTTTCAACAGCACATGAAAAATGTAAAACATAAAACACCTTTGTAGAAGTAGTATCCAGGTGCAGTCTTGTACAAGGCTGATCTTTTCTCTACCATACAGAAAAAAAGGACTTTGTTAAGAGATTACCCCCTCTGCAGAAACATCACTGCTAATTGTTAACGTAACCTAATAATTGCAACACTTTCTCCTTAATGGATTTGGTATTGATTTTGATAATAACAAGAACTTTAAAAACTTGCTGTTAAAACATTGCTAATTTGGAATGTGCTTGGTGTATATCCATAGTAAATATGGATAGATATAAGCTCCTGGCTGATGGCTCGTCAGAGCACCAGGGTCCTGTAGGGACAGCCAGGGGTGTGGGAGTGGATGTACATCCTGGCCTGCTCTGTCATGGTCATCTGGTCATCAGTCTTACCAAACACCACAGCCTCCCACTCGCTGCTGACCTACAGCAACAGGAGACACACATCAGTTGAGAACTAATTTGGACATGATACGACTACATGATTTTGCTCGACCGAATGTGTGCAAACCTTAATAAAAGGGATGTCCTCCCTCCCCCAGATATTCTTTAAGAGCTCTGCTTACTAACCTCTGCACCCTGAGTCTGGTTCCTCCTCTCGTCAGTTACACACAATAACAACAAATTAACCATGCAGTTATAAAAGTGGTTAAATCATCCTAAATCCTAAAATAAAACAAAATATTCTCTGACCGGGAAGTGTGTTTGCTGAGAGTGCTTGAGGGGGGCAGGACTATCATTAGGGCCCTCCCTCCTGAGGGCGACGCTGAAAGCCTGACAGGGCTCCTGTCTCTCCCCTACAGGGGAGAGCACCAGCTGTTCACAGCCCAACACGGAGCCTCCCAGTGGGGCACCGTTTAGTAAGCTCTCCCCATGAATCTGGAGGAAGAAAAAAATCACGTCAGAATTTCTCCTGGCCTTTTCATCTTCCTTTTTAATGAAAGATGGTTCAAGGAATATAAAAACCCCTTTTACTCCAATAACGTTTTGCACCAATTTAAAAAACACATTAAATCAAAAATGAATTTCCCTCCCACTTCAAGGTGTACCTGTATGTTGCTGAAGTGTTCTTTGGTTAAGAGATGAGCACTGGGGTTCTCCTTATTCCAGGGCTCCAGAGTCAGGGCTTTTACTGCTCTTTTGTTCGACGCAAAGTCCTGAGAGTACAGGAGAGTGTAGGAGATACAGTATAAGGACTATAAATACTGATGGATGATTTAATAAAGCTATTTCCATATCGGTCAAGGATTAAACCAAGCAATTAATCCTTTTTATTTTTTTAAGAACAGTGAAAAAAAGTGGCTTGTAGAAAAGTCAGTTCTGTTTTAGAAGGCAGTATAGTGTTAAAGTTAGAAACACGTGCACATTGCGGCTCTTACTTCATTTGGGGTGATGTTATTTAGATGTGGTGTACTTTGTGAACATATTTACAGTGGGAGGTTTATGTGGATACCTCATATTTCCAGGTGTTGAGGTCTTCAGTCTGAGAGTCTTCATAAAGTTGTATGTCCATCCCTAACTCATCTTTCAATATCTCTTTCATATCCTCTTCCAGATATGCAAATGACTGGGGCTGAATTTTACATACCACAGATATACAGTAACCAATTACAGCAAAACACACCCTGTACTCAACCTTTCAACTCATGTTTTACAATGCAGGCTTTGGGCTTCTATTGGTTTCCAGGAAGGTGACATTTCTGATCATCCAGGTGTCCTGAACGTACCATCATTTTCAAAGGGCCCCTCTGTATTATTTTGCATGGTCATGGAGTTCTTGAAGGGCGTCGGAGTCTGTGGTGTGGGGAGCATGATGGATTTCCGTACCTTGGGAGTCCTAAATCTCAACAGAAAGAAAAGGAAGGCCTGCATTTCAACTCAATGGAACAGCCTCTTAAGACTGGTCTTGACAGTTCCTTACATGTACACGAGGCAAACTTGGCTTCACTGTCTTAGTGGACTGGAATGATGGTTTAAATTCGGACCCAAATGAAAACAGAACAGCCCAAGCCAAAACTAAACAACTTCATCAAAGGTAACAAAAACCATGTGGTGAACGGCCAGCATAACCCTTACTCAGTGCTCTCATGCTGGTGTTTAGAGGTCGCATTGTTCTGGAGTGGTGTGGTTGTGCTGTCACGATGGTGACCACACACGGGCGTCGAGGTACGTGCTGGGTAGTCCAGATTCAGATTGTCCCCTTCACACACGTTGAAGAACTGCAGCGGGAGAAGAAATAGATGACGATGCATGGGTTACACACCTGCCTAAAGTACAAGTAGGTCATTAAAGAGCAGACAAGAGGAACAAATCATTAGGATGGGGAAGCTCTCCGGGGGTTAGTAAAACACGCGTCATTACCCATGGCGCTTAACCACAAATATAATTACATAGCAGTACTTACGTCACTATGGTTTTGTTAAGTTGCTTTTCTGTCTGGTTACATAGATATAAGGGTAACTACATTCATAAATGTGGAATGAGATCTTTTCTGGGAGGGATAATAAAAAAAAACAACAACAACAAATGTAATCTTGCCTGGGAGGGGGAGAAGGGCAGCACTTTGACGGGGGGGCTCTTGGGTGAGAGGGCACTGGTGTCCAAAAAGGAGGTGCTGTCACAGTCGCTGGTGAGGGACTGCTCCCCCCACCTCTCCACTCTCCTTTCCCTCGCCCTTGGGAAGGAAGGGGCTGTAGGCGGTGATACAGGCATCACTTCCAGGTAGTTTCTGCTCGGGTCTGACACGGCGGAGTCTTCATCAAAATAGTAGCTAGCGTCCTCTTCCTCTTTGTCCTCCTCACTTAAGGGTGTGGTTTCCTGTTTCTGGGGCGAGGTCATTTCATTCAAACTCAAGCTGGCCACCTCGCTCCAAGCCACTGGGTCCTGCAAGATGACACAGCAGTAAGACATGGACGCCCGTCGCCTAGCATCCCTAACATGGACACATCAAAGCACCCCTGACCGAGAGTGAGAGACTCTGACTGAGAGATACGATTCTAACCCAATTACAGAAATGTGCTTAAATATGATGCATTGCCAAGCATGGCATTGCAAGGTTCCTGGCTTTCCTTTGTGAAGACTCCCCCAGGCTCAACAAGATTGATGAAAAAAGAACTACAAACCAAATCAATAAGATCCAGTGTCTCGGCAAACTCCGGGATGGTCTGGAGGGAGGAGAGCACGGTGCTGGCCTCCACAAACAGGTACCTGGCCGGTGAGCTGTGGGTGCAAACGGAGGAGGAGGGGCAGTGATGGTGGTGGCCTTCCATACTGTGGAGGTGGAGATGGTGAGGGGGGTGGAGGTTCTCCATGCTCTGGTCCCCCATGCTGCCCAGGGCGCTGGTGGTCATGCCGTCGTCTGTCAAACTGCTGCTGGGCCAGCTAGAACAGCCATCCACGTGCTACGAGGGAGCATGCGGAGAACAAGGTCGATTAGTATTGACCGAGCATTGGAAGAAATCTTCCCGCGGGAGTTAAAGGCTGATAAGAGTTCAAGTTCTTGCAATGTACTAATTCGTCATTGGTGAGAGGCGTGGTTAGTGTCTGGAACGTGTGACTGTCAAGCAAAGGGTTCAGAGAGAGGACACACTCACCTGGACAAAGACAGAGGACTCTGGGATATTGTCCACATACTGGGCGTCCAACAAGCCAAGAGAGTAGCCAGACATCTACATATGGATGTTTGTGAGCGGTTTTTCTTTGGTTGACACGTACAATTGCCTAGATGTATAATCTATCGATAGATCAAGATCACTATAATCGATCAACATCAATCAATCACCTTGGAGGGGATAGTCATAATGTAGTGGCCTTGGACCTGCAGGTGGTCCAAAGAGGAGCTGCAGATCTTGGGTCTTCTCTTGATGGGGGGGCTTGGTGCTCTTACAGGCATGAGTGGGAGGCAGGTCCTGGAGATAGCCCTCATGCTCCACCTTCCTCCGCATGGTGGAGTTCCAGTGGTTCTTTATGGAGTTGTCTGTTCTATAGTGAAAGTGACATGGAATTAGATTTGGATTGTACAGAATTTAAGTCAAAGTTTATCAAACAGCTCTTCATAGACAATCTGTCTAATGTGACTCATGTCTCCAAGGTTGTATGATATTTAACTCAAATGTCCTCAAAACAACCTTTGACTATGAGTTATTACCGGCCAGGCAGGAGTTTGGAGATCTCTGCCCAGCGGTTGCCTAATCGCTTGTGGGCTTCGTAGATGACCCTGTCCTCCTCATGTGTCCAGGAGGACTTCTTTACATCAGGATTGAGGTGGTTGTGCCAGCGCTCACGACATTGCTTGCCGATACGTCCATGTAAGTGTTTGGCAATGATGGACCAACGCTTAGGACCATACCTATGAACTAAATGAATAACCTACGGTACAGATTAGGTAGAGATGAGCTAGAGATAATGGGTTAAGCAACACTGTCATTCCCTGTTTCCAAACTTGAATACTGTGAACCGCACTGCCCACGGTATTCATCCCTTCCTCTTTATATCAGTGGACAAGCATACTGTAAGTCTCTGTATAGCTCTGTTACTTCATAAAGGTAATAAACGGTCTTTACCCTCTCATCCTCCTCCTTTGTCCATGGCCCTTTCACCAGCTCAGGGTTAAGCACCTTTTGCCATCGATGTTGACATTGCACATCTGTTCTTTTCTAACAGAATAAGAGAGATGCATTGATACATTTGGTGCATTTATGGAAGTTATTGTGTATTGACTTATGATTGTTTAGTAGATCCCATTAACGCAACACAATGGTTTTAAGATGAGACATAAGTCACCTACATTTACATTTACATTTACATTTATTCATTTAGCAGACGCTTTTATCCAAAGCGACTTCCAAGAGAGAGCTTTACAATAGTGCATAGGTCACTGATCATAACAACGAGATATCCCCAACATTGCAAGTAGTCAAACATGGATCGTACATTGTGAAAAAACCAACAATAAGTGCCAAAGGGAAGAATCATAAGAGCATGGAGTTAAACAAGTTACAATTGAACAACATGAACCTTAAAAGTGCACGAGTGTACCTGTGGAAGAGCAAACAACAGTTTAATCAGTTACAGCTAACCAGCAAGAGCAGCAGGTCTCTAAGTAAGAGTCCTTCTGATCCTGGGAGAAACTAACATCATGTCCAGCAGATCTTTCCTCACAGCAGACCTCACAGCTTACCTTGAAATGGTTGGCTATAAATATCCAATCATCTGCACCGTATTGCTCAACCAACCTTTTCAACTTCTCGTCCTTGGAAATTAAAAGGGAGAACCGGTCAAAAAAAATATTCTGCGATAACACCACAAATGTATCACTATATTCATTTCTATGTTTTTTCCCATGGAAATTCATCAAAATCAGTTACCTCATCCCTGGACCACTTAATCTTCTGTAATGACTTTCTGGGACATTTCAGCTCAATGCATTCATAGCCTGAACACTTTGTATGATCCTCCACAACATGACTATGGAAGAACCAAAAGGTATGAAGAAAGGTTCATTCAAAAGTAACCCCACCTTTTTTAAGAGGATGTCTGTTGCCTGGCAACATTGCTGTCAGCACATGTGAGTTAGTGCAACAATGCATTTGGGGCTTCTTAACAATGTGGCTGACAACTGTAGCCTCAGTAGCTGGGCTGGCTAAAATCCAAGGAATATATAATAAATCGAGAGACCATAAAGTAATAAACTTACCAAATCCTTCGAGTTCTTGTACTGGCCATGGTATCAGATGTAAACCACTTCTTACATATAAACTACGTTTCAACAAGAAGCACAGAAAATGTGCCTAATTAACAAATTGTTACAGTTTAAAGTACGGTAGCCAACTATCACCGATTTAGCAATACAAATCTGTTTTAGTGTAAATATTTTCCATATTTCCATATTAGAAGACATTCATGCTTGAAAATCCAAACGCTAGCTACTAGCTTGTGTGGCTAGCATATTTTGCTAGCTAGTTGGCTATCTGTGAATACATTATAAAATGGCATACCACCGTGTTCCTGAAGTATAATGTTTGATCAAAGTGTGTAATCTATGTATATGATATCATCTTGTGAAATATTGAGAGCCAGCAAGTCAGTCAGTAACTTACTGTCTGTCATATTCCTGCTGTGAGAGTTGACAGCAGCGTTAGACCGTGACAGGTCAGAGGGTTTGTGCATCCCGCCGATTCACGCGCCCACCTACAAAAACCAGGTGACCACGTGGACAGACCTGGTTCTCGTTGTTCAGTGACAGTCTTGTCCAGCAAGTCAATTTGTGTAAAGGACGTGTGCGTGTGTGTGTGTGTGTGTGTGTACGTGTGCACACTAGTCTTTACAAGCATGCGTTGTCCCCACTTTGACCGTTCTTTTCTGTGGCAAACTGCCATGGCATAGGCCAAGCCTGTGTGGTACATGTGGTACATGTGGTAAAGAATAGTTGCAATTGAGTTATTGAAAGAGAAGGTAAACAATATGCCTTTTACATTTAAAATAAGGTAAATCCAAATTGATGTACATTGAAAATACACAAAGGTAGCCTAATACTTTACAAAAGGTCTTGAAAGAGAAAAATAAAGAGACAAAAGTAAAATAAAAAGGACAAGAAATTTGCCATCTATGCATCCATTAAATTGCATAAATTAAAATTATTTCTAATTCTCATGCTGTATCAATTGATAAACGCAGCATTTAATTATTATGACGCTGTTACAGAACCGGAAGTAGTAGTCACTACATAAGGGATTTTTGTGTTTTTTTCTCACAACATAGGGGCTTCCATACTTACCGCATCCCTCCACTAGATGACGCAATTTACGTTGTCAAACAAAACCGAAAGCAAATTGTATCTCCTTTTTTTGTGAACATGACATGTGTCTATGTGTACAAGGTTACAGCAATATAACCTGAAATTGTTTGTTGAAAATGCATTATTGATTTGTAGCATTGACAGATTCGTGCACTTTGGAAGAGTCCTCTGTCATTTGTTTTGAACACGTGACATTGTTGTCCTGAGCCTTTCTACTTATGGCCCATGTGGTCTCTTATCTTCTTGACAACCTCTTATCTTACAGACCTTTTGTTAAAGGTATCCAACTCATGATGAGTTACATAGGTATGTTAATTTACTTTAGGACACCAAAACAAATGCCATTAAAGATCTGATGCAGACACCAATCGTCTCACAGAGATGTGTTTAACATCCTTAACTAATTGGGTACCAACAGTCTGGAGCAGCTTGCATAAACAAGAAACTGTTTCCCTGGCAAGCTGTGACTCCTTGCTTTCTTACACGCATGCATTTAAGAAGCTACCTTTTTGGATGCACATGCAATGAAAGGTTATATACCTCTGTGTACCATTGTACCATGCAAGACTGTCCTTAGGCAATATTTATGGAATCTAAAATGATGAGGCAATATCCAAATGCAAGCTCATCACCACTCAACTTAACTCATGTGACCACAAAGGGGCTTATACTCTAAACGGAGGTTGTACATTACAACATCCCAAGGGTTGAAGACCTCTGCTCTTCCTTAGTGGCTTAGTGCTATCATGGAAGCAACCCAAATACACCAGCAACCAGGTAACCTACAACGGAATATATTTTGTATTTTAACAGGCTTTACGAATTTGGACCCTCAGATCAGCCTGCAAATCTAAGCAGTATTTAAAATATGAGCAGACCTGACTGGTTATTAAATGAGCTGATTACCATCTGCTGTGAGAAAGCGGTCAGCCCCTACGCCTACTGTGCTAAACTGCAAATCATCAGGATCAAGGGGTGCCATGTAGGCTATCCATTTTCTATCTAAAAGCGATCCCTACAAGGTTATGAAATGAATGCCATCTTGGCTCAGGAGCGCTGTAACATTAGGGCTTTAGGGCTCAGCGGGGCTTACCATTTGGTCGGTTTGAGCCAAGATGTCTCTGTACTGCAACTAGAGTAACCTTTCCCACCTTGGGGGAGGGAACCTCAACTACAGTGGGCAATACTTTCCGACTTCAACTGTTTTGAGTCTGGCTGTTGTGGTCTACACGCGGACACTCTAAACTCAAATAGAATTCAAAGGCGATTGTACCAGTGAGATTAGGTATGACGGATACAAACGGAAGGGTTTCGTGGGACTGTGCGTAAAGATGAGGATTCCTCCAGTGAGTATAATTAACGCTGTGAAATTGTATTCCCCCCCCCGTTTCATTTCTTAGATCGGTCTGCAGTTAGCAACACTACACAATAGTTGTACTGGCGCACAGTTGTTTGTCATGGTCTGGTCAGTCATTTAGTTTAGAATGCATATGTGTGGAACATTCCATGTTGAGCTATATTTTACATGACGTAAATGTTGTTAGCATCAACGCGGCAGGTTGTCTCATGTTGTAGAGACATCACATTACTTTATCATTTAAGATAGCTGTAAGATCCATTCGGGAAAGCGAAGTATATCAACACAAGCTTTGGTGAAAATTAGAAGAAGAGTAGCCATAGCCATTACATCCCTACAGATGACGATGACTGCCCATGTTGCCAGTGCAGTGCAGCAAGTAGCTGCTGGCGCTCGACCACACAACATTGCTGGAGCTAGCTATATTGTAGCCACTGTACAAAGTGTACTACACGTTGAATGTTCTCTTCTCTGTGACAGTGTGTATTGTATTATTGTTACAGGTTTTTCCTCATCATTGAACATACGGATAACTGATTCAAATTGTAAAACCAGCACTAGGCCTCCTGAGTGGATTGTGTATTGGCTTAGCTGTAGCTAACATAAATTACCGCAGCGAAGAACCTGATAAATCGAAGTTTGTGGTTCCAATTACACAACTAATTAGGTAGGCCTAGTGCTATGCATTTTTTCAATGTAAAGACAAGAAAAACACATGTATATACTATGTTAGTGTCACTTTACTGATCTCGTTATGGCCTGGTCCAACCCAGTAACCCAGCAACGCCGTTCACAGCTGACTTTGCAACAATATTTTAAGCAGGAGGAAAATTAATAAGGAAAGCCAAGAAACACTTGTCAATCTGTGGAACGTTTGACACACGTGTAAAATTAGTGTAATATAAGTAGCTAATTCAGTTTCTTTGTCAATAATCGTACAGTTAACAGGCTGCTTTGTAGTAACTTCTGATGTTCACCAATACTTTTTTTTTACTTTGCTTGCTTGTCGTGACAGGATTGACCTAGCTACAGCAATATGAACAGACTAACCCGGGGGAACAGACTATTACCCCATAGTTTGGAAGTTCTAGACGTCTAAAGTGTAGGTAGACTTCTAAAATGTAGGTTACCGTACGCTTTCACAAAGTATTACATCGTCTCCAATGACAGAAGCCCAGCAGCCTGTTCCTGCCGGTTTTTGTCTCTTGGTGTTTAAATGTAGATCAAAGCATGGGGGAAAAGGGAATCTCGTAATAGCTGTTGACATTTGCTATAAAACGAAATGCCTGAGAGCCACTTTCGTTGACAGCTAGGCGGACACTTTTTGTACCTTCCCCTAGTGTAACATCTCAGCGGATTATCTCTTTTTTACGTTTTTTTATATCCCAGTGATCACGTTGAATGAAGCTCGTAGCCTCTGTCTGTATGGGGATTCCACTGATTGGAATTTTAGTTTTTTAGAAATGTATGTTATGTGGCTAGTTAATGGCAAGTTATATGTTAGAGTTAGACCATTCTTAAAGAGGGGAAGTAATCATTTTAGGCTTCCTGTGACCACCCCACAATGGCTTGGCTAAGCAGATATATATGGGAGCAATAGAGTAACAACAGGAAATGAGGCATGTAAGGACAGGGGACTTAATAAACTTTCAAATTGTATTATTCTCCAGCTCCAGAATGCTATTGTCATTTAATTCTAGTCCCAGCCTGTCCGATCAAGCCTGAGAACAATTGTAGAATATTATGTTACCATAATGGACCACTAGTATTGATAAATTAGCTATTTTAGGCATGAAAGGACATGGATTCCACTTATAGGGAGTTTGTGGTTCATATTTCTTAGTCCCATATTAGTACACTTGCATGAGTCCTGAAGTCCTGAATTTCTATTTATTTTTTTGCCAGATTGCATGTGAATGTCTGCTCATCTGCCCTGTTTTGTGGTAGAGGCAGATTCTACAGCAATTACTGATAAACTCATTAGCTTGAGGAGTAGGGTTAGAGATTCAGGTTGTTAGGAATAGAAAGGCAGTAGCCTGTGTGACCACCCTGACCTAAGGCCATGTACAACTATACCAGCCCTATGTCTGCTCTCTATTTCACGCTCCTGCACACTAAAGTATGGTTTAAAACATCAAACCAAGTTTACAGTATAGGTCTAAAAATACAACTCCTTCACTTACTTTGACTAAAGATGCATTATTCAGGACCTCTGCAGGGTAATTAAATCTTAATCAGGGACAGCTCCTGTCCTCATGGAGAAGTGTGTGTCTGTGTGAGCTCTCAAGCGTTCACACACAGTCTGCTACGAGGACTCGTGAGAGGTTTCAGTCGGTCTCTCAGTCAGATTTAATAGTAAAATTGCAAGAAGTTGAATGGGTTCTTTCCTGGATGTCCCAGGATTCATTTTCATGTGCAGTAATTAGGTCAGACGTTTTTCACCTGGGTTAACCATTTTGTCTGAAAGGGTCAGTTTGACAATAGTGTTGATGAAATGAGCCTTATCCTCTTCTGTCTTGTACTGCATTCTTGCAATGCCTGTCTTTGTTTCCGAGGGCCATTCAGAAACAACAGTAGAAGCAGATGTTGAAACTATTTGTGTATCAATCTCAAACTGATTTAAAACAGAGAATCCCTCTGATGGATCAGTGAGATCCTTGTGTAACGACCCCTTGTTTGTGTCTCGCTTGTCTGTGAAGTTAACTGGAGATGTCACTTTGCTTTGGAGGCTGCAGGGTTTTTTAGTATCCAGTGCTCCGCGACAATGTCATAGCCCGCACCATCTTGACCATGTTGCCCTACGGTGGGATCTACACAGCGAGCACATCATTATGACTCGTGCTTTGTGTGCTGCTGTATTATTCATGTGCCTGGCCAATTTAGTGAAGGGTGCCTTTACAAAGGGAGTGTTCCACTTTTTAGAGTGGGATGGGTGTTTGGTTCTCCTAAAGGGAGGCTCCCGCTTCAGCCCTGTGCGTGGTGTGGATGGAACAGTGTGGTCCTCCTTGTGCTCTACTCCTCCCGTGTCTTCACTGCTTTGTGCTGACAGCATGTCGAAGGCTGCATCTTAAACCGAGTGGAAAATGTGTTGACTCTGCTCTTTCCCTATCCCCTTCGTGCTGCGGAATATGTGATGCCACCAAGGTAATCCGCGCTCGCTGTCGTCCTCACGGGTGTGACCCTCAAGTTCACCCGAGCCATTTTCATTGTGAAGCATCTCATGGAGGCAGTGGATAGGAGAAGTCCGGTTTACAGTGCACCCACTTAACAGTGGTTAGGTGTTCATCTCTTAAACATACCCGCACCGTCTTCCATCACGGACGGCTCTAGCTCACCCTAGCTACGACCAATACTAGACTACCAGAGATGGTACATAACCAGGCAGAGCTTGATGGGTCCCATACTGATTGCGATGTGTCCTGCTGCAGGTATGGGCGCTGGGCGCGTGCCAGACTGGATGAAGTGAGGTCTGAGAGAGAAGCGTGCTGAGAGCAACACTACCCGGGACTGTCGAGGAGGACCTCTGAGCAGGTGAGAACGTCCATCAGCCAGGGAGCCGAGCACACAGACCAAAACAGACAGGCACAAATCTGTCCAGTTTCTACTTTCTGTACAGTACTATTTAATAGGACTGTATAATGATTCCTAATGTCCCACCCAGGTTCACGCAGCGCTCGGCAGGGTGGAGCTTCCTGACTCATGGAGAATTACTTCCAGGCAGAGGCCTTCAACCTGGACAAGGTGCTGGATGAGTTTGAGCAGAACGAAGGTGCGAGAACACAGACGGCGTCAGGCAGAACGTTCACCTCGCTCACGTCACATGGCCTCATCGATGTGACGGAAATAACAAGGGCGAAGGTTGTGACGCGGGGATTGAGGGATTGCGGAAGTTCAAGGACAGCATGAAGCTGGTGCTCTAGCTGGTGCATAATGACAGACCCAGCGGTGGCCAGAGCGCGTTATGGATTCATTGGATTCGCTTTTTTCCCTTGGGGCGAGGGGAAACAATGTAATTGGGCATTGGCATTTTCACATGAGAGAGCTTAAACATATTTTT
This sequence comes from Mallotus villosus, assembly GCA_903064625.1. Taxonomy (NCBI): domain Eukaryota; kingdom Metazoa; phylum Chordata; class Actinopteri; order Osmeriformes; family Salangidae; genus Mallotus; species Mallotus villosus. The sequence goes on along the minus strand of CAEFZP010000561.1, from coordinate 448,689 downwards.
GTAGGTGTGAGACATTGTGGTAGGGGTGCGTCTCGTGACGAAGGTTCTAGGTGGATGGAGTGCGAGCACACACACACACACACACACACACACACTAACAAACAATTTGGTGTGCCTGCCATGGCATTGAGAGTTCTGTATGTGATGTGACTCTGAGTGATTATCGGCGTGTCCTTTGCCAGAGATCCAACGTTGTAGATGACGTGTGTGTGTGCACATGGAAGGAGGGAGGGCTAGACAACACGGTGGAGCGTGTGCTTAAACAGCTTAGTGTGAATTCCAATGAGGGAGAAGAAGGGTGTGAGCACGAGGCTCTCTGAACTCGTTTCGGTGGACTGGGTGTTACACTGGCCGCGGCTTGGTGGTGGGTGTGTGCGTGCGTGCATCTGCTTGTGTTTGTATGTGTCATGGAGGCTAATGGGAAGGACATGCCCTCCCACATTCTGAAGCATTCATGTGTCAGGTTGACTGATGGATCCCAAGGGGCGGAGACGAGTATTGGCCCAGTTTCAGATGCTAATTACCTAATCCACCCCAACCTCATTTCTCGATTCATCCACTCCTCCCTTGTAACTCACCCACCAGAGGCTGTTATCTATTTCCTCTCCTTTGCCATTTGATTCCTAAGCCCCTAGGTTGTCTGGTATCTCATATCTTCCATCCTGTGTTATTGGATCAAATTCTCTGTACTGATCTATCACCTCTCATCTTTCTTTTTTTTCTTTCATTCTTCTCCACAGATGAGACGGACACTCCCACGCTCTCTGACGCCAAGTGGACCCAGATTCTGGCCCCGCCGGCCCACCTCCTTTCTCTGAACCCCGCCCTGGCCCACTCCGACCTGAGCCCCCAGGAGAGCCCACTCCCCTTCAAGACCCTTTCTGACGCCCCCTCCAGGGGCTCCCCGGGGCCTGAACCTCCGTCCTGGGGGGAGGAGCGACCGGCCGACGTCCACAGCCCCCCTCTCCCTCAGCCCAATATCGGCAAGCTGGTGGGTACAGACGACCACTCACCGCCGCCTGTGTCTACCCATAGCACCCTGGAGAACGGCTGCCCCGCCAGTCCCGCCAGCCACAACGTCAACGGGCTCAGTGAAGAGCCGCCGGACTGCGGCAGCCCCCCTCCTCCCCCTATTGACCTCCACAAGCCTGCTGCCTCAGACCTGCAGCCTCATGCCCCAGAGAAGGAGAGGGGGGCCCCCATGGGAGGGGTGGCCTCCCATCTCAGTCACACACATTTCACCTTTGGGGAAGGACTGGAGGGGGAGAGGCTGATGACAAAAGAGGGCCGACCTTTAGAGCCGGAGGGCACAGGGAGACCCATCCCAAAGTGTGCCGAAGAAGAAGAGGCTTCGGTGGCTGGAATGGAGGACACCGGCGAAGACGAACAGATAGCTGATGACGAACGCCATAGAGGAAGTGTTGAAAATGGAGGAAGGGTGAGTTGGAGCGGGGGAGAGGACGAAGAGTGCATCCTCTCCTGTCAGAAGGAAAGGCTGAGGGTGGAGACGGTGAAGGACGCAGGAGGCGTGGTGGAAGACGCCACCCCTGGGCCTGCAGGGGGCTGTCCCTAACGGAAGGGCCACGCAGAGACAGGAGGAACGTGAGGGTGGCGGTGGGGACGGGGAGGAAGGCGAAGAAGAGGGACCCTCACTGAGCCCTCCGCACTCCAAAGAGGATTCTGTTACGGAGGAGAAGGAGATGGAGGAGAGGAAGCAGGAGAGCAGTGAGGGGGGAGGAGGAAGAGGAGCTGGAAAACTCAACAACAGCCGTGTCCAGCCAGTCAGTGTGCCCTATGGAGGGGCGCGGCCCAAACAGCCAGTCGCCCTCAAGCTCCAGATCCCCCGCCCCCTGTCGGGCCAGGTGCAGAACCAGCTCTGCCCCGCCCCGGCCAGCAAAAACAAGAACCTGGAGAACCAGAGTCGGACTGGCGGAGCCACGGACCCAGCCCTCGTCGGAGGAGAGCCGGACACGGCGGGGATGAACGGAGAGTCTGTGGAGTCTCCCTCAGACCTACTCATGTCCACATGCAGCCCTGATAACGACCTGCAGGCTGGCCAACAGGGGGCGCTGTCCAAGAAGGCCCTCAGCTCTCTGGGAGAGGTTGCACCCGTGTGGGTGCCTGACTCTCAGGCTCCCGTCTGCATGAAGTGTGAGATCAAGTTCACCTTCACCAAGAGGAGGCACCACTGCAGAGCCTGCGGCAAGGTCAGGGCGTCTCTCTGATGCGGCGTGCGTGTGCGTGCGCGTGCGTGTGTGTGTGTGTTCCGTAGCAGCGATGTATAAATAGTTCCAGCACTATAATTTCCATCAAAACGTGCATGAATTCACTGTACAGGGGTTTGGGCTATTGCTGGGCTGTGGATGGAAGACTTGGGGTCCAGTATGTGGATACTGCAGGTAGCTGGATATAGCTTGTCACCGCAGGGTCTTGGCTCCTATAGTGTGTGAGCCGAGATGTGGTCGCTGACACCGCACTGAGTAATAGCTGGGCTGCAGTGTGAACACTGATTCATTTCCCAAGGCAGTAAACAAACAGACATGCCCGCTACTGGAGCTGGGAAGAGCTAACACAGCAGTAACGGTGACACAACACTGGCCAAAGAATAGACACACAAAAGAGACTCCGAAAACAATGGTGAGGGTACAAAGTTAGATGAGGTTGAGATGATGTAAGGATGAGGACCATCTTGCCGTCTGCCGTAAACCAGTCGTGGTGATCCCAGATGCATGCAGGGAGCAAAAATGGATGCATGATTGCTGAACTGGAGGGTTTGTGTGTTGGTGTGTGTGTGTGTGTGTGTGTGTGTGTGTGCGTGTTGACGTGTGTCTCCACACGCAGGTGTTCTGTGCGGCGTGCTGCGGCCTCAAGTGCAGGCTGACGTACATGGACGGGAAGGAGGCCCGGGTGTGTGTCACCTGCCACTCTGCCTTGATGAGCGGTGAGTAGCTGGAGGCCGTCTGTCACCGTGCTGCTCATTCATCACTGTTCTAACCTTGTGTCTGGAGGGGATGACTGCCCCGGCCCTTCAGTACCGCCCAGTGAACCAGCCCACTTCCCAAGCCACTAGTTGAGACTACAGTCATTCTTTGTTTACTGCTAAAAATCCCTGTAATGTGAAATGATCCTTCATCTCCCCCTGCATCACGCTCCCTCTCAGCTCATTCATGGGATAACATGGCATGTGGCAGCAACCAGAGCCCCAACCCCAACAACCCATCAGAGTACTGCTCCACCATCTCCCCTCTGCAGCAGGCCCAGGCCTCAGGGGCGCTCTCTTCCCCTCCACCCACCGTCATGGTGCCCGTGGGCGTCCTCAAGCAGCCCGCCTCCGAGGGTAACGCCTGCTCCATAAACATCGCTCACATCATCACCAGCTTTCATCTAGAATCTTTGTCATCGTCGTCTGTGTGTGTGTGTGTCCCGCATTTCATCCATCATTAAGGCGTAGCGATCACGCTTGCTTGACTCGGAAACACTGGGGATTCGTGTCCAGAAACACATTCAACGTGTGTGTGTGTGTTCTGTGTTGCAGGGTCTCTTCCGCGGGAGCAGAGGAGGGTGTGGTTTGCTGACGGGATTCTCCCCAATGGGGAGACAGCAGAGTCCCCCATGCCTCCAGCTACCAGTCCAACGCCCTCTCATCCTCCAGCAGTCTCCCAGCTTTCCAGTAAATCTTCAGCCTCTGATTCCTCAGCGGTATGTTGGGGCAGCTGGAACCAACAATGACAAAGCAGCCTGTACATTCTTGAATATAATACATCACATGTTATGACCAGCGAGGGATTTAAAAGGAGCCATCTCTAGTTGGTTCTGATCATAACGAAAGCCCTGGACTTACATCCTGAACCATGTGCACAATTTGTTCCCATAAGCAGGAGCACGGTCTAATGAGTTTAAAGATGACTAAACACAAAATGTAGTTAAGTTGTTTGTGTGGGGCATGTGCTCACTGAACTCAGCTGCTGTCTGGATGACTCATGTCTCCTTAGTATAATGGCGTCCTTATTTTAGCTTTTTGTCTGGGGTAACTTCTTCTTAGTCACCCTCTGGTGGTTCCTCCCAGTTTCCCGTACATGCCCCCGGTTGCCATGCCGTTCTGTGATGACAAACCCAGGAAATCGCTCTTCAGAGATCGAGGCTTTGCCAACCGATGCGCAGTGCGTTCTCGATGAAATGCGTTAAGCATGGAATCGCCTACACAAGGGCTCAGTTCACCAGCGTGCTGTTCCACTGGAGCAGAGGACCAGCACGGCCCCTGTCACCCGTCTCTAACCCTCCCTCCCCCCCTGTTGGTCGGTAGGCAGCCCAGGCCCCTGCGGCCCCAGTGAGCAGCTCTGTGGGCAGCTCCCTCAGCCTGATCCCAGAGGACGGCCTTCCTCCCATCCTCATCTCCACCGGAGTCAAAGGAGGTACGGGAGGCCACATCACAGGTGCCTGCACTCATCCTCACCATTACAGCTGCCCCCGCGCACTGCACTGCTTCCTGTGTGTGTCTGTCTGTGTGTAACTTTGTCCATCTGCTTTTTAGTCTCAGCTTCTTTGTCCATCAGTCATGCGGAGGGGTTGGTGGCGGACAGGGAGGTGTTGGGGGGGGGGTCACTGCCGTGACGCCTGGCGTGAAAAGGGCCGCTTTCTTTGGTTGGACTGGCTGTGGTGTCTGCCTGTGTTTGTTAACCTTCTCTGTGTGCGTAGACTACGCGGTGGAGGAGAGGCCCTCTGAGATGGTGCTGATGCAGCAGCTGGAGGAGGGGGGCCCGGACCCCCTGGTGTTCGTGCTCAACGCCAACCTCCTGGCCATGGTCAAGCTGGTCAACTGTGAGTGTCCCCGCTACAGTAGCCCCGTTTTCGTCGTGTCATCTAAATGCCTTGTGTATAAAGTTGGCATGGGCTGGTGCTCGATGTTATTGCTGAGTGTAAGCAGTATGGGATCGTGAAGGGATGTTGCTCGAGTCAGACATACTTTCTGACTCGACAGATTGCTTATCCTGCCTCTTCTCCCGCTTCCTTTTCCCCCGTAGATGTAAACAGGAAGTGTTGGTATGTGACGACCAAGGGGATGCATGCGGTGGGGCAGGCCGAGGTGGTGGTTCTGCTCCAGTGTCTGCCTGATGAAAAGAGCATCCCCAAGGACATCTTCAGCCACTTTGTACAGCTCTACCAAGAAGCTCTCGCTGGTAAGACCGTGATGCCCTCCTCACAGATGCTCAGACACGCAGCTCTACAAGGAGGCTCTCACTTGTACCACCAATATATCCTCCTCGCAACTAGACTCAGACAGGCAGCTCGGCCGGGAGGCCCATTAGGATGAAAATAGGCCGCTCCGTCTGGAGGCCCTCGTGGGGGAAATTAGTAGTTCAGTCTAGAGGTCCGCAGGTGAAATCTATCCGTGTCAGCCCAGCCTGCTCAGTTTAAATGAAGGTAACCCTGAAATGTTCTCATGCAGGGAACGACATTCCAGCCCCACTTCCAGGTCCTGGGAGAGAGCAGATGCATCTCTTCCTGCTTGTTAGAAACCAGGCCACTGCAGGGTTGTGGCTCGACCTCCTCCAGAAACGATTGTCCAAACATTAGCGTCCTGCTGTCAGGTCGTCTCCCTACAGGCCTGGAATCCCACCGCCGCTTTCTCCGTCATGCCACCGCGTGCTCTGTCCAAAAACACTTCTTATTGGCTGACGTTGACGGCTGGCTCCCTCAGGCTTTCTAGTTATATATTCATAGCACACTGTGGCAAAATCTGTCTGCTGGAAGTCGAGCATATTGTCTGTGTCTTCTCTGGTTTAATCCCTGTCAGTCAGTGTCGGGATTGTAGAAGTGCTCGCTTTAGCATAGTTCTTTCCTGTTCTTGCCTGTTCTAGCTACACATGTGGTTGTGTTGTGTGTTATCTAAAGCTGAATGTTCAGCTCTCTCTCTGTATTTAAAAAAAATAAATCTCATTGAGTGAGTAACAGTAGCTGAAGTTCAAGTTGAACTTTATTGTGTATTCAAAATACGATGAAATACTGTACTCCTTGCTCTCCCTGCCCTAACACAGGGACACATCCCCGAAAAACAACAACAGCAACCATTTTTCCGCCCTACGTAGACTGAGTGGATATAATAAACACATTATATAGTACGTGATAATAATAATGTGTGTCAGTTGCTGGTCGAGGCTGGATACGTTTCAGACTCATGAGAACTGGACATCTATGTACGAAGCTAATCTTTTACTATATTATATAATAATAATAATACGGTATAATAATATATTGTATAACAGAATGAACCAGAGTACATCCCAGCCTGTCAGATGAGTCCGTACAACGGATGAACTGTCGACTCAGTCTCTCCTCCCTCCCATCTTCCCCTCTCTCCCCCCTCCCCTCCACCCCCCCTCATCATGTCTCTCCCCCAGGCAACGTGCTGTGCCACCTGAGTCACTCGTTCTTCCCTCAGAGCTTCCTGGGCAGCAAGGAGCACGGGGGCTTCCTGTACATCAGCCCCTCCTTCCAGTCTCTGCAGGACCTGCTGCTGCCCAACCCGCCCTACCTCTTTGGCATCCTGGTGCAGAAGTGGGAGACGCCGTGGGCCAAGGTGTTCCCCATCCGCCTCATGCTGCGGCTGGGCGCCGAGTACCGATGTGAGTACACGGGCGCTCGCCGCTTGTCGCCATGGTCGGGATCGGTTCTGAGGATAATGAATGGAAGAAATGAAACCAGTAAACATGTAAAATTGGTGTCGAATTCAGAGACCCGGTCGATCGGCGGGGGGTCGACTTGACGTTTGGAAACGCCTCACTTTTTATAAAAAGAAATTCTGCAAGCAGAAGCTGAGAGGGATTGTAGAGGATTTTCCAGAAGAGGCAGTTATTGAGTAAATCCTCTCAGAGTCAGGCCTGCCAGAGCAGCAAGGAAGCCGGTTCAGTTAAGCCTCACATACTTACAGCCCCGTCTGGGAGGACAGAGTGCACTAAAGAATCCACTCGTGCTGAGTCTCTATAACAGCCTCTCGGCAACACGCAGAATATGAATCTGTGTCTCAGCTTCTGCTCTGATGAGTTAGTGCGTCTAGGGACGCTGGTGAATCAAGTCAACTTTGAGGTCTAATGAATATGACAGCTGAGTATCACATGGAGGTCTATGAAGGACTGTGTGATTAGACAATGTAGCGCTGCCTTGATGAGTTTAATGGGGGTAATACACTGGTTAGTTAGTGAAGTTGGTGGGAACGTACTTCTGATGTGCTTTTGTAACACTTTCAAAGCTGCTTTCAGAGATAATGAGAAAAATGGCCGTTTAAATGGCTTTGCTTTGAGGCATATGCTAGTGAAAAGACATCTTATTATGCCTGTACTTGTGGATTAGGAGCCTTCTTCTCCACTGTAGGCGGTTTCAGCGCACTTTGATGTCTGTGTGAACACTTGACTGGCTATGCTGGGGTGAATGTGGGCTGTGAGTCACTGTCACTCCAACTTAATAACAACTGGATGTTGTGCTTTGCAGTCTATCCTTGTCCACTGTTCAGTGTACGATTCAGAAAACCCCTGTTTGGAGAAACTGGTCACACCATCATGAACCTGCTTGCAGTAAGACTGTTTGTCTACTTTCTTTGCTACTGTAATTAATACAAAGTAAAAGTATTTCCGATGGTTAACTTGGTTAACTAAGACCATTTGTATCTAACCACAGTCCTGTTCTCTGTCTCCAGGACTTCCGTAACTACCAGTACACGTTGCCTGTGGTGAAGGGTCTAGTGGTGGACATGGAGGTGAAGAAGACCTGCATCAGAATCCCCAGCAACCGCTACAATGAGGTGAGGGTCTCCACCTCACTACTACACCACACTCAGGATGTGCAGTAGGTCGTACCTGAGGAACCTGGAGGTGTTGGGGCCTTGGGGTGTGGTTGTCATGGCATCAGTGTCATTTGTATCATGTCCAGCCACTATGCATAAAGTGATCCAGAGTGTGATTGTGATAGAGAGGCTGTGCTGGTTGCTGTGCTTGGCCACAGACCTACTGACAGATGGGTGCTCAGCGATATGAAGTATGGGCCGTTTGACAACAGCTTGTTTGAGAGCTCTTAACACAGCATGTGGTTAAAATGCTCCAGATTTTCTTTTTATTTCTTTTGAAGGAAAATGGGTTGAATAGTCGAAAGTACTGAGAAGCTGAATATTTCCATTAAGGATCTAAGCCATTTGATATAATATCGGGCTTTAATCATTAGTTTTGTTGCCATAATATCGTATTGTAAAATAAATGTACAATGTGACTGAAGCCATGTGGTTATTGCTACAGTCAGTCAACAGGCCACTAACCCACTTTCCCAACTACGTCATGAATTATACAATGATATTGTGCGTCTCCTCCAGCTAATGAAGGCCATGAACAAGTCCAATGAGCACGTGCTGGCCATGGGGGCGTGCTTCAACGACCGCGCTGACTCCCACCTGGTGTGCGTGCAGAATGACGACGGCAACTATCAGACACAGGCCATCAGTATTCATCACCAGCCCCGCAAAGGTAAACTTGAGACACACGCACGCATGCACACACACACACACACACACACACACACACACACGACTTGGACCCTGTGGCTTGATTCTTCCTTATTTCTTTCCAGTCACAGGCGCCTGCTTCTTTGTCTTCAGTGGTGCTTTGAAAGCTTCATCTGGATACCTGGCCAAGACCAGCATTGTAGAAGGTGACGACCACTGTGCTCAACCATGGCTCTTCCATCCATGTAGCTGTACCAAACATCAACAGTATCGACATCTGATCTAATGGATGCAAAGATTTCCTTAAAGTGTTTTGTCCTAGCAAACAGCAGAGAAGTGTGTTCTCAAAATATGTGAGAAGGTGAAGGACAATTTCTGTGCTCTGCAGATGGGGGTGATGGTGCAGATCACGGCAGAAACCATGGACTCACTACGGCAAGCGCTGAGGGACATGAAGGACTTCACCATCACATGTGGCAAGACCGACCAGGAGGAGAACCAGGAGCATGTTCACATCCAGTGGACAGAGGATGACCACAACATCAACAAGGGGTGAGGGACGTCTTTGGAGCACTGTTTCATGTGTGTCCTTCTCTCTAGTCACCTAATGGGAATGACCCCTTCGTTCTGGGAAGTGAGAATCTAAAACTTCACTCACATCCTGGTTTTAGAGTCATCAGCCCAATCGATGGGAAGTCTATGGAGTCCATCACCAGCGTCAAGATCTTCCATGGCTCGGAGTTCAAGGCCAACGGCAAGGTCATCCGCTGGACAGAGGTGTGTCCCCCTTACCACCAGGAGGGTGATGTGGTCACACACACACACACACACACACACATCTACCTACTTACCTCACCCTGATACCTGTGGTTCCTGCAGGTGTTCTTCCTCCAGAGTGAAGACCAGCCCAACGGTCTGAGTGATCCGGCCGACCACAGCCGGCTGACGGAGAACGTGGCCCGGGCGTTCTGCATGGCGCTGTGCCCACACCTCAAACTGCTGAAGGAGGATGGCATGGCCAAGCTGGGCCTGCGGGTCACCCTGGACTCTGACCAGGTGAGGGTCAAGGCAGACTGAGACCATTGAAAGTCACAGATAACTGGATCTGTGAGGTGTGCGTAGTGGTTCTATGGGTCAGGCATAATGTGAATCAAGTGCATTGTGGCCTTCTGTATTCATCATGGTCTATAGAGTGTATGCTAAAGGATTAAATACTACATTTAAGTTGACATAATAAATATATAAAAATTGCCATTCACTAGATTTCATGACATGAAAGTGGATGAAGGTTTCACAGTAGAGGTTGGTGTGCTTGGTTCAGGTGGGCTACCTGGCGGGCAGTAACGGCCAGCCCCTGCTGCCTCAGTACCTGAGCGACCTGGACGGCTCCCTCATCCCCGTCATCCACGGAGGCGCCTGTCAGCTCAGCGAAGGCCCCGTCGTCATGGAGCTCATCTTCTACATCCTGGAGATCATCTCGTAGGGGCAGGCGACCCTCCCCTGCCCCCTCAACAGGCTTCATAAGACTTCTGTCGTCGGCCTCGCTGTCCTTTCTGTCCTACCGTCCCTCACCCTGTTCGGTCATCCATCCCCCCCCCGTCCACACGTTTGTGATTCAAAGAGCCCGAAAGCTGTGCTGTGCGCTGGGGTGACGCGTTCCTCCACTCCATGTATGCACCATATCTATTCTGCTGCTGGACCCAGGGTACCTGGAGGAACTCTTAGCAGGACCACAGATCCATCCACCCTTCTCCTACTCATCCCCAATGAGGTGCTGTCTAGACTGACCTTCCCCTCCACCTAAGGCCCAACCATTCCTCTCCAGTTACACTGTGGTAGCCAGAGGTCCTTCTGGGTGAAAGCAGAAGCACTGCACCCTGGGTAATTTGTCCTCAGGCCTCTTTGTAGCATGGATGCCCTATCGACTTCCAGGGAGAGGCATGTATGGCCAGCATTGGGCCTAATGGGGGTTTTCCTCTGGCAGGGACCTAACGTGTTTGCCTAGTGAGGAATTAGTGAACGAGGCATGGAGATAAAGGTCGAGAATGAGCGAGAGTGCCTCCGCTTGGTGATGCCGTTTGTTTGCACTCTGGTGCACAGTGCCTGCAACAGATAGTCTCCTATGGGAAGCAGAAATATCTTCTCTTAGCTTTATCGAATAATCACCAGATGCTTTATTCCATGACATGGATAAGAGGTTTTGTTTTGTAACCAAGTGTATGATTTTCTAGACAGCACTGTTGCTCAATTATAGCCCCACTTCTGTAGCTTAGGATTTAAGTTTGAATGAAGTGCTGTGTAAAACAACTCCTCTGAACAATATTCTGTGAATTCAACAAAACAGCAGACTGTTGAATTCCTCCAAGTTTAAGCACCCTTATGGCAAGGGCAAAAAAAAACAAAGGGTTTCGATGCTTTACTTATATATATATATATATATATATATAAAAGGAAGAATGGACCTCTAGGATGACAAAGGTATTTTCAACACTATTCATAAGCCCCAGCCCAGATCCTCTCTCAATGACAACAATAGAGGAAACTGTCTAGCAAGGACTACCCCAAATACCCAGAAGAACTATTCACACCAACATGCTTCTCCCTCAACTTCCACTGCCCTGGAAGCATCCGATCACTGGTTTTGTTTGGTGTGCACAGACGTGTGGGACGTAACGGCGGTTTCAAAAGGATCAAACTGACAGATTTGACAAACATTATTGAACTGACAAAAGAAAAAGAACTGTAAACAATGCAGAAGCAGTGCACTGGATTCTAAGCCATTTACAGGAGAATACAACTAAAACCACCTGACACAGACTGGAGTAGGGGGCAGCCACAGTGCCTGAAGCAGATATCAATTGAGACCCTTGTTCAGAAAAAGTAAGTCCTGATTTAACTTGTGAGTGTCTACAATGTGTTTAAATATAGCTACTAAAATATAATTTCAACCCCAGGCTCAAAGATCTTTCAGGGCCCGCCCTTTGAAAAGACAAGAATGTATTTCTCCTGTTGCTGAAAAAAGCAGTATTTCTGCGTTATTTTTTTGTTCGTTTTTACTGATTTGTGGATTCCTGTTGCTAATTGGCAAATAAGCAGAAACCATGTATGGAACATATATTTAACACTTATGACATTTGTGAAACGTTTAATTGATTCCATCTTCAAGTTAATTCATAAAACTGAATTCAAAGGTTACAAATCAGTGCGTATTCTTTAATATGTATTATGACCATTCTGGTTGTGTCCGGCATTTTAAACTAAACAATACTTCATACTGTATCATTACACAGACAGCCAGTACACCCACATAATTGGGTGCACCAAGACAAAAAGACAATCATTACGTAAAAAATCTGCATAAGACCCAATGCATTGAGGATGTCTTTTGGTAACGCCTTTAATTGCTGTATAGAGTAGCTATCATGAAAGGCATTTATCAAACATTTCAGCGTTATGACTGGCAGTGTTGAAGACCTGGGTTTTAAGGAAACGTAGATGACTGGTAATAGAAATATCTAATATTCTCCAGTTGTCTCTGCCTGAGTTGTGTTTTACATGTCATATATATCAGTCTCTCCTCTACTGCCCTCGATGTAAGTCAGTGGACATTTATGATATGGTGACAATATGGCTATAAACCTGTGAATTCAAGAAGAGAAAACTGAATTATTATTTATCCTCTGGGTAAATTTCCTAAAGGTCAAATGTGGTTTTCCATAAATTATTTTTGGTAAGTGTGCAATACCCTATATCCAAAAGGTGCAATTGTTTTCTTGGTAGTAGTTTGATTCAATGATTAAGGACATTGCCAGAACTCTGAACACTGCATGCTTATAGAAACAAATGAACTTTCGATTATGGAGCTAAATTCTCACTATTTTTGTTCTGTGGATCCATTCCAATCCAATATCCATTCATATAATCCTGAAAGTTGAGTTTCAGGTAAATAGTTTTTTATTTTACATCAACATCAATGAAGAAGAAATTATATGAATGAAAAGCCAAAAACCCTGTACATCTTTTTTCTTTATTGTACACTACAAATGTCAATAAAAGCAGTCTTTATCAAAACTGTAGTATATGTATAATAAAACTTATAGAAAATTGAAAATTCAGTTTTTATGCTGCTGTTATGTTAACAGGTGATGATGGAGGCAGCCTGAAGCGATCTACACAATAGACTACGGTAGAAAGTTTATTCAGGGCAGAAGGAAAAAAGTACCCATTGCCTTTAGTTGAGAAGAAATCCAGACACGTAAAGAAACTGAAAGAAAAGATAACCCATTTACTGTCTCTAACGGTCTCATTCTACTGAGTAGCCTGAAGAACCATGCTACAATAACATTCTCAAATACCCACAGACTTTCAGGCAAAATTCTTATGGAAGAAACATGGTAAGTCACATACTTTCAAACGAAGAGGGGTAGAAGGATAACTTAACTGAACAGTAAAAGATGCAAAACAGGGGAAATGTTAAGACCACACTTATAATACAGTATCATGAGTTAGCAACTTTCTGATAAAGAGCTATATCAGTAAAGAAAATGTAATTACTTGGCTCAGACATTTTGATAAATATTATGGCTTATGAACTTTTGATTTCCAAATCTGAATTTGCACAAACAAACACATTCTCAAGATAAGGTTAGAAATATACTATAATTCCAATCATACCAATCATATACTCCTGATTCCATACACTCCTATGATTCCAATGTATACAACTTGTTGCTGTACAGTGCATAAACCCATTAGTTTGTTCAAAGAAAAACGACAGGCACAACCAAAAGATACATGTTTTAAATGTGCAGTTTAGTAACATGTCATGAGTCCATCTGGAGCACAACATTGAGCACAAACATCTGTTTAATCCAAAGTGCCAAGCGCCACAATACAAGTACAATTCAGCTACTATATTACCTTTGAAGTTGTGTCAGTTAGTGAGTGGCTTGTTTAAACAAACGATACTACACATCTCTAAAGGTACCAGCTCTTGCCTGAGCACCTGCCATTTCGCTGTTTGAAAGCACTGTGGATATGCTCCTGGAGGAGAGCAATACCAGTCCTGGGAACAACATTGAAAAGAAGAATCTCACATCCTGCTTTAGCATAACCTGTTTGGCAGCTTAAGACAATTCAAATATGCAGGATCTTACAGCAACAGTGATTACTTTGGTATTAGTGCATAGATGCCATTATATATATATTATATATATAATCTATGGGCAGCAGTATCAGGTTGGTTGTGTATTTCAGTGTGCAAACATTTTCAAAGTAAAAGACCTGTGTTGGTCTGTATCAAGAAGCTAGAAACGGGAAGAGTCAACATGCTAGCCATGACATCAGACCATCAGACCACCACTTTCATGACTCTTCCTCTTGTACTCCTTTCAGACAGAAGAAAGTGCTCTTCATCTGGAAGAGAAGGCGATTATTTATTAAGTACGTTCATTATTGGGCCTTCATGAAAATAATGTTGAGGAAAATAACCCAAACGTACCCAGTTGCAGCAGTATCACTTAGAGAAGAACCTGGTTGACAGTTCAAAACACACAAAAAACAGGCAAGACAAATCACATGTCTGAAGTAACATAATCACAGCCTGTACATTCATAACATGGGTTCTACGAGTGCGACAAGTTCCTATAATACTCAACACTCTAGGACAGCTACATTACAGTGGCGTGATTGTTTGGGCTATGCTTACCTGAGACTGGTCTAGGACTAGCCAGCGTTCTGTGGTGGTCTGAAGGTCCTGTCCACTCAGAGGCTCCCTCAGACGGACCCGTACCTCCACACGACCCCCTGTGGACTTACGACCGTCCATTACCTAGGAAGATCACATACATGACTTACTGTAAATCAAATCAAAATGTATTTGTACAGCCCTTTTTACAAGCAATGTCACAGAGGGCTTCACATACGCCCATAGAACTGCCCCTAAACCAACCTAAACCCTCAAGGAAAAACTCTAGAGGAGAGTACTGTAGAACTCACTGTCAATAGACATCTGACACTTATAATAAACATATCTCACTAACGTCCAGCCTTTTCAGGCCCACTCCAGCACTGTGTGCCAGCCCACGTCCAGCAGGCAGGCTCTCACCTCTACAATCTCCCTGATCTCACTCTGCGTCTCCAGCTTCTCCAGCTTCACCTGGGCCGTCCCGACAGGCTTGTCGCTGCGCAGGAAGCCCCTGTCACATGACACAGGACAGCGACATCAACCTCCACACAGGACGGGGAGCGACATCAACCTCCATGAACGAGAGGCCTGTTTCCCTGGTGTAAGGTGCCACCGCAGGTCTCTAGCTGGGGGGCATAACGCGCTGGACTCACCCTTTGTGCAGCACCTCCAGTTTGAGGCCTTTGGACTGCAGCACTCTCCGGAAGCCTCTGTGGTTGCGGTTGATGTTTAACGTGAAGCTCTGGTTGTACTCTGTGTCAGATTACAGGGGTGGTTTATGCACACACACACACTATGTGAGGCTCATTTTAGCTCATCGCGTCTGGTCCTCTTACATACCTGGTGAGTTAGTGTTCTTGATGACAGACGTTTTGTGTTTCTGCGCTTGCTCCTGGGAGGGCCACAAGAGAACACGGACATGAGTTCACGTGTAGGTGAATAGCAGCCCACTGGAACCCGTAATAGTTTGTCAGCTTCAGTCTACTCACCGTGCTAGGGTATGGAAAGTCAAACTTGACATAGGCATCCAGGTCATTTGTTTGTATACCTGAGGAGAATGAGCAGAGAGGTTAGTGTGGATGTGTGCGTTAGAGGCCTAGTCCTTGGTGTCGAGTGTGTGCCAGCGTGTGAGTGTTACCTGTGGGAGCAGGTAGATTCATCGCCCCGACGATGACCACCACCATCTCAGTGCTGCTCAGATCTGGGAAGATCCTGGAGGAGACAAAGAGGTTGTATGACCAGGTCCATCAACAAAGAGGTGGGGGGGCACCTTCCAATTTCCTTTGTGCTTATGACTGTTTGAGTGTTTCTGTGTGGGTTCCTAGTTCCATTTGAATGTCAGTAAGCTGTGTAGATGCCTACCGGACCGTGTGGTATGTCCTCTCTTCAAAATGATGTTTGGGAGGATCCAGCCCTTTGGACTGAGACAACCTCAGAATCTCCAGATTCTGTTTACAGCTGTCAGCCATCTTCTCGAATCTAAAACAAAACAACACGTTGCACATCGCTAAAACGCCCCACCACACCCTTACTGAACAGTGTACGCATGGGTTGGTTCTCGCAGTAGAGTCCATGGATATCCATGAATGCGTTCTGACATAAGAAGCTTACTTGGTTGTCTCTGTGATGTTACCCAGGTGGGTGAACTGCTTGGAGTAAGTCATGCATTTCTAAACAGGAGGAAACAGGGAGACAGCGGTAAGTCATCTGATGGTAAATGTGTGACGTTAGTGCTCTGGTTGGAATCATAAATAAGTTGGTGGCTTTAGTCAAGTCTCATGAGGAACAGTGAGGAACATGGTTAGAAGAGGCATCTGTTCAATGGGAGAGAGATGGTCCCTGGCACCTCATACTGCTCCTTCAAGATCTTGGCCAGTTGAGTGTAGACCTCCTCTGCCTTCTCCGAGATCTGGACGTCACTATGGTGCACCAGGATGAAGTCCTCGTCTTCGTCACCAGGGGGCGATGGCACCTACAACACACCAGTGGGGGGCTAAATGCACATCTACATCAACATAAATGGATCTGACATGACTGGATTGCCTACATGGAGAGTTCAGTCACGCTCATGTTGTCATGGAGGCTGACCTTGCTGATGTCCACAGTCTTGCCACTGCGAGTTGCCTCGATCATGGGCTCAAAGCCCTTGGCGGTGCGCAGTAGCTGCCTGGCCTGATCCATGTCGTTCTTCTGTTTGGCCTGCAAGGGCCGCCTTCATGTACTGCTTCCTGCGGCCCTCCAGGAAGTCCAGCTGCTGGACCGCTACAGGGAGAAGGGTGGGGGGAGGGGGTTGTCCATCAAAAAGATGTGATTTACAGTTTGTGGAGATGAGTGCTGTCAAGGTCATATTATGTACTGACCAGTGGGAGAGAGGCCATCCAGCTTGGATGTTCTCTCTGGGGAGGGGGTCCTCCTTGGGCCTTGTGCGGTGGGGGGCACGGCCAACATAGGCTTCTTTGGCTTGTCTGGAACAGCAGTCTGTACAGATGGAGTGTTGACACACGTTTGTAACTTTGGCTTCCATCGTTTATAACTCACCAGTCTACCAGTGGCTCACCACTGGATGGTGGTCTCGTGGAAGCAGCCTACCTCCTCTGGTTCTTTCTCCGCCCCATCATCTCCCTCTTCCTCCCCCATCTCAGCAGCTTCTGTGGATGCCAGCTTATTGGCAGCCTCGAGCACAGCAGCAAATCCCTGCTCAGGTTCTGCCCCCTTCTGGCCAGGGATGGGAGGAAAGCCTGTCGGGTGGAGATCACAGCACTCTCCTTGTCAGACTTCTGACATCACAGTCCACCTTTGCTTCCCCAAAACACCTGCTACAACAGTGTCAATACAGGAAGTGAATCACGTAGGGTCTGACCTGGGGGGACTGGAAGCTCCTCAAAGTTCACGGCTTTTCCTGCTTTGTGGGCTCTTATGGCACTCTGGTATTGCTGTAGGGTAGTAGGCAGGTAGAGATCATAATGAGCTCAACACTTCCCAGTAGTAAGAGAGTATTATCATGAGCAGATTGAGTAAGGTTTCACCTTGGCGATGCGGTCGTGCATGCGGGCCTTCCGCTCGTCCCCGCTGGCCTTGGCCTGGCCGCAGGCTTCCTGGTACCTGGCCATCCTCTGCTCCAGAGCCTCCAGGACATCCTTGGGCTGGGTGGGGCTGGAGGCGGCTGGATAGGAGATGATAGACGGATATTAGAGATACAGATTACCTATGAATGGTCCTAAGTTTAGGCAGCGAGAACTAACAATTGGAGGGCAGCTGGAGAGACACTTGTTGTTGAGACCTGTTGGTGTTGAAGCAGGCGGGGTGGAATTAGCGGTTGGCCCAGGGGAGGGTTGCTTCACTGGTGCTGTGGGGCTCCTCCCCTCCGCCGGGGAGGGAGGCAGGCCGCTCAGGTCGACAGCGTGGCCCTTCTCCAGCGCTTCGATCACCGCGTCAAACCTCTGAAAGAGGAAGGAAAACAACGTGATCATAGTGCCTGTCATTGTTTTCCTCCTGCGTGTTTTGCATGCTTCAGATCGCTCAGGCAGCTGAGAAACAGACAGGGCTCCAGAGAGCCGAGAGGGACATCAGGTTAAGGACACGCTCAGCCCCCTCCAGGGACATTCCACTGCCAACCATGAACTACTTCCAGACAGCAAGAATGTCTCTTTCAGCTTTAGGCTATAACCCAGTCTTCATGTATCCTACATTTATAGCGACCCTTTACTTAACTGAAGAACTACAAAAGAGAAATGTGATCTGATGAGCTACAATGGTTATCCTTGTTATTCATTCAGTGTTGGATGAGAAAGTCAATTCTAAACAACATACATGGATTCACAACCATAAATAACCGCAGGACCAATGACTTAAATCACCACTGAAAATGAAAATCATTATTCCTCATGTTTAATATGGTGTAAAGGTAGTTGGATCATTTACCTTGCCGGTCCTTATGTACAGCTTGGCTTGCTCTATGTCCCCTTGCTGCTTGGCTCTTAAAGCAGCCATCCTATACTCTCTCTGACGCTCCAAAAGCATTTCCTTGGTTGTGTCTCCAACTATATGTGCACACATACCAGGAAACACACACACACACACAAACAACCACAGTGAATGCCTGCATTCATGACCAAACAAGACTGAGTGCCCACTTTATAAGAGACAGCAGTCAAGTCTGTCACCACTGTATGTATGACTGCTTTAACAGATAGATAATAAGCACTAACTAACCAATACATTGAAAAATGAAAGGCATGATTAACTTCGGTTTGTGAATAGTATAATGGAAGTATTGCCTAGACTTGCTGATTTTCCACATTAAAACAGACAGTTTGACTGACCGGGTGAGTGGGCCTGACCAGTGTTCTCCTCTGAAGTGGGCTGGCTGCCCACAGTAACCAGGGTGGTGTCGGACAACAGCTTCTCCTCACTGCTGGGTTCAACCTCGGGTGAAACAGACGGCGTCTCAACACCAGCCTCTGGCGCCACCTGTTGCTCTGGAGGTGTGGACCCGGGGTCTGCTGTGACCAGAGTTGAGGGCCGTGGAGGGACAGGGGGTCTTGAGGGGGCACCTGGGGCACTGCAGGCTACAGGTGGAGGGATCTCTGCCTCGTCAACCTTTCCCCCTTTTTTAACCGAGGCCAGCATGGACTCCAGGGTCTGCACAGACATGTTCACGGTTAGGAGGAGGAGGAAGAGGGATGGAACTCAGGGAAAGAAAGAAATGCTGCTCACCTTCAAGCCCCTGTCGTATCTCCTAGCTTTAGACGACTCCCCTGAGGCCTTGGCGTTGCTTAGGGAAGTCTTATACATGGCAACTCTTTCCTCCAGGGTGTGTTGGAGACTTCCAGGGGTTGAAGGGACCCCAGCTGTTTGCACCTGCAGCACACGCACAGTCTAATGCTCTAAGGAGCTTACGCACAACATCTCTCAAAGCAAAACCATACATCCAAGACACTTGGTGACTAAGTATTTCCATATTATGTCGCATGGCATCCTATGAACAATGATATACATTCACTCACTGAAGCATCACGGTTGCTACTGCAAAACTGAACAGAAGATGTACCTGCAGTGGTGATTGTGGTGTTTCAGCAGAGGCAGTAGAGGTTGGGGTAACAGCATCCTCAACTTCCTCTACACCCACAACTTCCTGTAGCTCTGCCTGGTAAGAAAAGCACAAGAAAAAAAAACATGTTACATGTACCTGCCCTAGACAACATTCAGAAAAACATCAGAGGATCATTATATGCTTACGAAATTACCAGTAAATCTTCATCATCCTCAAGATCTTCATCGTCCTCATCGTCATAGTCTTTCATACACTCCTCTGCCATTCTCGCTATGTCCTCCATTGGCAGGGGAGCTACAACATTGGAACACAAATGTTAGCAACATTTAATTTGATACTACCAGGATGTATAGGCCCTAGCTCTGTTTTGTACTTACTCTTAGCCTTCTGTTTTGACCTGTCACCACCAGTGGTTCTTGTCCCTGTGATGGCAGCTAATTCAGCCTCCAGGTCATGGTCATCCAGGTTTTGATCCATACCAATCATGTCCTCTGGGTTGAAGTCTAAAAATAAACCCATCTGTAACAAGGTAAACATAAGAATGATTGACATGGCATTGTAAATGTATGTTACTGGAACAGAGACAACTAATCTAGACTAGTTGTCGCGTGTATGTGTGTGGCATGAATGATGACAAATTAGTTCACCTGTTTTGCTGCAGCAGCACCTGACCCCTTAGGCACCGGTGGCCGTTTCTTTTTACCAAACATATTCAGCTACTTGTTTAACCCTCAAGCCAAGACAGGACGAATTTCCACTCGTCCCTATATGCTCCTGAGCCAAAACAGACACAGGGGTACAAAGTTGTCGCAGTTGTAAATCATGTGACATGCTCATCAGGTGCCCGGGCTACACACCACCGCCCCGAACTTATCAGTCTAGCTAGCACCAGCTAGCTTGATAACGAAAGCTTTCGCTACCGTCCGTGTAACTTGTACTTATAGATGCACTACATTATAATAAGCTAGCAACCTTGATATGAAGTCGGTCCTGAACAGTTTCTAGGCTGTTTCGACTGTGCCATTGATATTCCATTAATGCTAGTGTCTTGGTGATCGACAGTCTGACGTCGTTGACAGATTGAGACAGTCTAGCTAGCATGGCTACTGTAGCTAGCTAGTTCGGTATTAGTCAAAACATTGGCATAACATAACTATCCGGATAGCCAACTACGTTATCCATCTTAAAGGTAATTCTATAACTATGTATCTAGTATCAACCTAGGGAGCTACTTACCCAGTCATTCACTTTATTTTGCTCAGACTATCCAGTTATTCCGCTACTCAGGAGAGAGCTGGTACAACCGGCAGGTATGGCATGGGTCTGGCGTCAGCACTGTTTGGATAGTCCTGCCTTCCTGCTGACTGTCACTAGATGGCGATGCATGCGAATGGCAGCAGGAGGGACGAGGGACATTTATTACACCTTTACTGTGTGTCTGATAGACAGTATAATCTAGAATAAGGGGTAAAAAGGGTCACTACGGGTGTGTTGTAATGATTGCTGCCTGGGTGTCGAAGGCTGTTGCGAGGATTGCTGCACTTGTTGTCCAACACCTTCCTGGTTACTGTGGACAGCCAGCCCACTTCAGAGAGCACTGGTCAGCCCTGTAAATGCAACATACAGACAGTTATAATGATTGTTACAAGTGATCTAAAATAACTAAATAAGTATTTATTTGTTTGTCTACCAAGTGCAACTAGTTACTGAGAAGTGGAGATACTTACAGAAAGTCCAGGGGAGGGTTGTAGACTCTCAGAACCTTGATCCTGACGGTCCCAGAACAGTTGTGCCCCTGTCTGTCTCTCACTGCCACAAACACCACAAACTCCTGCACAGTAGTGACACCATGAGGACACGGATGGACATCGACAACACTGATAAGATCACTGATATCAACCCTGACACTTTCTATGTGCATGATTATGGAGGATTTCCCTCATGTTTCCCTTGAAAACATATTCAAGTGATGAGCCATGGGACCACTTGCTTTTGGTCCCCTGTGGTAGTCAAACAGGGGTGTATACCCCTTCGTCTTAGCCCTACCCCTAGCTCAAAAAGAGTATTGGGACACCACTAGGTCTCACGCAAAAGCACAAAACCAAGGGGAAGGGGTAAGGGGATGTATTGCGATTGGCCCTGACTTTGGGATCATTCTGGTTACTCATACTAGTACTCAATGTACAGTGAGAATCATTTGACGCTGGGATATAAAAATGACATGGGGGGTGCATTTCCGGGGAGGAATATATTGTGTCTTGTCAAGCTTACTCCCAAAAAACTGAAATGTGAGTAGTAGGTAGCGCTCTCTCGCGAGGTGGTGCTTTTCCAGGTGGGGGTGCATCTGAGGGCACAACACCGGAAGTGGATATATACGGTGGCCCTAAAGTGCAAAACACACCCCCTAATATGAGTGCATCCCCCAAATGAAAACACTCCCATCAAATAAGAGTCAACTCCCCCCAAATAGACCAATTTCAACCCTAGTCACACGACTGTCAAGCTGGCTCAACTGCGCATGTTGGTTGCAAAAGACGAACTTCTCCTGGGTATAATACACTTGGAGTGTCGATCAGGTCATCATATATCTCTGTTCACTGGATTACAGGGCTTGACATTAACTTTTTGAGGCACTTGTGCTTTGGACGAGTACATTTACATTTCACTTGTCAATGCACAAAAGTCACTTGACCCCCATAGCTTTAAATAGCCTGACCAAGTGATCGGGCAAAACTAGCCTGGCTAACGGAAGGGTTTGGCATTTATACAGGCTATGGTTTTCCATCTTTATATTGTCTCTATAGCTTTCCATCTGTCAGTGTCACTGCCCGTTGATCTGAGCGTTGATCAAAGTGCTGCTCCTGATTCCCTGGCAGACGTGAGCCCAAAGTGTTGCCAGGGAGCCAGCCTCAGACTGGCTGCTCACACACACTGATCTCAACTCTTATCACAGGAGGGTTTTTGTAGAGGAGAGAGGGAAGGTGCATCACTGTGCAGACTAGCAGCACAGAAATAGACTGCTCCGTCACTTGTTTGGAGTTTGGAGATGGAGAGCTTTGACTCTACGCCCATCACCCTCAAAGCTGATTTGTCCTGTCACATCTTCTTCTGGATATGGAGAATCAATATACAAATAACCAAGTAGCGTGAGAGCCCCATCTAAATGTTGTTTGTACCAGAGGATACGATCATAGTTTGGAATGCTGTGTGAACAAAGGATCTCCTTGTCAACAGAGTCTCCCAGGTTCTTGATCAGAGCAGAGGGGGTCTGCTGAACTGTGGGACTGGCAGAGGAACCTGTGGAGAAAAACAGTGGTGATGAGAAAAACTAAAACCATGACTCTCTCTGAAATGTTGTGCTGCTCACCCTTGATGCAGGGCAGACAGAGAGAGCAGAGGAGGAAGGCTAGGATCATGGTCAGCAGTCTTCCGTTGTGTGACGACCTTTTGACCTGCTGGCAGTCAGCATGGTCCTGTACATGAAGAGGAGGAGGGCGGGGCTACCAGAGTGACATCACAACTGTCACCTTAGTACCAACATCCTCAATCATCAGAAGTTGAGTTCTGTCTCCCCCTGCTGACTCAGTGTTGAACCCATCTCCTCATCACATACACACAATCTAACATTTAACAGCTTTAAATCCAAAGCAGCACATTCAGGGAGAGGGTGATCTCCCACAATGTGGTTAGCCTGGTTTCTTCCAGGCTGTCTTCCACTGAGCTAAACCCAACTCCTGCTGTGTCATCACATGGCATGGACCATGAAGGAGGAAGTGTTGGTTAGCGTAGGTTAACGGTTGATGATGTTGTTTGTTGTTGTTGCCATGCATCAATAAAACCTTTACTTTGATCAACATTGCACTGTAGAAGCATGTGGTCAATACATCAACTTTATTAAGGTTCATTGGTTCAAGGTTGATAAAGTTCATGTTTGAGGAAAAGTCTGTATATGTAGTGGAGATGTTGTAGAGTTCCTGGTGATCAAGGTCAGCAGCAGAATGTCGTCCATCCTAATAGACACGATATATAGCTGTAGCAGCTGTACATAAAAACACGGGTTGAAGGGTTCAAGGCATTTTTTATTTTCCCCCCATCTTGATTTCCCTCCAGGCAACCGCCATGACTGATATGAGGCCCCCAACTGAAGGTGTAGACTACACACCAAAGGCCTGTATGTTACGGTCGGCCTCCTTGTTCAGTTTCTCCACATACGTTTTCAATCTCAGCCAGTCTGGCTCTTTTTTTCTCCTCTTTCGTTGCCTTCTTTTTTGTTTTAACCTTCTGCCAGAACTTGCTCCAGAAACCATGTTTCTTCTCCATGTCTGTTTACAAAAGACAAGCATTAAATACTTCAACGTTGTCTAAAGCACACAGAAAAACTACTTGTCAAGCCTACAACAGTGTCTCAATGAAATCATTCTGACATGACTTGGAAAAAGTTATAGAAATCAATATTTTAATTGCTAGTGAAACGGAAAGTACAATGTCCTGCACGTGGCCTTGTTTATTTCCAAGCATTAGAGATATTATACAGTACACTTTGACCAAAAAAATCTTACTTGGCTCTGTCAATTCCTTCTCTGTCACTTCCTTCTCTGGCTCCCACGCATTCTTAACCTTCTCTCTGCTTTTCTGTTTCATTTCTGCACCGTCCTCCTGTACTACTGTGCAATCCTCTTGATATCTTCTATTCTCTCCTCCTCGTGTTTCTCTTCCCTCTTCATTTCTTGTTCCATCACTTTTTTTCTCTGCTCCTCTTCTCTCCTGTACTGACTCCTTTCCTCGATGGCTCTCCTATTCTCTTTCTCCTTTCTCCTCATGACTGCTAGTCTATGCTTCTCCTGCCACTGTCGTCTTGCCTCATCTGACTCTTGTCCGCATTGCTGCCGTTGTCTTTCCTCCTCCTCCCATCTCTTCTCTGATTCTTTCATTTTCTCATCCTCTCTCGTAATTATCTCCCTATCTTTAACTAACTCTATTTGTTTGTTCAATGTTGTTTGGAGCCAAAAGTCATCTGCAGCTTTTTCTTTCATGTCATATAACTTGGCCAGCTGGGTTTTGTCCCTCTCTCTTAGTCTCTCCATTTCCTCCTCCTTCCTCTCTTTCTCCTCGTCTCCTTTATCTTCATGTTGTTTGACCTCTTCCTCTGACTTTTTCTCAAGCTCTTTCTGTCTCTTCAGTTCTTTTTGTCTCTCTTTCTCCTTTTCTAGTCTAATTTTCTCTTGTTGACTTCCATTCTCTCTTTGCTTTGCATTCTCTTCAAGTCTTTCAATTTCCTTCTGAAAATCCTGTTTTTCTCTTTCTTTCTCCCTCTCTCTTTCTAGTTCTCTCTGTCTCTCCATCTTCTTCTCTCGTCTCCCGTGTCCTTGCTGTCTTTCAGTACCTTTCTGTTTATACATCTCTTGAAGTCTTTGAAATTCTCTTTTCAGTGCTTCTTTTGCTTTTGCTTTCTCCATCTCTCTTTCTAGTTCTCTCTGTCTCTCCCTCTCTTTCTCTCGTCTCTCCATCTCTTCAAGTCTTTCAAATTCCCTTATCAGTGCTTCGTTTTCTCTTGCATCCTCCATCTTCTGTTTGGAATTCCTGTCTAACTTCTTCTGTCTTTCTAGTTCTTTCTGTCTCTCCATCTTCTTCTGTAGTCTCCCCTGTCCTTGCTGTCTTTCAGTCCCTTTCTGTCTATCCATCTCTTCAAGTCTTTGAAATTCTCTTTTCTGTGCTTCTTTTTCTCTTGCTTTCTCCATCTCTCTTTCTAGTTCTCTCTGTCTCTCCCTCTCCTTCTCTCGTCTCTCCATCTCTTCAAGTCTTTCAAATTCCCTTTTCAGTGCTTCGTTTTCTCTTGCATCCTCCATCTCCTGTTTGGAATTTCTGTCTAACTTCTTCTGTCTTTCTAGTTCTTTCTGAATATCCTCTTTTTGTCTTGTGTCCTCCCTCTCTCTCTCTAGTTCTTTTTGTCTCTCCATCTCCTCTTGTCTCTCTTGTTCTTGCTGTCTTTCAGTCTCCTTCCGTCTTTTCATCCAACACTTCCATCTTCCTGATCATGATCACAAACCGTTAGTAGCAAAAGTCAACTACATTTACTTGAATCTTCTCTGAAATGACAGTGGAATGCAGTGTTTTGGCACAACATAATGCTACAAAACGTCCGAGGTTCATGACGTCACAATGACAAAGTTTAAATTGGCCGTCATTAGTTAGACTCAAGCCCCCACCCCTCGCCCCTTGGTTTGAGGCAACGGCCCCGGTGGATGTAGGTGGTATTGCATTTTCGATTTGGCTTCCGGGTCTTCCGGTCGTTTTTAATCTATTAACTCAACTGCGCATGTGGGTTGCAAAAGACGAACTTCTCCCCGGTAGGCTATAATACACTTGGAGTGTCGATCAGGTCATCATATATCTCTGTTCACTGGATTACAGGGCTTGACATTAACTGTTTGAGGCACTTGTTCTTTGGACGAGTACATTTACATTTCACTTGTCAATGTACAAAAGTCACTTGAACCCCCATAGCTTTAAATAGCCTGACCAAGTGATCGGGCAAAACTAGCCTGGCTAACGGAGGTCGCTTTCTCAGGAAAATGAGTAATGAAACATGCTCGGTTAAATAAATCCAATATGCTGGCTATCTTCAGCAGGCTCGTATCTACGTTAGGCAGTCCTCTCTGACGTTTCTGGAGTGAAATACAACATTGTGCACACTGCCAGTGAGCGACGAGTCTGACTGAGGCTAATGGGGACGCAGTCTCACACTCAAATTGCCAGTTTAAACAAATCACAAAAATAATCGGACCAGCTGGCTAAAAGCAGAATTCCCATCTCTCTTGAAAGCTGCCCTGCTCTTAAATTATGAACTTTGTGACATGACGCGAAGATGTCTGCCGCTCCACTCTGCGGTCTGTACCGGGCGACATTCTCACTCAAATGTCAAGACTTTCGTGACCCAAATCAAAATTCTGATCCGACAGATCAATGGGGAATCGCTTTTTTTCTCTAAGGCTGTCCTCCTTCGTCTTTTAAATCTAACTATTTGTATGATCCGTGTGGTCCTTTTGCCATTGTAAATGCTATCCTTTCCCGGTTTTCTGAAACCTAGCTGCGCGCGCATCCTGAATGTTGTTAATCCTGAAAGTGGTCTATACTCACCAATCAGTCAAACTGTCTGTTATCAAATCATCCAGGGTGGGCAATATTTAACTATTCACAAACATATGTTAATAAAACCTGTCATTTTTAAATTCATAGCTTACTTAGTGCTTATTAACCGTTAAAGGATAGCCTATCTGAAGTTGGCCATTATGTTCAGCATTTCTAACGACTCCCTGGAGATAACCCACATGAATTACTAGCCTAGGCTTACATTAATTAACTCAATTGTGTAGGCTAGGCCTACTCAACACTATGGGCTTCAAATGCGCTATAACCGACATTGGACACTAACAGGAAAGCTTTAGCCAACATACGTTTTTTTATGGCATAGAATTTGTTGCATAGGGAATCTGAAATCTTGAAAACATACAATTAAAGCTTTATTCTTTTATTTTTTTACAAGGGTCAGATTTTCAACATTGGCCTGCCTGAAAATAGTTAATAGTGCATAAGTGCTTATATCTAATTGTTAAAATAATTTCACCTGAGTTTCTGACCCAAGCTGTAAACTAATTGTCTGTATAAAAACTTAAAACCGAGAACATAGAGTAACAGACTTGAATGGAATGTAAAACATATCAGATCCAGTTAAGTGTTGCACACTACAGGTCTGTGTTGTTGCTGCTGAGCAGCTTGGGGTAGGAGGTTCCAATAGAGCGACCATGTCGATACACTACAATCTCCAGAACGTACTCGTCCACCTTTACCACTGCAGTGGTCATTTTCTCAGTAGATTTCAGGAAAACGATGGTGAAGAGAGCCACCTCAAACTCGGGACTGACCCCGATGAAGGAGCCGCCTATGGGCTTCACAAGCCCCTTCCAGCTGAACTGCAGGGTGAGGACGTGGTCATCTTCATCGGGCTGCAGGATAAGTCAAAATAGTTGTTTTACCTGTGTACTGTTACGTGGCATGCAAAGCTAGAGAAGTTATTGTAGCTAAACACGCAACTGATAAGAGGTCTTCTTACACTGTCTTTGTTGGCCCTAGCCTTGTAGCCTTTATAGTCCACATGGCCATGCTTTTCCTGCAGGTAGAACTGGATCCAGTTGTGTAAACCCATAATCTTCTTGCCGTGTTTGGTCTCACCAACAAACACATGTTCAAACCCACAGGAATCTTCACTGAAAATATCCACATATTGGTAAACAGGTTGTAGGATACTAATTGGAGGACATAGACAACAAACAATAGTGGAAATACTCTATTCAGACTCACCCTCCACTCCTGTCCCTATGGTAGAGATGGAACCATATGTCATAGAGCTGCCTCTTGAACTGCTTCTGGTCTAAGGGAGACTGTCCCTTACTGACCAGGTACTTGTGAGCACACTGAAATGCCAAATTGAAAGACTATAATCATGGGAATACACAACTGCACTAGAACATTTCAGACACATTAAAAAATGCCATGCCAACTTGCAGATTAATACACTTTAAGGAGAATGTCATTGTAAATGTAGCTAATGTTGTTAAACAGAGAAAGTTGGATGATATACCTTCATGACCTCCGTCTCCAGTATGGCATCTAGAAAGACGTGGTTCTCTTTCAGCTCCTCAGAGGTAACCATCTCTGACACACCTGTGGACATCTCATAGTTGTCCAGCAGGTTGATGAAATCTGTAAAAGTGAAAAAGGTACACTACATTTAAATATACAGAACAAAATGGATCACAAAAACGATCAGACTCTTGCCTTCTACTTACGGGCATATGTCTCGATACTTTTGAGCTTGTCTAGGTTGACATGACTGAAAAGAGGAGCCCTTGCTCTGTCAACAGCATAGTTACTGCCTCGGGCCACATGACCTGCCTTTCCCTGAATAAACATAAAATACTAATAAAAACTTTGTCACCAGAAAGTAGTTTAAATGTAAAATTGCATTTTTTATCTATGCTGGACCAGGCAGATTGTATTCAGCTTAATTGGAACTGTAATATTAAAACCCTGACCTGCGGATCGATTTCGTAGTCAGTCCCAGGCTTTAGGCGGTTGGAGTCCAAATTCCACAGCTGGTTGAATATCTGAGAAAGCTCCTCGTCAACACCTTGACTGTAGAGATCCACAGTTGTCAGATGAACAGTTGTCAGTTAGTGTTAGTAGTACTAATAATTACAACTCTGATTATTGCAACAACAAAACAAAATAATGAATAGCAATTGTAATAAATATAAAATAACCATTTCTTTTGGTTCAAAACAAATGCAGGGAGGCTTCTTGCTTTAGCCTGCAGAATGTATTGAAATTTAAGTGGTGTCTGCTATATGAAACATGAATCAGCAGGGAGTAGCCTAAAAGCCACACCTGTATCTAGTTACTATTGTTTGTTAAATTACAAAAGGGTCATCCACGATCCTAGCGATGGATCTAGAAATCTTTACCTGGAGTGGCAGGAAGTAGCCTAGGGTATATGGACTAGAATTTATACATATTTTAGCATAGGCAGACTGGGGTGGCAAGTCTTTTTAGCTGGGGTGGCAGCTGCCACCTCTTGCCACCCATTGGATCCAGCAGTCAGACTCCTACAAAACCTCTTCTTCCACTTCATGACTCTGGTGGATCAATTAATTAACCCCCCAAAAGACAAATGTACCGTTTGTATTCTTTATCAGAAATACTGTCAGACCCTTGAGCTCACACTTAAAATGGCTAAGATTATTGTGTAAGTGGATGACAAAAGCAGAAGTCCATATGAAAGGAAATGCATCAAAATAGATCAGGGTTCAAATAAACAGACAGCTTTATGCTGAAATGTGCAAGACTGGAGTTGTTCCGTTGTCTAATGGAATGCACTAATAGCTTCCAGACTTGCGTTCCCAAGATCAACTTCAAAAACTGCGCAACAGCTGCATTTAAAACCTAATTGCCTACAGCTACAGTATGGCAAGCCTTCAAATCTTTTACGGATAATGCGTTAAAAGTAGTGATCTAAAACTGAATGATTATAACCTACAGAGCAGAAGAAATATACGGCTTGATTAAAAAATGTTTGTTGTTACTTATTTGTTGCCTTATTTGTTACTTTGTTCTGTATCAACTTTGTCAACAAGTAACATTTGGAAATATTAACAAGGACATTGCACATTTGTTTGAAATTCTTCCAAAGTATGAGCGCTAGATGGATATTGTTTCAAAACATTCTTACCTTCGTGCCATTCTAACTCCTTGAAAAACAAAGTGTTATCCTCACACCCCGTTAATGAAAAAAATGTGCGTATATACAGTTATCATCTTACGTGCCAGTCAAAAGGCAGCATCGAATTTGTCCAATTATATTGTCTTATAAAGGCTGACGCTCTGAGGAAGGGCGGTTCCTTACACATCCTTTTCCAATGCGTGGACTTCACAGAAAAGGGGATGGATACCCGCTGCGTCTCGCCCAACACACAAACACTCTTTTATACCAGCATAAAGAACTATATAAGCCATTGTTGTGTGCTGTATTCCACTTTTGCAACCTTATGAACAACTTTTTTACTCAAAAAACTTTTGTACGAATCAATAGGCTAATTAGTTCACTTCACAATCAATTTACTTAACATTACCACTAAAGCAAAACATTCAACTTTAATTATTATTAACTCAACCATTTCAAAGTGAAAACCAAAATAAAATCTCGAATTCAATTTACCGGTATTCATTTATTTAGTCAGAGGCATTTGCTTTTGGCTTTTATTCTGATATTCTGCAAAAGTCACCGGAAGTAGACTACACGCTTTTCATCCACGCTGGAAACGTGTTTTCTGTCGGACTTGGGACGTTGCTTCGTCTTATATTATTAAACGAATTAGGGTGTTAAAACAGTAATAATAATAAGCAGATTGTTGGATACACTTTGTTGGATAGGCATAATACACAAGGGCAACAAGCGAGCGTTCCATTGTCTGGGCACTATGGGACCTGTAGTGGAACTAATAGCTGGAAGTTATGAGCAGATAGCTTTTGGTTTTCGTGTTGGCTTTGGAGAGCAGGTATGGAGCACGCTTTTACGCATACCACTATATAAGCTAGTCTCATAGGGATGTTTTAATAGTTCATAATAGCCATAACTATGTTCAGTCGTTTTTCTCGTATGCACTAGAAATACAGCCTTAAAAGGTTCTGATATGCTCTCCGTTTCCAGGAGTGGACTGCCACGGCAGACTTCACACACCACAATCACACGGCATCAGTGTCTGCTGTGGCAACCAGTGAGAGATTCATCGCCACTGGAAGCAAAGATGAAACTATCCAGCTGTATGACATGAAAAAGAGAATTGAACATGGGGCTCTGTTGCATCATGATGGTACGTTTTGGAGCTGCTAATCACAGTTTTTAATGCCGCTACAGTCTCGTATATATCATTGTTAGAGAAGCACTTATGAGCACCAACGGTTTCCCTTGAACCTTGCAGGTACTGTCTCGTGTCTAGAGTTCTATGGAACGTCTCACTTGCTGAGTGGTGGTGAAGATGGTCTCTTGTGCGTGTGGAGCACTAAGAAGTGGGAATGTCTAAAATCCATCAAAGCTCACAAGTAGGGTGGAAAAGGACATCAACAGCTTACTAAAGACTGCACCCTCCACATTACTGCTGAAATACATGCCTGACAAACGAATGTAACGTAGCCTTCTTTTGTTTTGCTTAGGGGTCATGTAACATCACTGTCCGTCCACCCCTCAGGGAAACTTGCACTTTCAGTCGGGACGGACAAGACACTGAGGTAAACATGCTGTGTTGTTCTCAGGGAACCTTTTTATTCTGTTACCGTCTTTCCTCGCCATGAATTAACATTGACTCTCATGCCTGTTGTTTTAGAACATGGAATCTTATTGATGGGCGATCAGCTTTCATCAAAAACATAAAACAGAGTAAGTTTTCCCATGTTGTCAACATAATGAATGTATACATAATGTGTGCAGAAAAAAGATGCCACTGTGTGTAAGTTAACCTTGTTCGTTGTCCTCAGATGCCCTCATTGTTAAATGGTCTCCTGATGGGGATAAATATGCCGTGGTGGTGAATGACAAAATTGATATTTACAACCTGGAGACAGCCACACTTATTGGTACCATAACAAATCCCAAGAGGATCTCATCCATCAAGTTTCTTTCAGTGAGTTCACTTACCCAAATCAAAGCACATGCTGTGACTATTTAATCACAACCTGCTAGTTGGTGTAGCTATGGCTTTTTAAGATACTCTAAGGTCCCGTTGCCTAGGTGACAAATAGCAGTAAGTAATATCAGTTATCAGCGGTCCCTGAGGACCAGAATTCGCTAATTGATTAACAAAAATTGTCAAATAGAAACAACTTGCTTGGTCATTTTTGCAAGTGTTGCATTTTTGCACCACAACAACATGTCTCTGCATTGTTATCAACAAAAAGTATCTGATTTGCTTTGAGTTCATCCTTTTAAGTCTGTGAATGTCTGTTTTTTTAGAACACGATCGTGGCCATAGCAGGAGATGATGAGACAGTCAGGTTATGTGATGTGGAAACACAACAGTGGGTGTGTGAGTTCAAGGCTCATGAAACCAGGTATGATTTCCTGAGTTCAGCTCATTAGAACTCTAAAGTAGATCCTTATATTTAAACATTGATGAACAACACGCGTTGAGTCTAGATGAGGTAAGGCTTATTCTCTTTTCTCAGGGTGAAAGCAGTGGATAGTTTCACAATGGAGGACTACATTGTTCTGGTCACGGCATCCAATGACGGATTCATCAAAATGTGGAAACTTCAACTAAAAGAGGCATGTATCTTCCCTGATAACATTTCATACTGTTGTGTCCTTTGCTCGTCAAAGACCACTGCTGAACAGAATTGTTCATGACGTTGGTTCTGACACAATTGACCTCTTTTGTCTCTCAGGAGATAGAGACTCCAGTTCTTCTTGGGAAGGTGAACACGACAGCAAGACTGACTTGTCTTGCAGTCTGGAAACCCTCCTGCGTACAGGAGGTAAAAGAGCCGGACGAAGAGGCAACAACATCTCAAGGTAATACTATACCCAATTCATGTTTCATTCTTCATGCTCAGATGTGGTTTTATATAATTTACTGTACATACATAGAATTATTTAGGGACAAAAAGGTAATCAGACACATTATTCACCTTTCCTTACCCTATTCTTTTTGTCACCTTTAGGGACTGCCAAAGATGCTTTAGAGCTTTTAAAGACTAAGAAAGTGAGGATCCAAACAGAAGTAGTAGTCATAGAGGAGGAGAGTAAACCCAAAAAGAAGAAAATGGATGGGGGGGGAAAGAAACGTAAACTGGATACCTAATAAAAAAATATAACTCCAAGTTATGTCTTATTTTCGACTGTTTTTTGTGAATGCCACCAGGGAGGGATATTTCTGCAAATGGCTTATTTGTATAACCTTTATTTTGAAATGAAAGACAACACCAGGAAATTAAAGAAATGACACCTCAAGATTGAACCCACTACAACACTTCCTGGAACCACATAGCTGAATGGTTCGACAGTTTGCATCTGCTAACTTTGGTGAAGTTACAGTACAAGATTATATTTGTAAATTAAAACTAGTCAGACAATGGCTATTGACTGGATAAGTTTCTGCTATGCAGCCTTTGTATCATCTGGTGGAATAATAGGTTTTGTTAAAGCAGGTATGGACTAGATCAACACATGAATGAACAGTCTGAAGTATTTACAGTATTATCCACAAACATCTTTATTGTATTCCCATCACAGGGAGTATAGCTTTCCTAGTAGCAGGCCTTGTTTTTTGAGTTTTGGCTGGCATTGGTGCATACCTCATCTCGCAAGATAAAAAAAAGATGTGGGTTTTACTAGGTGGGAATGGCTACTTAATTTACTTTATCACAACATTAGTTTTTATAACACTATATGCTACTATTTCAGTATTTCTTTATGTGAAATAGGTACCTCTGGATCACTGTCAGTTGTAATGGGTATGATATTTCTAAACTCCTGGAAGTTCATGCCAGCTGGTTTGATGGCAGGGACAAGGTAACTTGACTGCTCACTACCATCTTAAAACATGAAAGGCAGGTTGCAGCCTCTGTATTTCCATGTGGTGTCAAACTAAATCAATCTGATCAAAATGAACCTACTAATGAACCAGTCAGAAACATTTCAATCTACTAATATGCACTTTTCTATCAAGTGTACTGATTGTGGGGAAGATTGCTATGGGAATGCTCAAGGGACCACATCAATCATGATCTTGGGCCGATCCCTTTGACAAGTTATTTGTGGATGGGTCAGTATGTCAAGCATGTTACACTCAGTCCTGTGTATGATGCAGATTTTCTTGTGGAATGGGACGTGACTTCTGTATCCTCCAGAAATTCAAGTGGATAACTTATTAATTGGCTTTCTTATTAAAATGTTTATTTGGGTCTGAACTAGAGTCACTTATCTAAAAATAATTGTACATGAAGGGAATATTGAAATGATACATAACTTGTAAAATGATAGACAACGGTTGACACATGACAGGTGCAGGCTAAAGACAAAGTCGTTCTTTGCTGACAGCATAAAATAGTAGGCCACTTTTTAATTGTAGTTTCAAACCATAGCAGCTGTACTACCGATAGCTACTATACTTGGCCGTCCAATCAACTCGCCCATGGACTGGCTGGATCTTATTACTTCTCGCACCAGTGTTTCCAGTTGATTCTGGTATTTGAGGCTTTGCAAATTTGCTCTTCCATCCTTCATACTCTGTAAGAACAAAGAGGACGTGGCAGAATGGCATCACAGACTTGCGATGTACACAGTCTTTAGAAAATTAAGCGTTTTCTATTCAACTCAATCATATCCTGTTTCTTGGATGATTTGACATGAGTGTCAATTATAACGTCAACTGCAGATGATAGATCAACAGACAGGTGCAAGAGAAGGAAAAATCAGGTCATGATATTACAATTTGAGGAAACATATGCAAATCCAAGTAGAAGTGGCAATGCAGGCTTGCTGGAGTATTTAGGATTCATACTGCCAAGACACTAGTCTTTCAATACATTGTAATCAGACAAGTACTGGAGTTTTAATAACTTCTGTAGTGCTTCAGATCATGTAATCCTTAAATATGTTACTCACTTGTAGAGGTACATGAAAATCGTGCCAGTAATGGTGCAATACCATGTCTAGCTGCTCCTACGCCCTTTTGAAATGATGGAATGTAACTGCCTGCTGGGATGTTGGTGGCCCGCATATAGTCTGAAAAGACAGTTTTCAGTCAGCAGTCCGAAACATCAACATGAAGGCAACATTTCTTGTTACTCCTGTGACTTCTATCTCTAGTTTTGCAGAGTGATTAATGACCTTTGGGTGTATCCAGTTAATCAAGTTTATTTTCTATTCAAGACTATTTATCTGTTATACGTATTAGGAACCCTCTTCTCTGCCTCCACAGCACAAATACAGAAAGAGAAGCAAAGTGAGTCGTAGAAAAGTTGATGGAACACCAGAGTGATTAAAGGGTATATGAAATTAGACGTAACGAGTCAGGAAGATTAGTTGGAATGCTGTACAGAGTAGCCAGGAATGTTTTGATAGTGACCCAAGGGTAAGAAACACAAGTTAAAGTCATGAATGAATCTATCTGAGAGAATCTGATCTTGAGACCCATCTCCATTCTCAGGCTTGGATAGACATTGGATCTAAGGCTGGTGGCTTTAATACTCTCCTGATCTTATGAATAAGGAATGGAGGAGAAGCAATATTGTGCTTTATGTGTGATGGGGCTACATATAATGAATAATACACAGTATAACAACATTCAGGACCTACAGCAATAATACAAATGCTATTACCTTTAGGAAAAGGCAACCCTGTTCCATCTTGCCTGGAAGACTGTCCCCACACATATTTTCTTGGAGCGTGGGTACCCACCAAAGTACTACTTTTTGTGTTCACTCCTGAAACAGAAAGATATTCAGAACACATGTTTCAGCAAGCGTGGCCGAACATTTAACATAAATGAATAAATCAATCATCCATATTTGCTTTTATAGGATGTACATTTCTCAGTGATAAGAACTAAAAACGACTTCTAAAAAGAGTTCTAGATGTGGAAGAAAAGGAAGATGCACTCTGACAAGTAATTCTTTATTCAGTGTTTTGTCAGGTTCCCAAAACACTCTGACCAGAAGCACCCTGTTGGGTTGATTCTTCAAGTGTGTCTTCAGGGTTTGGCTACAGTCTTACCAGGTAGGTATCTGGACTGTCGAAGGTAATGCTGTTTCACTGAAGGGGCCTTGGTGTCTGGTCTGTTCAGTCCACTGTTGGTGGGTAGTTTTATAACTGGGTTGTGTTTATTGAGGGACTTTTGGTCTGTTAACCTAGATGAAACAGATCAATTCATTTCTAGCGACGTCTATAAACATGTCTTAAGGATTTTTTTCTCTAGCGAGCACTGTACTGGACATTATGTATATAATCATGATATCTGAAGGAATGAATGTCCTACCGACAGTTGGACTCGAGAGTATCGATGCTGGCTCGTTTGGAGAAAGAGGCGCCTGGGTCGTCCACGTCATCGCAGCTCTCGGACAATCGGATTGACGTTTGACCCCAACGTCTGCGGCCACTTCTTACCGCAGGCATGCTGTTCTCCGACCCTGCATGAGCTGCTTTCTGAATCAAATAAGAGTTGGAATGATAGAAGTAACCAGTCTCGTAAAGCCGCCTTATGTTCTGAAATCTTCCCTCTAAACTGAGATTAGATTCTGCTCGACCACTCACCTGCTTTGTGCTCTTAACCAGGTTGAGTGGTGCTGGCTGGTCCTGTTTGAGTGTGTCAGTCTCAGGGTTACCATGGCTCATGTTCTGCTGTGGCAGGGGGATCCGCTGTAGGGGCTGGTGGTGACTTTTTTCCTGAGGTGGAGGGCCAAGAGCCTGGCCTACGTGGAAGTAAGGATATCGTAGAGCCTGGGGAATGTCATTACAGATTAAAAATGTTGTCTTCAACAAATCACTGGATCTCAGAGTAAATATCAATATGTGTGTGAGAGTATATCAGACTATAGAAGTGGTTCAGTCATGACTTATTGGTTGCAGTTCATTGGTCAGTTCAAATTCCATGTAGGATTGAGAGAGAAGGTGATGCACTCCATATACCTGGACAGCTGTAGGCCTCTTCTGGGGGTCCCATTGCAGCATGTCCTTCATCAGGGCCTGGGCATCATGGCTGGCATTGGGGATCAGAGCACTCAGGCTGGTTGGAACACACTGGGGGAAGCGGAAGTTCTTTGAAGCGGCCAAGTTGGATCCCTCGGGCCAGTCCGACTGTCCAGTAGTGGAAAAAATGTCATCATAGGTTAAATATATCAGTTGTTAAGACTTTTGACTGAGTTGGGCACTTCAAAGAACAACAGGGGCTTTTTTAAGTGTGTTTATTGGGGGTTGTGGGTTTTCCACGCAAACGCCCACCTTTTTCGGTGTCCCTAGCACTTGACAGATCTTGAAGATTTCATCCACTTCGCTGTTGCCAGGGAACAGCGGCCTGAGTGTGTAGAGCTCAGCCATGATGCAGCCGACGGCCCACATGTCAATAGGAGAGCTGTAGGAGCTGGACCTAAGCAACACCTCAGGGGCTCTGTACCTAGGAAGCCACATCACCCGAGACTCAGAGAGACCCAAACAAGTCAAAATGTACAGACTTGACTGGGATGGTGGGATTTACCTGGCTGCTTTGTTAGCAGTCATTTGATCCAATCACTACCTTAACACACATGAACACGCATGCTACCTTGACTTAGAGCTATGCCGTATTCATTCAAATGTGAAAAGAAAATTGTCTGAACATACAATGCCTGCCAGTCACAGGCTGTGTGCATGGTATTTGTTATCCTGAAACATGTCTTACCATCTTGTGGACACATAGTCCGTGTAGGGTGGCTGGGAGCGGATCTCTCTGGCTAACCCAAAGTCAGCAATCTTAACCAGTTCTGGGCCCATGCACAGCAAGTTTTCTGGTTTCATATCCCGGTGGAAATAACCTTGGGAACAGGAACGATTCAAGTTAACTAGAATCGATTTTGATTGTTTACAGTCTACAGCAGAGTAGCAGTTGGGTGAGTTCCTTTTCAGTTTTCAATGTCAATTTGAGCGACCGAAAGGATTCAAACCAGGTCAAACACACCCTGCAGTGACAGGAGAAAGATGACGAGGCTCTTACCATGCTTAAGCACAGATGCTAAGGCAGACAGAACTTGGAACAGTATGTTCCTAATTTCATTCTCAGAAAACATCTTATCTTCTCTGGCAGCAGAAATTTGGAAGGAGAAAAATGGAAGAGGATAGATACACTGCTCTCACAGGGAGGGAGTGATACCATTGGACAGAACTCGTTCTAATTGAAAGGCTAGACACTTAAGGTCCATCTAACTTCTTGAATATTTGAACATCCTGACATAATCCCAGGCAATTCAGTGTGTATTTAGACTTGGTATCACTTTCACCTTTTCATCTCAAAGAGGCCCAAGAGAAAGTGAGTCATGTTAGGTCTTGGAAGGATTATGGGTTCTTGTCAAATCTCTTGTCACACCTCATACAAGGCAGAGCAGGTAGTTTAACAAGATAGATTGCTTGATTGGATATTAATGTTTCAGATTATGTTATATTTTATTAAAGCCCATGATGGAGTAGACTCAGGTTTTTCTTGCAGCTTCAATGAGTAGTTTGCGCTAAGACACCTACCATGTTTATGAATAAAGGACAGTCCCTGTAAAATTTGAAATATCATGTTTCTGATGACTGACTCAGGGAACAACTTGGTTCTGTAAAATGAAGATGGACAGATGATGACTCAATCTGACACAAAAATACTACAGAAAAGGTAACCTAAAAATCACCTTCAAAAATGTATGTTATTTCTCAAAGTCTCACATTTTGACAAAAATGAAAATAGGATGAAATGAAGATGCCTTACCTGTTTCTCATGAGTTGATGGAGATTTTCTGTCATATACTCAAAAACAAAGTACAGGGCGTCATTCTCTCTGATAACCTCCTTCAGTCTCACTACATTAGCGTGACTCAGCTTCTTGAGAGACTGCTCACATAACATAAACACATTGTTACGTTTTTGGGAGTACAGTATTCACTAACTGAACAGGCAAAAAAGTGGCTAAACTTTATTTCCTCTGTCTAAGTAAGTTGCCCACCAAAAGTTAATCACCAAAAGAAAATGAAGGAACTCCATAATTGAAGTTGTAACGCAAGCTAAAGTAAAGTTTTTTATTCTGTGAGAGTACAAATGTTAATAATCCTTACCTTAACCTCTCTCAATTTCATACACTCATCCCAAGAATAATACTTCCTTTTCATTCTAAGGAAAAATGCACACACACATTGCTTATATAATAACATGCTTAATCGTAGTTTTCCATGACTGGTTGTGCATGCCTATAATGCAGTAGCTATATTTTGTCTGTGTTGAAAGGCTTTCCATATACCTTTCCCACACTCGAGGCAACACAACACTGTGTACTTTCACTCCTTTCACTGTTGTCACAGGTATCACCTTGCGCTATAACCTTACATTTACAAACCGTGCTAGCAGAGCCTCTGTGAAACATTCATTATTTACTCACTCCTAAGACGGCAATCGTTCGAAAATAAATGCTATTTCGGCATGAGGAAGGTAGGTAGAAGTAGACATGTGGAACTTTTGCAAGAATCCACAGAAGCATCACTAGGCTAATCGTGTAACAGTTCCAATGTGCGTGCAGCAGTGGTTTACTGATGATAAAAATGGTGGTTTCCTAAAACAAAGAACATTTCTTCGATGAAGAAGTGGTCCAGACTCCAGATAAAAACACACAAACAGAAACGCTCACCTTTTGATGGCCACCAGCTCCCCAGACTCCTTGCTCTTGCCCATGATCACGCTGCCATAAGTGCCATCCCCCAGCTGTCTCAGCGTGATGTAGCGGTTCATCTCCCACATAGGGACTACACACTTCATTCCCTTCTGTAGGCCACCTTTGACAGTCCAACACAGTCCAACAGAGTCAGTAATCATTATTAGCAACAGGGCAACATCCACTCCCTCAAGAGAATACTGCTGAAGCTCAATGCTGGGTCACAAGCACATTGAGGTTACCGTTTTCCATCTCCTCTAGGAACACAAAGAAATACTAACATGAAACATCTATTACTTTGACCTCTTTTAAGATGTGACTTGTGGTTGAGCAGAATGCCTAATTGCCTAACAAGAGCTGCTCCGGCCTGTCTTTGATCTCACAAGAGAAAATCCCACTGTCACTCAGTTTAACCTACACTACAGGGGGTGGAGACTCGGGGGTACCTAGATGGCATGAACTCAGAGAAGTGTCCAGAAATGGGTTCACAGATGGGAATAACTTTGACCTGGAAGCTGGGTGCCTGTTACTAGTGTGCATCATCAGTGTAAGACACACGTTGTGTTAGATATGTGAAACAACAAAACAGATACCCCAGTTTCTATAAGCAGAATTAAATACCACTCACAGGAATGCAGTATTTCTAGCTAAATAATAACGTTATGTCTGGATCCGAAAATAATCATTTGAACCAATACAATAGGCTAGTTAATTAGCTACAGCTCAGCTAAAATACATGGGGTTAGAAGTAAAAATCAACAAACAGTGGAATATAACATCAAAACGTTGGTCGCTGGATACAATACCTAGATATACCTACTGCTATACTGCTTTCCACTAACTTTAGGAACAACAGCATGCTGTACCAAGACTAGTAATGACGTTACAGTAGTCCTGTAGGCTACTGTACATCAGAACTCTCAAACGCAACTATACAGTAATGTACAGAGTACAGTAGCTAGCTACAGTAGAAGCGTGAGTACTGTGGCTAGCTAAACAGATTAAGTTGTCTATTCAGAACAAGAAAAAAGCATATCCGCTCACCACTAAAACCATTTATCCCTTCGTAAATCCGTCGACAAATACATGGTCAATACAGCTGTGCTATCAATAATGTGTTGTAGAGTACTAGCAGCACTACCAAGATAGTTATTCTTCCGTCGTCAGCAGGGGCATCCTTTCTCCATGGCAACCGAGAACCAAAGCGTTGTGCTTGGCTTGGTAGCTAGTCTAGCAAAGATTTTTGTGAAGATGAAGGCCAAAAAGGACTAATGCTTTATCGTATTGAAAACATCTACATTTAAAGCACGCTCTTATTTATTATCCGGCTTTTGTTATTTTTGTTTCAATGTAAGTGCCAGTTGACGTTCACTTTGCCATTTGTGATGCCTGAGCGCCACCTAGTGGCAAATTAGATTACTAGTAGGAGGAGTATACTGATTGGATTGTATCAGGACCCATTTTAGGTGAGACAAGTTAAAGGCCTACATAAAAAGCTTGCTGTTTACCGAGGATTGCCCAACTGGCTGGAAAAGGCCCTAACAATAATAGCTCTGGTAATCAAACCTTTGGGATTTAATTAGCTAGGATAGTAAAATGTGCCTCTGTCCATGGCAGATATAGGACAGCATAACGCCTAGTTAACTGAGTTGTAGCCTAGGCCTAGTCCATCACACACAGCAAACCCAAGTTAAAACAGTGTGGCATATTTTCCGTAATTTAATAACTGCGGAGACAATGGTTTGAAAATTGAATAACTAAAGTGAGTTTTACCGCACAATAACTTGCACCTGAAATTCTTAAATAGGAATTTAATTCCTATTAAATTCTCAATAATCACTCATTGGCATACTGTTACATAATTCGTAAAAAGGCAGCCTACTTTGTCCGAAACTACGGTTTGAAAGTGCCAAACATTGTTTACAGCACGCCTAAATTACGTTTCGAAGCAGAAAGCCTGCACACGATGCACTTTAGTTGCCTATGTTTGTGTGAATGCGGGCATGCTAGGGCACTTTGAAACATGCAGATATGAAATGTGTGGAATGAGAATCATGACCAGCATTCTCGAAATGGCCATACTGTAGTAATATGACGTGCAATACATTCCTTCTAAATATTGTGCAGATATATTTTCTGCTTACAATACAGTCTTTGGACGCGTTTTTAACGGTTGTGCTTTTGGTTTAGTTACGGTAAGGTGGACCCGCAGTCCACTAGGATCAGGTGATGCACTAAATACAGAGCGTAGGCTGACCGGTGAAAATGCAAAATGACATATAGCAAATGTCGGAGCATAATTCATTCACATTTTCGGATCAAATTTGAATTTAAATCTCATCATTGGAGCTCCAATGTAATGATGGCGCGCTAAGATTGGTGCGTATATGCGGATTTTAATCTTTTAATTTATGAAAAAATATATACAGATATTGGCTACAACATGGGGCTGTGCTACAGTTTGCGTCCCCGGCTCTTCGGGGACACGAGTGGCTCTATTTCCAACGCTACCTCGGACTCAGATCAGCCTCCAGATCAGCCTCCCGTACCTTCACGCGCCGGGGGACCTCGTGAAGAGGACACAGGGGGATGCGGCGAGACATCATCGCTCCGCGGCGGTAGCCAAGTACGCCATGGGGATTCGGCCAAGCTCCCAGCCGGGGAGCTCCGCCGTGGAGACACGGTCACAGACGGAGTGCTGATACAGAACGGGGGTGGCGGCAAGGGGACAGGGAAGGATCGTGGTCGACGCTTACCAATGTTGCAGAAGACCAGCACTCAGAAGCAGAAAAACTGGGATAAATTGTTGGTAGAGGAGAAGG
Organism: Mallotus villosus; assembly: GCA_903064625.1. Taxonomy (NCBI): domain Eukaryota; kingdom Metazoa; phylum Chordata; class Actinopteri; order Osmeriformes; family Salangidae; genus Mallotus; species Mallotus villosus. The sequence continues at coordinate 406,661 of CAEFZP010000561.1, read as the reverse complement.
AGGCCGAGAAGGAGGCAAAGAAAGTCAGTAAGAATATTGACAGAACGCTAAAGGAGCTCAAACGGGAGTATAAACAGACTCATCGGCTGCTACTGCTCGGTAGGTTATTGTTGCCTATAGTTTGAACTTTTAAGAAATGTAAACTGCTTAAGGGTTCTGTGTTTCAAGCTTTTATATTTGTGGATATTTTAGCGTGGAACCTTGTCTTTAAGGGAAATACGCTACACTCAGTGTGTGGCCTTTAAAATGCGTGGCCTCTATATATTCACAGATGTCCCTCACGGTGTGTAGCCTATTAAATACCAAAGAGGTTGACTGGTTTTTCAGAATAGGCTACTGTACCTCCTTGACGTGCACACACCCTATACATAGGCCTAGCATGGTCAATGCCAAATGAGAAAGATGGCTGTGTAGGCTAGTGTTCCCTTTACGAACAAATGTTTTTCTAAATGTTGGTATTTATACACACACACACACACACACACGCACACATGCACGCCACACACACACACACAAACACACACACACACACACACACACACACACACTCACAAGCACAAACTGGGCGTATCTGAGTTTCTGCTAAACTGTGTATTCTCAGAATAGATGGATACATGGACACAAATTGACACACTGTGGGCTTATTGTAGGTTATGTAGCTTGCCACTACTCAATTGATAATTAAAGTGCACTGTAAAATGTGTATTACAGTGGTTGTGGGAAAGATCACTTCAGTTTGCTCATCACTGTTCATATTCCTTTCTTCCTCCCAGGGTTTTTGCATTTTGATATTTGATTCAGAGGGTCTAAATATGATCATTTAACAATGACTTGTTTTTCCTGGAGGTTTCACAAAATGTGTGTGTTTTGAGGCTCTACATCAGTTTTATAATGAATATCCTGGCAGGATATTCAGCCTATGACAGGCTGCCCCATCCACACCTGTCCTCCACATCTACAGAGATTTGATGTTCTTACAGTTAAAAAGGCAATATAAAAAGCTAACCCTAACCCTAACACACATGAAGACAACTGTAGGCTACCATAGAAACTGTTTTAAGTAGCCAATAATGAACCAACTTCCTAGACTTGATAGGTCATTTATTTTATTAACACCTGTTCCTGTTACATGTTAGGCTGGTTATTTTGTCTACATGTGTACTGACAACCTTCTCTTTAATAAGTGACGAGAATATTATGTTAATCAGCGCCTATTGCCTAATTATAGAGAAACATGTAATTTCTCTAAATTGCATTACCTCCTACTGATCCGAGATGACTAATGTTTGTTGCATGTTACTTGGTACAGTATGTGTAGATTATTATCGGACATATAGTTAGTTTGTGTCAGGCACTATAGTCATGATGATTTTTTGCCATTATCTGTTCACCTGGGACCACAGTAACAGCAACTTTAGGTTGATTTGAGAAGCTGCTTGGGGGACTTTATACCCTCTGGTTCTTCATTAAGACTCTAGTTGCATGCCAGTGGACTGTGGTGTGTGTTCCTCTGAAAGTAGACACCTTCCAAATAGTGTTACATTTCAGGCCAAGGTATGGTAGCTAATCTGGGTCACTTTATTTGTTTACAGCCAATGCTTTATTGAAATACTATTTTCTTTAAGTATTAATTGTATCTAGATCACAATCTTACTGGGGTTCAAATGATTAAATCCAGACTATTTATTATGATTTTTTGTTTACATTTCAATACTTTATAACAAAACTAGGTCATTTACTACTTGAATTAATTGATAGGGCATTCTCCGTCTATCGTTGTTTATGTTAACATGAAAATCACTTTGCACTGGAACATTTCATTGCACTCTGTTTTGGACCCAAGCCAAAAATAAAAAACGTTTTTTTTTAAGGAAGCAGTCTCATGGTTAGGTCTCATGGATCAAACTTCAAAGAAATGGACTCATTGGTAGCATCTGATATTAGTTGCTTGCATATAATGTATATTATGTCTAACTCAACACACCTAACAATAGCAGACTATATAATGTATTAAATATATAGGATACTTCACAAACCTCTAAAGAGGCAGTATCTAATGAAATGTTCTATATTGGGAAACATTTTTGATGTTCTAAATTACCACAATCCCATCAGAATATTTCAAAACAAATACACGGTTTACAGATGTATCCATTGACATACACAGTGGGATCCACAGCTTCCTTAGTCCTCCCCTTTAAATGCTGGAATGTCTCACTGTAGAGGCAGGTGAACTTTGCTTCTTTTTAAATGGGTTATATCATTTACCATAGATGAACTTTGTTACCTTCTGCACTGACTTTCCAGTTGCTAGAACGATCAACAGAAGTTATTGGTGCTTATGCTGAATGAATACATGTATTATATTCTGTTCTTATTCCACTTAAATAATATTAGGTTTAGGCATAGAAGAAAAGTGATTGGATCTGTATGTCATATTTTTGTTGGATCAAATATGTGTTGTTTGAATGTATGGCCTAGTTAAGTTACACAGGCAAATTGTGCGATATGACCTGAAAATCAGGTAGGCCTATATCTAAACATAAAATGTTTCAGCTCATTTAAGTCACATATGCTTCTTGTTGCCACTAGGGGATGATATGGGCTAGTCGCTTGTTTTGACCTTGCATGCTAAGGTGGGAATCGTGGTTAAACTACCTTGCATCGGTTTTGATCTGCATACATGATGATATGGTTCCATACTCCATGCTAAACTTTTACTATATTAAATAGGCTATTAAGCACAATACCAGCCGCAGTTTCTTGAATGCAGTTTTCTATAAAGAGGCATTAGGCTACAGTAGGCTATATTAATACATGTTGAATCGTTAGAAAACAGTTGACAGGGATCTAAGACCATGTTCCTCAGGCTACACGTCTAACATGTTTTTTTAGACAGGCTATCATTAGACAGGCAGTTATTGATTGGCAATGTAGGCTATATTCCTAATTATAAAACGTTATTGTAAAAAGTTCCTGTAACGTTGCAGCAGCCAAATATCCCAAATGCTCAATGTTATAAAGGCAACAAAGTGGTTCTACCAATTTGTTCAATAAACTAACGACTAATTTGACCACTAGACCCACTTTTAATTAATCCGGTGTCTCCCATCTCCCTTCTTATGTCTCTCTCATGAATAACCTATGGCCTTACTACTGGGCTATACTGTCAGTTGCGCGCCAGTGTGGAGAATTACCGCGGCGCCGTGAACCCGCTTTCCCACGGGTGCTCGCGAAAATGTCTTGACAGGGAGCTATCTTGCTCACGCGCACAATAGAAAACAGAATTCAGTAGGGAGTCATCAAATGACAAACCCGTGGATTGCGGATGCAAATACAAATATAGGTTAGTTTGAAGTGCACTTTTAGACGTTGTAGAAATCGTTTGTTTGATTTTCATGGCTACTTTATTAGTTTTAAATCTTTTTGCTTCTTTTGAGTAGATTTTTGAAAGGGAGTTTAGAGTAGGCTAAGCATATGCCTGACAGATAATTAGCCCGTGTTGTATGTTCCGTTTGAAAACAAGATTTGACAACCTAAACCCGAGGTCAGGGCCACCTAGTTGACTCCCATCGACAACAGAAACCCAACCCTCCAACTCTGTAGTTTCCTACCAGCGTAGTTTTGGCGTGGCTTGTGAAGTTTTTGAGGACATATGTAGGCCTTATTTAATTACCCTTCTACCACTGTCATACCAGCCATAAAATGATAGCCTATCTGAACGGACTGTAGGTGTGAGTGTTACATTGTATCGAAGGTTTTTCCGTGGTTCAGGGTTACTTCCTGGTGCCACAGAGAGAGGCAGTGCTGAGTTAAAGAGACAGAAATACTGATAGAAATTTAGATAGAAAAATACAGAGAGAAGAGGGGAGGAACGGGAGACAGGAACAGTTGACTGGTTTCCAGAAATTGAAACCCTCTTTCTCTTTATAGGGTTTTGCCTCAATTATTTTTACGATCGCTTTTTGGTTTGTAAATCAAGAATTAATTTGGATGACTCGGATGCCGAAGGTCCGGTTGGTTGCGGCTGAAACGGAATTGTAACGGGGAACATATTCCTCCCTCCGACGGAGAAGCGTCGCACAGATTTTCTTTAGCCCCATTGCTTTTTCATTATATCATCTTAGGTAGCCTATTATTTCATATTTTCGATTGACGAGGTAGGGTAACGGAAGATGGGTTGTTTGGGCAACAGCAAGACTGAAGATCAACGCATCGACGAAAAAGCACAACGAGAGGCAAATAAAAAGATAGAAAAACAATTGCAAAAAGAAAGACAAGCATATAAAGCAACACACAGGCTGTTACTATTGGGTAAGGTTTATATATGGTTTACCGATGACTATCTAAATATCCTTTCGTTTACCCGAACACGTAGCCTAGCCTATTTGACAGCTCTCGCAATATGTCATGGGGGTGGATATTGATGGAAGCGAAGCCTACAGACTACAATTAGCTACATTTCAAAGATGTTCTATTCATTTTTTGATAACCCCTAAGCCTTTAACTCAGTTATTGGCAACAATCTAACCATTTTGTTCATATGGTTAATTTCGAAGGTGCCGGAGAGTCCGGAAAAAGCACCATTGTGAAGCAGATGAGGATTCTACACGTCAACGGTTTCAACGCAGAGTGAGTGTTATTGAATGGCCTACATATTTCATAGCATGTATATATGTACATATTGCCTATTTTTATTATTTGTGCTTATGCTTTTGGTCTCTCTTTCAATGAGTGAGACTGTCGATGCGAGAATATCGGCTGAATGGATTTGCCTTAGGCACTGCAGCGCCTGTTGGGCCCAGTGTCCAACGAAAGGCTATACCATTAGCTCTGCCTCATATATATTCCCAGTTATAAGACACGAAATTCTTTAGTAGCCTATGAAGCATGGAATCAAATTCAGTTTTTGTTGACACATTGTTATTTAGTTCCATAACATGGTGGGCTACTTTGTATTTGTGATAGGCTACATGTAGGCCTATGTTCTGTTGCAAGTCCATGAGATTGATGTTAATAGTGACCTATTTTTTTAACAGGCCTACATGTTACAAGTGCCTACAGTTTTCTGAATATCTATATTCAAAGTAGTAAAGCTGATTTCTTATCTATATTATTTATTCTGTTTTCATTTCATTCATTGACTGTGTACTTATTTTTTTCTGTAGAGAAAAGAAACAGAAAATCCAAGACATTCGGAAAAACGTGAAGGATGCCATAGTGGTGAGTGGAATAAAGTTTGTTACCTAAACACACATCACATTTCCATTATTAGACAGTCTTATGGGATGATTTATTCAGTATTTATTGCACCTAAAGCATTTTTTTCTACTTCTCCTTTCTAGACTATAGTGTCTGCAATGAGCACTTTAATACCCCCAGTCCCACTAGCCAACCCAGAGGACCAGTTCAGAATTGACTACATCAAAAGCATAGCTCCTCTGTCAGACTTTGACTACACACAGGTAAGATGCCCAGTTAAGGGTGTGCATGTGTGAAAGAGAGGGGGAGAGCATAAAAGAGAATGCATACGATATGTTGATGTCCTGAGACTGGTGGTGACTTGCGTTAAGAAATGTTTGCTAGTTTCTTAAGATTCAAATTGAAAACAAGATGCACATTTTATATGTTATTTTAATTGAAAGTATAGGCCAGTAAGATCAACAGTTGGGATGCCTTAGTTTTGTCCCCACTGACTAAAGCAGACATTTTAATTTGATGTGGAGGGACATGGGATTCATTTCAGTTAAGATCAGTTATCTGATAAGGTTTGATTGCATGGTTGGAGTACAGATGTTTTACATCATTTAGAAAATCTTGGTTCCTGGTTTTAGATTGAACTGTGCGCAGTGTGAATTGTATTACAAAGTAAAGTGCAGAACAAAACATATTTACAAAGGTTTTTGCAGTTTTGTATTAGTGCTTGTGTCTTGCTGTCTGCGTTAAATGATTTCAAATTATTTAAAGTGTCCCATTAGCCGTATTGGTTATAGTTACTAACTAAAGCTATGCTAAACTCCCCACATTCAACCATACTTGATATGACTTGATATATGTCATAGCCAGTAGTGATGTCTCCTTACTTTGTGGTGTGACTTGTTCCTGCTCTAGGTGTGTGAGGACACATGACAGGCATATATAGCCGCATTAAAAGCATTAGGCATGTAGGACAAGGCTGCCAATGAGTAAAGGGACAAGGCAGGACAGGGCCACTCTGTGCTGCCTGCCCTGGGATTGTCTGTGAGATCCACTGGGCCATGGGGAGAGATGCTGTTCAGTTCCCAGGCCTGGGCTGGACAAGGGGAACAACATGGCTCTGTTTGGTGTGTCTGTGTTTGTCATCAGTCTCTTCTCTTATGTCGTCAGTGTCACCACTACATTGTCACTTCGTGCCACCGAGTTTGATATCGAATACAGTGCCACCTCAGAGCCATTTTATCTGAAGTTGCCTCTGTTTACCACATATTAAGATTGCTAATTTTAGATCACGATAGAATCTCAAGAAAATATTTTTTCAATCAAGCATTTTAAGCTTTTTAAACCTTTGTCTGGTCAAGTATGTTACTGACCTAAATGGATATATTGGTCATTGTTTTGTATTTTATTTTTTAAATATTTTATTTTTTCAGTTTTAATCTCATCACACAAAAAAGACTAATTATCCAAAACAGATATGGGAATAACCCTTGTCTCAAGTAATCTTGAAGGAAATAGAATGTACTTTACCTTTGTGTAACTTGAGCAAACAATGATAAATCAACAGAGAGCTCTCTAGACAATATTGAACCGTTGGTAATTTGGAATTGTTTAGGGGTTATATTGTAGGCCTTTTTGTTCTTTACACGTTTATGTAAATGTTCACTACATGTCTGGAGAATGAAGTTTGAATATTCGCTTTACTTAACTTTATTGTTGTCAGGCTTCCTAATGGCAACTTTTTGAGGAAGTAGATCCTAACTAGTGACCAGTTTAACGGCTCTGATCACAGCCAAACAGCAACCAGTTGCACTCACCTGTTGAAGCAGTTACAATTATTTCGGGGGGGTTTTCGACCTGGAAATGTTGGAGCCTTTCTTTGGAGAGTCTTAAGTTTACCAACGAAACATTGCTTTTTTTTTAATATAAAGCCTTTCTTACGTAAACATTTTAGACGGGAATAGTGCATGGAAAATGACGGGCTAATATGAACGGTTGTCTATGCAAAATGGAAACAAATATGGGCCAGAGCGCCATAGCCTCCTCCCGGCGTCCGTCAACTCAAGTGGAGCAAATTCAAATGAGCTCCTGCTCCTGTTCGACAGGGTACAGCTCTCTCTCTCACTGCCATGTTCAGTCAAAGATGAAGCCTTCCAATTTGATACTTAACGTAACAGGTGACAATGACGGATCAGTGATTGTTGTGACCTATATAGGCTCAAATGTAACCCGACAAAAGCTATAGGATAGGCCTAACGCCCGTGTCAGACTGAGCAAAATGTATCTTATTTGTTTTAGATATGAATAGCAATCAGTTTGTTGCGTCGCTTTCAAAGATAAGAACTGTGGATTATTTACCCCTATTGAACCCCACCCGTCGTTGAACACATGCATTTTTATGCTGTGTTCCTGAGGAAGTGTTTGCTTGAGGCGTCAGTGACCCTTTGTGAATCAAAAGTCATTCAGTAATTTGGATGCCAATGTGTAGATTGACGCATAATTATGTATTCCTTTTGAAGTCACACAAACTATTCTGCTTTGTCCTGATCTGGATTTGTTTTTTAGCCTCCAAGAAACACACTACCTTAACTTTCCCTGGTAATCTGATTCCACTTTTTTTTTGTTTTCTGGTCAAATTTTAGATCTGACAGAGAACTTGTTATTCTATAATTGATTGTTTGATACTTGTGCTGTTTAGTGGGTCAAAGGGAGACAGGAAGAGATGTTCTGTTTGTGAGTAGATGTTATGAAAGAAGGAATCTTGGAACAGTCGCTCCCTCTCTTTCTCCCTTTTAGCTAAATTTGTCTGTACTCTTTAACTGAAGTAACACATGAAAGTCAGGTCTCTGTGCTGGGTGCCTGTTACCTAATACAGATCTTTTCCAATCTAATAAAAGTAGTGATGATGGCTATCATGGGTTGAGCAGTTGAGCTTGCTGCCTCGGCATGAAGGGAGTGAAGGTTGCTGGCCATTGATGTATGTTTTCTCCAAGGGGAGAATAGAGGTCAACCAAACTTCTAGAGTTGGATTTCAAGCAGTGCAGATTATAATTCAAATTGGTTGCTTTTTATTATCGTTTGTTTTTGTTGTACTGAAGCGGTGTGTCAGGTTATTCAATATGACGAGAGCAGGTTTTCCATGTTTGCAGACATTTATAGGAATTCCGGAATAATTCAAACTTTTACTGATGAACTTGGCAGAGTTCTCTAGTATCTCGTGATTAGTGATGGATGATGAGTGGAAGGATTATGACTGGAGCAGTAAAGAGTTAAAAGCTTGTTAAAAACTCCCCCCCTGGTTTCTCTCTGTTATCAGTTCCTCTGTAGGGCACTACAGCACACACTGCATTTATTCAAACGCCCAGTGTCACACGCTTCTGTGGAAAAGAGCCCTGAGGACCATGCTCTGATTCTTTTTTTCTCCTCATCAAGTCCCAACATTTGCTCGCATTTTCAAGCCCTTCCTTGTTTATTTGTCTGTCTGATGCTGAAGGAACGGAGAAATAAGCTTCATTAGTACCAGAGAGATGAAGACTGGCCTATAGAAGCTTGGTTGTCTGATATGCTTGTGCCTGTACGTTAGAAAGACTTGTAGGTGTAAAGTGCACCTGAGGCAGTTCTTTACATGCAATTATGCACCTTAGAAAAGTTGTCAGGCCAAAAGAAACCAAAACCGTAACCAGTAAAAATGATTCTCATCTCGTTATACGTTGCAACCCTTGTTTAACAGTGATATTCGGTAGCCTTGCATGTGTCCGTGAGTCTGTACTGGAACTTATAGATGTTTAAATGGCTCAATATAGATGTTAGGGTTAGGGTTATCTGAATTCCTCAGTGAGGAATTAATCTCTGCATCTATAAGTAGGAATCTTCGAGAGCATGTGATCACTTATCAGAATCTTCTCCCTGGTCTCTGCGTCTCCCACCCAGACTGTAGTCAGGGTGCAGAGCGAGTGCGGAGTGCAGAGGGTCATGTGGTGGTTTTAGGCCAGAGGAGGAGTCCATCTGAAAGGCATGTGCATAGGCTAGGAGGCTAGGAGGCTAGGAGGCGAGGGGGAATATAAGAGCAATAATCTTTGTTTCAGGCATGAGAGTCCTGGGAAATGTCTCATAAAGTCATTGATAAGATGAGCTCTCTACATAATGCAGCCCATTGTTTGGGGGCAGGAAGTCAGCTGAAGAACTGAGCCTATGTATAGTAATATATGATGTTTATAGTATTCTGTATGCACTCTCTGCAGTAGACCTTATGCTTATGTTTGTATTTAGGGAATGTCACGAATTGTTGAAAGAAATTGGATTGAGTGGGAATGTTATATGGAGAGAAAATCGTTGTGATTGTCAATGTCGTGTATGTGACTCCTAATTGTGGAGGAACTGATGAGTTGTGAACATGCGTCAAAAATGTTGGTCAATATTTAGCGTCAGCGTTGCAAAACAGATGCAGGACTAAGAACCACATCAGTACTACAGAAAATACGCATATTTAATATTCATTTTGACAAATAATCTTTTAGTTTTTTGCTTTTATTTAATGATGGTATATTAGTCTAACTAATGCCAAGACTATTGACTATTTGGAACACCGGAAGTCTAGGAGTTTGGGTGGAGGTTTGCACGTCATTCATAGAACACCATATTTTAATCCGTTTTACCTCCATGACCTCGAGGTTTTTCAAGGCAATATATGAATGCATATCAACACATGTATTGTATTGGTCTTTATACAGGAAGTGGAGCTAGTATGTCTTAGTGGAAAAGAATATTGGACTCTGAGAGAGAGTTGGTGTTGACAGAGTGCTAACTTAGAGGGGTTTAAGAGCTGCAGCAGGCCGTCATTCCTCTGAGGAATCTGTGGTCTGGCTGAGGAGAAGTACAGGTTAACGCTGCTGAATGCTAAATGTTAGCACTCAAAGGGGTCCATCTGTTACATAGACATAGAATGATATGTAATTTATGCGTTGTTATTAATGGCTTTTCAAAGTCTGTAGGGGGGCACAGTGTGGTGTAGGCCTAGGGGAACATAGAGGAGATTTAGGAAGGTTATAAGTGAGACGCATACAACTCTTGGGACAGCCCCATTGTTGACCACCTGTAGCTTGAACGCTCGCAAATCAGGCTGAAATAAATCTACGATCATGCTTTATCTCCATCAGTGTGTGTGTGTGCGCATGCTTGCGAGTGTTGCGCATGTGTGTGTGTGTGTGTGTGTGTGTGTGTTGTTACGAATGACACAACAGGCCGTTAACACTGCTTACCTTGTCTCTCCCCCGTCAGGAGTTCTTTGACCATGCGAAGAAGCTCTGGGACGATGAAGGAGTCAAGGCGTGCTTCGAGAGGTCCAACGAGTATCAGCTCATCGACTGTGCACAATAGTGAGTTCCCCCTTCATGACCTAAATGTTGCCATTAAGATATGGATTTCAAACACCGAACAAAGGAAAGCTACCCTCGCCATCACCTGGAATGTTGCCAGCAGTAATGTATTGTGGGCAAATTGGGGAGATGGCTTTGCATTGCAGCCGTGGGGTTGATTTGGTTAGTTGGTGTACCTGAACCGTTTTTTCCAGGTCGAAAGGACTTGAATATCTTCTGTGAGTAATGTTTGGCCCTGAAGGTTTCGCTGTATGTACGAAAGGCCTACCGATGGTGTACATATGTCTGAAAACCTGAGTTTACATAGGGTGTGGTACACTGTTGTTTTGTCCTTAGGAAACAGCAGAACAGGCAAAACCTTAGTAGAACTAGTGTACCGGCCATGTTTTGCATGTCCAGTACAAGCTATGGGAGTTTCTCACTGATTGTGCCTACAATGCCGTGAAGATTGTTTGCAATGCTGCCCAAATGTAAAGACGTTACTAAGTCTGTAAAGTGGGGCAGGCGTTATGATCTCGGACTTATTTCGAATTCTCTCAAAGCGGAACTGTTGTTTTTAGAGTGACATGTCGGCTAGTCTTGCATTGGTGACATAAGTTTCCTTTACAACGTCATTGTTCTCCAAGCTAACACAACTCACCTGTAGAGAAACTCAAGATGTCAACTGCCATCAACGGCCTTCCTTGTTCCACTCCTAGGCCCCAGGCTGTTTAAATGGTCTGAACAGTATCTGTCATGTCGCTCACTCTACACGCCATAGTGTAAACTCATTTACTTCTTTGACCTAACCTATCATAGCATGTTGATATTCAGGTTATTGCTTTAGTCATTAAGATCTTAGTGAACATTATGACACGAATAAGTGCAACTTCTATGAAAGCAAGTTTTAGTTGTCAAAATCTAATTTATGAATGCTGTCTGGCCTCCTAGGCGCCATCTCATGCTATGCTAGTGATCACCAAATGCTCTTATTGCTCTATACAGTAGTTCATGACATCACAATATTCCAGCATGTGATCCAGACTAGGAACCTCTCTGGCCTGTAAAAGGAAGTTTGAATATGCAAACTGAGGAACTGTTCGTACTGCCCCCTCCTGCTTCCTCTCCAACTGGATGTACATGTACTGTAGACATGATCCACACCCACCTACGGTGTGCCACTCTGGGGCCGAGGCTGCAAACCTTGTTTTGACTGAAGACAATCCAGCTGTGTCTGCACTTGCCCGTGTGCTTCTAAATATGCCCGTCAGCTTTGATATGCATTTGACAAGGAGGAAGGAATTCCCTTCTGCCCTCCGCAAGACCAGTTCTGATAGAAGGGGTGGATCAGGTGATGGGTGAAGTCACGTGAAGTTGTAAGGTGGAGCTGATAATGTGGGTGTGGGAGGGCCGAATGTGGGTTTTGTGTGTGTGTGTGTGCGCGCGCGCCTGTGTGTGTAGTGTGTTTAGCCAATTTTTTTGCATTGACTTGGCGTGTCTTTCCGTCGATGGGCTCGTGTGATGCCTGGAACCTGCCAGACGGCATGCCCTCTGCCTCACTTCCTCTCCAAGCCATAAACTCCATGTGAACTCGCAGGGGAAATGTCTGAAGATACCATGTCCTACATGGCACCAAGCCTCGGTGTGTGTAAAGGCCTCTGAACCTCAGTGTATGTCAGGGCTACTATTTCAAGCACAATCGCGTGACTTTCCCCCGTTTTCTCGATGCAGACACTTCGTACCTGTTTGTCACTCGAGTTCCTTGCGAGCGTTCGGATGTTATTCTCCTCTATCCCGCCCTGTCTTGGTTTTCTTACCATGTCACCGACGTCGGCCAACAATTGCTGGCTGACTTTCAGCGTCTCGAACTTGGTAGACACTGTGACCCGAGAACCAGTGGAGTCCATTGGATGTCTCCTTTTCAAGTGAAACAGCCTGTGAGTGCGCCCACAGGTCCACGTTGAGCTAGCTGGGATACAGGTGCTGATTGGTGAGGAGGGTCTGCTTGGTAGACAACAACATGATGTCAGCACAGTAATATTAATGGCATGAAAAAGGCTAAATCTCTCAATGCCTCATTTCTATTTATGTAGGACTAAGTTCCTTAGATAAACCAGCACTTTAAAGCCTGCATCTGTCTCACATGTTTATAGTTAGTCCACTAAATGGTGCTTTTGACATAACTTGAGAGTTCACTAATTATTTCTCACCTTATTGCAACAATTCTGTTGGATTTAATTGTCCTTTACTGTCCTTCACAGCCCTTGCCAGTCAGTGTAGTTTATAGGCAGACATGTTTTTTTTTCCAACTGGGCTAACAATGAACGGCCCATTGGACAAAGGGACTGGAAATACGTATAGGCAGATTGCGAGCAGTTGTTATGCCAAAGAGCATGTCCGTATCGATGCTTTGGAATCCAGTCACCGATCAATGCGGACTCTGCATTGCACATTTCTACGTTTTAAGAGCACAGATATGTGTCTGCGTGGTGATTGATTATGAGCTGTTTTCAGCCATGGCAGGCCGGTTCCATTGTAAAGCATTCATGTCACCTCCAAAAATCAAATGCTTTATATGAACAAAAACAGTCTTTGCTCACAGGCCCCTTTTTCCTTTGTAGCAAATGTTAGTTACACTCCTCAGCCCCCCAACATGACACAATCCATATAATGAGTTATTTTGAACTGTAGACTGTGATTGTCACTCTGTGTTAAACGGTGGCTGGTCTGTTATGGAGCTCAGTGTTCAGCTGCTCAGTGTTGGGCTCATGGCTCTGAAGCAAGGCTAGGGCAGAGTCAGAGACTCACCCAGACCCACATGGGACTCGGGCCATGGGTCTATAAGGCTTGGGGTGATGATCGGTGTTTAGAAATGGAGGTAGGGGCAGGGGGAGAGATTAGAACTGATGCTTGGGCACAGTTTAGAACTGAGGCTGGGTTTGGGACTGAGATGAAAGATCCGCCAGAGGCGTGAGGCCAGAGTAAAGGCAGAGCCTGGAATGGGGTTAGGGCTCGAAGCAGGCTAGGGATGGTGCTGGGACGGGGCCCAGAGCTGGGGATAGGGAGAGGATGTTGGTAAGTGTTGATGAGTATCGACTAGGACTCAGGCTCAGGCTCATGCTGAGGCTAGGGCTGGGGATGAGCCCAGGCTCGGGTTAGGGCCGGGGCCAGGGCTGGGGGAATAGGCTTGGCTCTAGCTGTGGTAAGGGATGGGACTGGGGTGTTGTGGTGGTCACGGGACTCTGTCACCAGCCTAGGGGCCACTGACACAGTCATCTGGGACAGTAACGCATAAAGAATGGCCGCCATTGTCACTGAGTCCCGGCCCCTGAAGGGCCTAGAGAAACAGAGGGGCTACGCTTCACAAACACTGGCTCTCCTCAATAAGGACCCTCTTCTGTTCATGGAAGAGCCTGAGAGAGGGATATTTATACACTGGCTGCATGTCACTGTTGCTTTTTCCTGTCTCGATTTAGTTTCATTATTTGTTCATATGTTGGCATTCTTTTTTGACTCGACTGTGCTTTAGGTCAGAGGATGATGGAATTGGTCTGGGAGGGATTTGAGACTGGATGCGGGGGTAATTTAGTGCACAGAAAGTTTGTCTGCCATTTCTATCATCTGAAGATGATCAGTATTTGAAGGTTAGTTTGGAAGCCATCTGTTTCGGAGAAGTCCATTGTTTTATACAGGTGTTTGTAAGTTTAAATACTTTTTTTTTAACCCAGACAAAATTCTGTTAAAGACTTTTTTGTTTCCTCCAGATTAACAAAAAGCTTTGTGTCACTTGCGGAAATCAGATGACCTGCCATCAGCTGACTGTGAAATATTCAAAGGAGGCACTATGAAAGTGTGTGTGTGTGTGTGTGCGCATGCGCATCATCTCCTCCGACAGAGTAAGGAGTGGCTCCCTTGTCTGAAGCTCGTTTCATGTGGATGCTCGTTATGGTGGGAGGCCGTCCATCAGGGAGAAACCCAAACCTGGTCCTGCAGATGGTCCTCGCCCCCCGTGGGGCCGTGCGCCCCCTGTGTGGCCGTGCGCCCCCTGTGTGGCCGTGTGCCCCCTGTGTGGCCGTGTGCACCCCTGGCTCTTCACTCTGGGCCAGGCCCATACAGAGGAGGTTAGAGGGCCACGCTTAGATCCCTATACTAGACTCTTATGAACGAGTGTGTGAAAGGTTTGTTTTAGGAAAAGCCCTGTGCGTCATTTGGCACAATGTGTCTGATTCAGTCTATAGGGTGACAGACTATGTCTGCTTATTGGGGCCGGGGCCCTCCACTTGGGTCAGGAGGACAGATGTGATTCCATCTATAGATTTAAACATTGTCTAATACAGACTAGTGCATTCTGTTTTTTTCTGATCTTGGTAGACAAGGATTATCAAAAATGACAATCCTATAAAAAACAGGGATTTGGTCAACCATGTGCTGGGCCTGCCTGAGTTTGTACTTTTTCTATCCACATTATTAGTTTGATTCTGGAAAGCTATTTCAAGTTTGAAGATACATTCTTCAACATAGTTTACAAGCTATGAATACAATCATTGACAGCTGGTTGTTAACTCTGTGTTAAACATGTTGGGCTTTAAAATCTGTAAGTGTTAATAGTGGCTAATGGCTAGCAATGTCACGATTACATTGATGTTTAGATTTGATTCACAGAGACATTCGTAGCGTACAGCCATGACAACATGGACCAAATCTGATCCACGATCACACTTACACACCAAAATGGCTCCTTGTAAAAGTCAGACATTCAGCATTTTTCCACCAGAATTTTGATTCTTTGAACAGATAAATAGCCTGAATCTTCTATTTAGTTTCTGTTGTTCAGGATTAAGCACCAGCATATAGTAACAGTGATTTATAATTCTCGCAAAGTTCGACTTTTGAGAGTCCCCTTCCCCTACAGTATTCCACACTCTTCTAAGGTCTTGATTGGAAGGTGACATGTTTTATGCTTTTACTGTAGTATTGCTGTGTTCTTATCTACAAGCTTTATGCTTATGGCTGAACTACAACCTCAGCAGTGTCAGATGAAACTTGACTCCTCCTAGGTCATACAAAATAGTGTGTAAAGGTGACGCCTTTGGTGTTGGCGCATAACATTATAGAAGAATTGCATTTCAGGATTTGAAAAATGCATCCATTTTAAAGACCCAACTGACACGCAGAATGGGGAATAAGGATGGCGAACGGTGGATATCTGCAAGCCTGTAAAAGTGTGCAGACTGACATACACACGCATGCACAAAATCACATGCACACACGCACGCACGCACACACACGCACTCAAACACCCACTGCCCTGGAGTATGAAGGCATAGACTGCTGGAGGACAGTAGTGGCGCTGCAGGTTCCCTGCTCAGAGATTGTGGGATGGTCGTCCGTAGCTAACCCCCCTCCACGGAGGCCCCCCCCTCCTCCCCCTCCCCTCTCTGCCTTCCCCCCCCCACCCCCCTTAGAGCTTATGTAAACTAGCTGTGGAGCCAGGGCAAGCTGAGGCTATTTTTAGCAGCAGCACTGCAGAGCAGAAACTGGCGGAGGGTCACGTGTGCACAGCCGAATCAAAGGGAGTATCCCGGCAATGCGCTGTAAACAAAGGAAGGTCAGTAGCAGAAGGTGAGACACAGAACGCCTCTGTGTGTGTTTTGTGCGTGTATATGTGTGTGTGAGCATTGCCAGTCCTTACCTGCACTGTAATGTGCTGACACAAAGCACATCTATTAGCATAGACTCATGTCTATAATATGGATACATTAATGTGTTCTCTCTCTCTCTCTCTTTCTCTATCTCTTTTTCTTTCATTGATCTTTAGACACCAGAGAAGACATTTTGCTGTATAATCATGACAGGAACTCCCAGCCCATAGTTACTCACGGTTACGCGTAAACCAACCTATCAGAGAGCAGCAGATTTAGGCACGCAAAACCCATCAAACGCACATGACCGTTTGTGTTAGCATCAACATCAGCTAGTTACACACATCACATAGGATTGGAAGCCGCCCATGTCCGTGTGAGTTTGGCTGACAGTTGTTCAGGTTTAGCTCATGGTCTGGTCTGGGTTAGGTTAGACTAGCCACCACCACCACCACCACCCACCAGCAGCAGCAGCAGCCCCACCCAGAACACTTATCCCTCTGCCCCACCTCTACTGGTCAGACAGGACTCAACTTTCACCCCCTGTGGAATGTGGTCAAAGGGGGCAAACAGGCTATTTTTAGTAACCTTTATATTTTGTCCTAAAAGTGGAATGTTTACCAAGATGGTTTGAGCTGTAGGCTTTTTCAGTGTGTATGAGATAAATGAGTTAGCTGGCTAACTAATGTAAACTATAATGTGTTACACAACCTGGTGTTTAACTCTGCAGTGGAGTGCACCTTACCACAACCAAGAACAAGTAGTCCCTAAATGTGCTCTGGTGCAAGATATTGGTGACCTATGCAATTTTATGTTCTCTTCTTTCTACTGAGCAGAACCTTTTAGATTTAACTTATAAAACTACCCGGCTCTAGATTGTTTTCCACTCTTAAAACTATTGTTGCTTCTATTTATGATCTCCTCATCAACATGAAGATAAGGACAGAGCTAAAGTCCAAATGTCCAAAAGGAAGCAAGGATGGACGCTATTTTGCAATGGAGGCTTATCATATTTATTGTCATACATTTCTAGACATAGATTTCTTATGAAGACATTTCTATACTCCTATCAAGCCATGACAGTTTAATCCAATATGACTTAAGAGTGCTTGCAAGTAATGCAATTGAGTTTTCGGGAAACATCTGTTACCACTTTCATTGACACTTTTAAGTGTGATGGTAGATTATCGGTCCATAACTAAAATGCTTAAATACAATACTATAATGGGACCTCTGACATTTGTGCATGTTTCTCATCAATGTACTCTCACAAGAATTCTATTGAGCATTTCGATTAGTAAAATCTTCAACCCCATTTCACCATTTCTTTCTGCATTGCTGTCAGGCTCAAAAGTATTGTCCTCAAGTCTTGCTTTATTCCCATTTACATCGGCTTGTGTGTTTTTACATGCATTCTCTCCACTAATTGTATCTCCCTCCCTCTCTCTCTTTCTCTCTCTCCCTCCCTCTCTCTCTCTCTCTCTCTCTCTCTCTCTCTCACACTGTCTGTCTCGCACGCACGCATGCACACACACACACACACACTGAGGGGGCCGCAGAGATGCTGGAGTCTTTCTCTCTCCGTGCTCGGAGACAGAGAGATGTGCTGTGCTGTGTGAATGTATGTGAGTCTGGGAATGGAAGGATACAAGTATGGCCTGGCTTAGGAAGAGAGAAACGAAAGGAGTGGTATCGACCGACCGGGGTTACCATGGGAACCCAGCTGCTAAAAGCAGGCAGGGTCAGTGGAAGAGAGCCGTCTGTAACGGGGGGAAAAGGGATGCCATCTGGAGGATGGAACAGGAACTACACAAACAGTGTTAAGAGCAGATTCAGGCCTCTTCCTCAGTAGGGACTTTTCAACAGCTAGGTTATGGAAATGCTGATTACTCACCTGTCTTCTGATAACTGGGCTATCTGATCCTGATAACCTGGGGTCGGGATTCTTTAGATGACCAAGGATTCAGTAACTATCAATACCACTGGAAAAAGAGAACCAAGCCATATCAAGGTTTTTATTTTAAGGAACTAGATGCTATTTATAGTTGATTATTGAGACATATCTGCTGTCAACTTTCATTTCAGTTTGGAGAGCTGGTTCATGGGTTATGTCATTCCCAAGTACAGTAGACTCCCTGTCTGACATGGACTTTTTGTTATTGACTTCTTATTAGGGAAATTAGGAAAAGCTCATTTTCACCGGGTCAATAGCTTAGCCGACACCAGAACAATCTATCTAGCTTTGAGGTCGTAACCCCATAAGAATTCAAAATAAAATGCTGTTAAATGCACCTGAATTCCGTCTGTGTTCCCGTTTTGTGTTTTTCCAACTTTTATATCAACTTGTAATGCTGCATTGATGATTTGTGCATTAGCGTTGGCTATTTAGTCTTATTTAGGGCGTGAGGAGTGTTAATAAGCATACAGTGTTTCCTGGAGACCAGATAATCACAGGATGGAGTCAAATCTGAGACCTCAGGTCCTGAAGACATGGGTATTTTCGGAAAGGGATGTAAATGTTCTCCGAGACATTTAGCGAGGACATGTTACAGGACAATGTATCTGAATAATTCTATTCGACACCTTTCAAACCTGGGTCTTGGTGCGGCTCTGGAAACTGTATCCACAGAGCTGAAATAAAGCAGGTACTTGTGTTTACACAGTATTGGGTTTGACTGTCAGGAGTGTCTCCTTTTTCACTCCTATATGGAGGAAGCGCCCACGGAGCTGTTGATGGATTTGTCTCGTTTCAGACCCATCTCTAAAAGTGTCCCGTGTTTTTGTCTGGATGGGGGAGTTCAAGCCCGGCTCCGATCTCTCCAGACTCTGACTCTTAACACAGACTGGAGTTGTTGGGGTGTCGTTGTGCTGCCTGTAGCGGTGCCTTGGGGTTGTCCTGCCTACTCCATACGTGGTACCAGGCTTTATGGAAATGTGGCAAACACGAAGAAAAGGCTACAGCCGTTGGGGTCAATGTCTGACATCAAAGAATGTTTGTATAAGTCAACTATAGTTATTGTACGAAACATACTGGAATCTCAACACCTGAAGTAAAAAAATATAAATAACAATGTTTTCACAGTAAAGCTCATGAGAAGGAGAGGATAGAATGATTTTGTCATTTATTACCTACTGAACGGTTATGTTGATGAGCATTTTGGTGGCAAATCCACACTGTACCAGGGAGAAGCGTCTGCTTTGTGTTTCGAATGGTTCTCAGTCTGCTGTGAGTTGCAGGCTAGAGTGAAGCGCTAGGCTGGACCATTATGCTAGGCCGAGCCGGGCAAAATATGGAAACTATTGATCCTTCTCTCTCCACTGCTAATTAAAGATGGTCTACTATTTGTAAAAAGTCAACCCAATTATCAAATGAGCACATGAGGCTGGGACCACTGTCATTGACATGAAGGTTGTCTGTCTGTGGAGGCCTTGCTCCGCACAGCTCAACATGCACGCCACTTTAGTTATGCTGTGTTTATTCTATGATTCCCCAGCTGGTATTTATCAATAAATGCATGTCGGGCACTGTATATCAGAATAATAATAATTTAAAAAAGTAAAGGTTATTCCCAAAGCTGAACTTCAGGAGTGGAAGACCGGTTATGTCGCCGTCATATCGGTGAGCCCGAAAACGTTTGATTATCTCCAGCTCAAATCTCCTGCGTTCCTCGGGCCTTTGTCACTTAGCCTGTCGCCTGTTTTTTGTTTGTTTGTTTTTGGCCTCTCTATTTGTTTGTGTGTTTGTCTGGTGCGCCGTAACTTCCAGAACACGACCTCATCAGGCAGAGCACCCAAAACTCCTCTGTAGCACAGAGTTCTCTGGTTCCTTTTCTCTCTCTCGTTGGTCTCTAGTGGAGCCCCTGTGGAGCTGGGTGACCCATGTCCCCAAGCCCAATACTGAGCGCTTTACTGTCCCCCCTCTTCTCCCTCCCTCCCTCTTCTACCCCTCTCTTCCCTTATCCTCTACCCCTCTCTCTCTCTCTCCCTCGCTCTCTCTCTCCCATTGTGCTCTGAGTGCTCGATGGGCCACGCCACATGTGACCCACACCACGTGGGGCTGCAGTGCAGGAGTACTAGGCTGCCCCGGAGGCCCTGCGGCCTCAACTGGCCCTCGTCAGACACACAGAGAGAGGCTGAGAGATCTGGCCGAGCACACTCCGAAAAAGAAACCAGACCAGACTAAGCACACACAGAGAGGGACCAGGTGACATGCTCTAAGAAATCGAGGCAGGGAGAGAGCCACGGAGAAATGGACAGAGACCACACTGGCCCTAAAACATAGAGAGATACATCTTTTTCCTTTAAACCATCTCACAGGGGTAAAGCCAGAAATACACTGGCCCAAAAGCACCATGTGAATGACATAATTTCCTTAATCCATTTGCTCTCATAGAGTTGAACCAAGACAGATCAACTTGTCTGCTTCAGAAATAGTCGGACCTCAAATGAGGTAAACGTATTTAGTGTACTCACCAAGAGCAACTTCAAACTGTTCTGACCTTTTTAATAAGGCACTGTCTGAAAGTCTCTCACACATGAAAATCGATGTTATATTGTTTGTCTCTTTCTGGATCAGCTTGTTGTGACTGAAGTAAGAGCCTATATTTGGCTCCCCAGTGTTTTACCAATAGCACTTGTCACATGGCAGTCACAGAACGCTCGGTAATTATAACCTATGTTTCTGCAAGCAAGACAGACTAAAAATACCCCACATTGTTGCAGTGACGGGACACAAGCTGGGTGTGTGTGTCTGACTGTGTGTGTGTCTGACTGTGTGTGTGTGTGTCTATGTCTGCGTGTGTGTGTGTGCGCGCGTGCACATGTGGCTCTCGGCTGGTACCCTAGATGTGTTTTGTACTGTGGTGCCGAGGAACCCACGGGGTGTACGAGTTCACACAGCACGAGCGTGATGAGTGTGTTTGGGCTCTCTGAGGTGTGGTCGTCTGGGCTCGGTGAACGGGAGACGAGGAGAGACGGTCAGACCGCTCCTGAGGGCCGCTGCTGCGCTCTCAGAGGAAGCACGCTGGGGGTTCGGCTGTCATGTGACCGTGGGAGGACGTCATGTGGGCTCTGCAGGTCAGACGGTTACACTTCCTTATCTGATCGTCTGCTCTCGTCCTCCTGTGATACTGTAAGTGTTGCTGAAACCAGCGATGGTTCACAAGTGGACTAGCTGTGACTTGGTTTAATAGCTCAGTTGGACTATTGACAGTGTGTGTGTGTGTCTCATCGACATAGAGGTTGTTATTGTGAGTCCAAAAGGACTCCTTCTGGTGTGTGTCTGTGTATGCTGGTGGGAGTGTGTCTTCAGACAGGCCTGGGTCTGATGCTGGCTTGTGTTCATGGTTGTGGGAGTGTGTTTCCGGCCAGGCCTAGGCCTGGTGTGGTGTGGTGTGTGGTGTGTGTGTGTGTGTGTGTGTGTGTGTGGTGAAACTGTGCTGCTCTGGGTGCTGAACAGCCATGCTGCTGCCTGCACCCTGCACATGCTCCCTCAGCACCGGATCAGGCAGCAACAGTCAGCCATGGCGTCTAACCTCCACAATAACCACCTTATGTAATCATTCCAACAAGAGACGGACCAAAATAGCTCGGGCTGAACAGTCCTGCTCTCTAGTGGTCGCACAGATGTATTGCTGTTTGCACCCAAATACCTCCCACTTCACATCCGCCATGGCACCAGGCCTGTAGACAGTAGGTCCAGAGTCCCTACCGCTGCTGTGATCGGCTCCTGTCATGCATCAGTCTCTGTGTGTCAGGAATCCCCATGGTAGCGAAGCCAATGATAATGCAATGCAATGTAATGCAATATATATTCTATGTTCAATTGTATCATTCCAAAACTTGATGTTGGGTCTTATAATTTTTGAGGATATCAGATATATGTAGGCAGCTTAGTCAGCTCGGTCTGATGGAGTGATTGTTATAAGTATGAGGTCATACGCAGGTCAGACGCAGGTCATCCACTCTCACGTACGAAAAATCCGCTCATTCTCTGTGTGTGTGTGTGTGTGTGTGTGTCATTGCAGTTTCCTGGACAGAATTGACTCCGTAAGACAGAGCGAATACACACCTACGGACCAGGTAATGCACCGTGTAGATGGATTTGTAAAGAGGTTTTGCATTTGTTCAAAATATCATTCATTTCCTTGGCGTCTTACTCGACCTTCTGTTCTTCCTTTCAGGACCTGCTACGCTGCCGAGTGTTAACTTCAGGGATTTTTGAGACGAGATTCCAAGTAGACAAAGTGAACTTTCAGTGAGTCTCTTTCTCTCTCTCTTATGTCTGCACATTGGCGAATCACATGATGATGTCACACCCTTAAACTGACTAGTTGCTGCTTCAAGACCGCTTTTTCCTTCAGTTGCTGTTTTATAACAGTCACTGTATCTCCAGTGATTGTAATGACGTGATTATTTGTACAATGATGGGGATTGTAAACGCTACCATAACAATCTGAGTTAATTCAGTGCAACTACATGCATGTTACATAAAGCAGACACTCAATAGTCGAAGGTATATGATCAACCATTGGGACCATGTCTTCAGACATAATAAAAAGATTCAAGTAGGTTGAATAATCATTGCCGCTTCCAACCCCATGACTCCAGAGCCCACTTCCCTGACTGTCCACATGAGGGGGATGTTGTCGTAGTCGGTGTGTCATAACATGTTTGTGTGACCTAATATTCCATCTTCTCCACAGTATGTTCGACGTTGGAGGCCAGAGAGACGAAAGGAGAAAATGGATCCAGTGCTTTAACGGTGAGACACACTCAGACCCACACACACACACACACACACACACACGTTAAGCACCGTTTCCTACTAAATGTTTTGCTGTGCGCCACACCGATTGGCCCTCCAAAGGAAGCAGGGTGTCTGAACAGGTTTCTCTTGTTGACTTGTAGATGTCACTGCTATCATCTTTGTGGTTGCGAGCAGCAGCTACAACATGGTCATAAGGGAAGACAACAACACTAACAGGCTACGGGAAGCCTTGGATCTCTTCCGCAGTATTTGGAATAACAGGTGCGTCAATTTCTTTGGTCTGCTATTCCTGTCAGCCGAAACCTAATGTTTCAGTGGCCTCATTCATATTGTTTCCTTTTCTTGTGTTCCTGTTTGTCCTCCAGATGGTTACGCACTATATCAGTCATCCTATTCCTGAACAAGCAGGACATGCTGGCTGAGAAAGTATTAGCTGGAAAATCCAAAATTGAAGACTACTTCCCTGAATATGCTCGCTACACCATACCAAATGAAGGTTTGTCAGAATCCGTGTCATAGTCATACTGAGGCGGAACACACTGAAGGCACTGTAATCTTGAATCTAGAACTATGTGTCGTGGATAACTTAGTTCTCGGGTGTCAGTCCTCGGTATTGTATCAAGGCTCTCCTACAAGGATTGATCAGACAGCTGAAACTGGTGTTTTCCTTGTTTTCATCAGCAACTCCTGAACCCGGTGAAGACCCTAAAGTGACGAGAGCTAAGTTTTTCATCCGAGATGAGTTCCTTGTAAGTATTTGAGCATCGGGGGACCAAGACACAAAAGCCGATACTATAAATGTTTGCTGTGTAGCCGACATCCACAATCCTAATTTCTCTCTCCTTTTCCTCTCCTCTCCCTCGTCCCTCCAGCGGATCAGCACTGCGAGCGGAGACGGCAGACATTACTGCTACCCCCACTTCACCTGCGCCGTGGACACGGAGAACATCCGGCGGGTGTTCAACGACTGTCGGGACATCATCCAGAGGATGCACCTGCGGCAGTACGAACTCTTGTGATGGGACAGCCTCCATCGGCCTTCTGGGTTTTCTCAACCGTTCTGCATCCTCGACCCCAAAAAACCCAACCCAACCCAAGCCCCACCTGTCGGGGCAGATAAAGTACTACTGAAGTGTGTCAAAATCCTCTTCCTCCTTTTTAAATTGTTTTTAGACTGATTCATCCCCATTTCACAGATGTAAGGAAGGTTGGGGAACAAAGTTGTGCGTGCCGCTTTTTATCCTTCCTTGTTTTTCTTCAAATGCCTTGATTTTTTGTCATTCCACTAAGCCTCGGGCTACCTCCTTATTTTTCCTTAAGACCTATTTTTTGGCTATGTCATTGGACCTGGACTGGCTGAGTGGGTGTGGGAGGATGTGAGAAGCACCCACAGGACCTCAGTGTAGAGGCAGTGCGTGTCTGTGTGAGAGCGTGTGTCTGAGTGAGTATGGGCTCGTGTGTATGTTTCTACAAGTGTGTGTGTGTGTGAGTGGACATGTCAACTGCCAGTCGGAGCTGGCATCACCCCCGGACCTTTACCCTCTCCGTCATAGTGGGCGCTCTGCTTCTCCTCTCAACTTGAAAGACGGCTTGTTCACGAATGGAGAGGGAGAGAGAGAGAGAGGGAGGGAGAGAGAGAGAGAGAGAGAGAGGGTGAGAGAGAGGGTGAGAGAGAGGGTGAGAGAGAGGGTGAGAGAGAGGGTGAGAGAGAGGGTAGAGAGAGAGAGAGAGAGAGAGGAAAAGAGGGGGAGTAGACGATGAAGAGATAATGCACTTTGCATCAGGTTACTTTTTCGGAGGAAGTATACACACAATGTAGCATCACAATATTTATTACTCTTTCACAAATGTTAGTGTTGCCGAGTCGCAGGCAGGCTGAGGGAGGCATCCCGCCTTTCCTCAGAGACGTGAGGAAGGAGGGGGTGAGGTGGGGGTGGTGGGGATGTTGGAAACGACAAAACGAAGGAATGAAGGAACAGGACAGAGCTCTGTGCACCTTAGTCCTACCGCTGCTCTCAGCCCAGGTGTCCTAGAGAGGAGTCCACCACACTCACTCGGACCTGTCTGTTCACAGAACCATCCTTTTAGCTTAGAGATCTTATTGGGGGCGGGAGGGGAGGGGGGGGAGAACATGTATCGTTGGGTTTTTTGTTACCTTGTACAGACTGTGCAAGGTTGATTTATCCTGTACAGACTGTAAAATGTAATATTATTTTGTACAACTTTATTGAAAGAAAAACAAATCTACTTGTAGATCTTTGTGCCTTGATTATGGCTGTACCTGTAAATGAGCTCAGATGTAAGTATGGTTTTGACTGCGCTGTACAGCTTGATGTCAAACTCTATCAGCAGTAGAAGACTGCGCGTAGGGACTTTCTCTGTAGAGTTTAGTTTTTTCTGGTTTATAAAAAAAGGAAATGCTGTTTAGTAAAAAAAATAAAAATAAAAAATATATAAAAAAAATAGGGAAAAATCCTAAAAACCTGTATACATTATGCAAATTAACCACTTACCTGCAGTGAAGACCAGACGTTGCAGCGCCATGCCTTTTCGTTTTTCCTCCTTTTTGTTTTGAATTTCACAGCTTTAAGAACATTGGAAATCCATTGAAAGTGTCCAAATTGCAACCTGGTGTTGTTTTAATAGGAACCAACTTTTTTCGATATGAAGTATGTCTGAAGTCTGTAAATGTGTGCGCATGTGTACATAAAACAAACATAGACTCACAGACACATTGTGTGTGTATGCGAGTGAGTGTACGTTGTGTGTAATCTTTTATAAATGTATGTACATGTAAATTTATAGGTCTATATAAATATATATGTACAATTATACATGTTTAATTATGTGTGTGCCTAGGTGTATACATACCTATGTATGTGTACGGTAAATATGTATACATACACACATAGGAAAGCATGATTAGAATGGAGATGAATAAATGAGAGCGTGCAATATTAGGAACTCTTTGGTCTTTTGGAGCCATACACAATGGCACAGGCACTATGAATGTGTGAACAGCGCCCAACAAGACAAGCTCTTCTCCTTGTACAAACAGCATCAGCCTTTTCTTCTACAGTACACGTCTATCCTGAAAAGAGTGTGAACTGACTGGAGGTGTGAACCCTTGTTTGGCCTAGGAGGATGATTAAATGACATTTTTATTTTCTTTAAATAAAGAGGCACATTAGAGGACTTTGCGTTATTTCCATGTCGGTGTTGACCTGTGTGTGTATTTGTCTTCGTAAGGTTTTGATTGTATTTTTTTTCCCAATCAAATCTCATTTGTATTTGGTAGGATGGAAGATGAATAGTTTTGCACACAGTAGACCTGTGTGTCTTACTGCCATACAATAATACTCCAATCTGGGCTCATTTAGCTTTATTTTATACTGTACATCAGAAATAATTTATTGTACAATAGTGGTGATTGGGGAGACACATATTTGGCACATAAAATCATCAGAAATACAAATTTGGCACATAAAATCATCAGAAATACAAATGTGGCACATAAAATCATCAGAAATACAAAGTTAAGAATGGGACTGTTCATACTTGTGCTTGTGTCAGGAAACGGCATAAGTAGACATCAGGGACGCGAGAAGCTGGACCATAAATCCATCACTGAGAATGTCCGTGAGGGAGAGACGGCAGTCAAGTACACGGTCCTCAGTCTACATCAACGCATTATCACTTAAAAACAAGATATGTACAATCTCTGCTTGGCTCTTGTTGCAGTGGAACAACACATATCCCTCCATCGAAGGAGCGAAACAAGTCCACCAGGAGGACAACATCCATGGCCCTCCAGAGGGTGAAGTTGCCCGTAGGCACTGGTCAAAGATCAGCATATCCGTCTGTAGATCATCTTGTCCTCGTCACATCCGGAACGCCAACCTGACCTGAGACCAGTGACTGGGGGCGACATCACCCTACTCCTCTCGTCAGAGGGACTTGTGCTTCCCCAGAAGACACAGGCTGAGGCACTGAAGCAGGCCCTTCAGCCACAGACAGTGAGCCAGGAGAAGCAACAGCAGCCCCGCACCAGCTGAACAGTAAAGGACAATGACCGTGCTCTCCTCAGGCAGGAAACACTTAGATAGAGCATAGCTGCCTGCTGAGAATGACCCCTGAGAGAGAGAGAGAAATAGTTAATCAGCTGAAAACGGCAACAACAGGAAGTGGATGGTCCGATCAGTGGGTAAGTTAGTCACCAGGATGAAGCTGGGGTTGTTGCGGTTCCTCCAGCTGAAGGAGGGCACACTGATCTCTGGGTACTTGTTGTCATGGAGAACCTCACATCCACTGTGAGTGTGACCACTCAAGATCAGGCGGGGCTTGAACCACTGCAGCAACTAGGAAAAGAAAGGATCAATTCAGTTAAACGACGCTCTTCACACTATTTTTGATCCATGTAGTATGGACCTTTGGCCTCCTGAAGTTAATGCTAAATGATCGTTGTTTAGTATCATACCAGGCCTCAGCTGCCACCTCACACACCTCCTAGGCTTGTGTACTAGCAATATAACAGGTGTAAGCACACGCAAAGAAAGGTTCGATCATGGAGGGACTCCATCACATGCACCTACCCTCTGGGAGGCTTCCTTAGACAACACATCATACTTCTCTCTGAACAGCAGATGGCGCTCTTCTGGAGGAGCAGCGTCGACACCTCGGCAGCTGGCGTCACTCACGCGGTACAGGGGGTAATGCTGTGGAGAGGGTGTTCCACATGTGTTCACGCTCGAGCCTCTGAAAGTCTTGCTACTGAAGTGCATTGTGTGCATTTACCTGCAT
Source organism: Mallotus villosus (assembly GCA_903064625.1). Taxonomy (NCBI): domain Eukaryota; kingdom Metazoa; phylum Chordata; class Actinopteri; order Osmeriformes; family Salangidae; genus Mallotus; species Mallotus villosus. Next base: position 378,900 of record CAEFZP010000561.1, on the reverse strand, counting down.
GATGATGGGCGGGGTAGGAGGATAGCTCTGTGTGTCTCTGCAGTACTCCTTTAATATGCTGGATTGCGTGTACTGTCAAAAAGGGTCGATCCATCAGGTTGGTATCCTTTATAATGCTTCATTCATCAACTGGAATGTCATTTCATGAATCTCTATTTAAGCCTTCGGTCCAGGCATCCACATACTGTACGTGTAGAGTACATTCTGACGCAGATTCATTCCTGTCTATAGAGCCAGTGTAGAGAGGGGTTGTTCTAACCTGGAGAGAGCAGTTGAGGTCTTTAGACAGACGGAGTAGCTCCTTCTCCACAGCCTGGCATATGGGGCACCCATCTCCATGCAAGGCCACGCTATTCACCAACAAGAAGCTGGGGAAGCAGAGAAAACCACAGATGACTAACCACGTTGAAAAGGTAAAACTCTCAGTATAAAGAAGAAATATCGCCCCATTGAAGAGCTAGCTTTTTGGTTAGGTTAGGGTGACTAGTTAAAGCGGTGTTTGTAGAGATGGTCGTCCCATTCGCAAGTCAGGAGACCCGGGTTTGCACCCAAGTATGGGCAGATCGTGAGGAAGCTCTACTGACGTGTGACGCAACGACAATGGCTCTTCACAACTAAACAGGCCATCCTTTATACTAAAAACGATTGTGGTCTTTTTTTTGAGAGAATGAAGAGAATGTTAGACACGTCAAGGGTACAACGTGTTAAAGTGTCCACACTGGGTTTCACATACTCACTTGACTCCTTTCTGGGTGACGATCCTGGTAGAGGTGGCATTGAAAACCTTCTCAAAGCGCTGTAATTAAACCAGTCCATCCTGTTCGGGGAAATAAAATGACGACCAGTCACTTGACATGGCATGGTTGTACAGTATGTGCTCCTTTGTATCTGTTGCACTGTTTCCCAGTGAACACATTTGAAATCAATCAGTTGCCAGTTATCACCGGTGACAAAGGAGTTTGTCAAAGTGTTTGAATAAGAAATCAATTCAATGAATAATTGAGTTGACAGCAGTATCATGTACAGACTGAAATGAAAGACTTGTGCAATCTAGAAAAAGGAGTCCCAGCTTACTCATAGTGAAAGCCTATATCATGGTTTCCAACCAGAACTATTAGTTCTGTTTCACTGGGGTGCCTGAACATTCGCTGGAATCGCCGTACGTCATCCTCCCAGTCCTGGAGGGTGAATGTGAGACATAGACGCGTTACTTATTTCATATTCAACATAATCTGATCTATAGAGCAAGTGTGCGCACATGCCTTAGGTGAGCTCCACTTTCCCTCATCGAAAATATCCCCCAGTATGAACACGACCTCTGGTCTCAGCAACCACAGCGCAGTCTGGAAAGACCTCTCCATTTGCCATTCCCTGTGTGGTGAGGACACATGTCAGGTCACCCATCATGTTAACACATTGTGTTATTGTTGACAACTGAGCAATACTGCTTTATCAACATCAGCTGCCTCAGATGTCTAAGTTATTTACGGATCTAAAGACATTCATAGGCAAAACGTAGTCAAATACATACATATTCAAACGTGTTTATTACCTTCGCAATTTATCAAACCAGTGTCCTCCGATAGCTCCAAGGAGATGCGTGTCTGAAAGCACCATAGCGCGGAGAGTTGAAGCCGCTGGCTGTCCGTCTCCTCCTCGAACATTGTCTATCTTCGGCCAAGAACACTTCAATATGGCTGGGAAATATATGAGGTATTCACAGAAGAGAAAAACACTTGAAACCACTCCAAACAAAACAACTACGGCGGTCCATTTGGCGCTAAACCCCGGCATATCTGTATTGTTTGTCTCTTTGCATGCCCTGTACTGGCGCACTGATGGAGCGATTCATTTCCCCTTTCACCAGAATGTCAGCATGACAGGTATTGCATTGCATTGTTCAGAATTGCATTGAATAATTAGTTATCGATATAAACGAATCCAAAATTATTTTCTTCGAACTGATGACAGCATGGGCCTCTGAACTTGATTTCGCAATAGGTCTCTAACATTCACGCATTTGCAGAGTGGGTGGGGGTGGGGTGTCGGTGGGGGTGCTCTCTCTCTCTGTCACCACTTCCGGAGAGAGGAAAGAACTAAATGGTGACACTGTCATAGAAAACATCTGTCATTTGACGCCTACACAATTTACGGTGATGTACAATAGCAGACCCGGGAAATGCGCTATAACAGAAGAATATGAATTGGATAGATAATGGACACTGATGTCACAGAACATACTTACATAACTTCGTTCACTTCACAGCCTGAGAAACAAGGCTCAAACATTTAGTTTATTCATTTTAAATGGCAGGTGCAAACAGTGTTGACTAAAACAGTAGGATATTGTAGACTACACATAACAGGTAAATTGTATTGGGCTAAATTGTCGTTCACACGGCTCTCTGGAGAGGCATTCCCTCCGCGGGAGCGCGCGCGAACCACTCGGAATCAAAAAGTGAAGGATTTCGTCTTGATATCGCAACCAAACAGAGGGGAGACATTTTCACTTTCTTTGTTATAGAATTCAAGAGAAGAAGTAATCGTCATTCAAACCGTATAACGAACGCAAACCAACATTCTTGCTCCATGACATTGGATTCTGAGGAAATATACCCAGCTATATATGATTAAATTTACATTTACATGTATTCATTTAGCAGACGCTTTTATCCAAAGCGACTTCCAAGAGAGAGCTTTACAAAAGTGCAAAGGTCACTGATAATATCAACGAGATATCCCCAACATTGCAGGTAGTCAAACATGAAGCATACATTGTGAAAACCCAAAAATAAGTGCTAAAGGGAAGAAATTAGAATCATAAGAGCATGAAGTTACAATTAAACAACATGGACCTCAAAAGTGCAAGAGTGTACCTGTGGAAAAACAAGCAACAGTAAACTACTGTGGGAAAAATTGAAGTTGTAACATATTTATCCTGTATAAGAATGATTCTGTGTTACAATATTCCTTGTGTGCAAAGAGAGGCCTAACCCCAAATCTGAACTCTGGGTAACACTAGGCTTACATAAACAAGGGGACCTGGGCTTGACCACTATCTTTCTGGAGAGGCCATAAAAGAAGTGGGGGAAGCTTACAGGGTTCAAAGAGCACACATGCACACACTCAAACACGCACGCACACACGCGCGCCGCATGGAGAGGAGCCAATGAAGAAGATCCATGGAACAAAAGATGCTTTGTCTTAGCCAATAATAGTCAAGAGCGTCTGTGTTTAAATAGCTAGCAACACAGCATGCTAGCAGACAAACTTGTAGCACCATGGCGTGTGATGTTTTTGTCTCCTTGTGGCCGCAAGCAATAAAGCTTCTTAACTTGTTCACCGAATGACTGTGCAATGCTTGATAGATTAATACTTCTGACAACAGGTTGGGGTGTAGGGCTGGAGGAGAGACTTGATGTAGTCGGGTGCAGTCCCATTCTCTGCTCGGAGGGTCAGTACCAGGGTCTTGAATCTGATACGGGCTGTGACGGGTAGCCAGTGAAGGGAGATGAGGAGCGGGGTAACATTGGAGCGTCTGGGTAGGTTGAAGACCAGACGGGCCGCTGCATTCTGAATCTTTACCAAAAGAAATGTGTTTTGTTTTGCAGGTTCAAAGTATTTCACATATGGCTCTTCATACTAATGTATAGGTTGTCATGGCCCAAAACTGTATGAGACTACCATTACTGAACTAGTTGTTTATCCTGACGTGAACTAGCACTAGACTGTTACCTAAGACGAACTGACCAAAGGTTAGACCAAGATAGGCCATAAGATACATCCAGATACTTAGAAGATGGAAAGTAACAGCTGACGTGTAAACAACCAGGGACAATGACTGAACAAGTTAGTTGGACTCTCGAACTTGTAGAACACTCCGTGCCCTAGGCTTGTTGTAGTCCTTGCCACGAAATGCACCCCCTGCTAACTCTGACTAGGGAAGTGTCACATGCCTGAAACTTACTGTGGTTACTCATACTAGTACCCTCTATGTACTGTGAAAATAATGTGATGCTGGGATATACAGAACAGACAATAGAGGGGGAGCATTTCCTGAGTAGACAGAAATACTTTGTTATCGCATATGTATCCATAGTTTTAGGGCACGGAGTGTTCTACAAGTTCAAGAGTCCAACTAACTTGTTCAGTCATTGTCCCTGGTTGTTTACACGTCAGCTGTTACTTTCCATCTTCTAAGTATCTGGTTGTATCTCTCTTGGCCTATCTTGGTCTAACCTTTGGTCAGTTCGTCTTAGGTAACAGTCTAGTGCTAGTTCACGTCAGGATAAACAACTAGTTCAGTAATGGTAGTCTCATACAGTTTTGGGCCATGACAACCTATATGAAGAGCCATGTGAAATACTTTAAACCTGCTAAACAAAACACATTTCCTTTGGTAATCATAGCTGGGGTATATTTCCTCAGAATGCAATGTCATGGATCAAGAATGTTGGTTCGCGTTCGTTATACGGTTTGGATGACGAATTTTGGGGATTTTGTGTTGAGAATAACATCTGTTATTTACACAGATAACCGAGAATCCGAGACAATAGGGATCAATTCAGCAGTAAGTGGTGAATAAAGATTCAAAGATGATTTGTCCTTCTCAATGCTTCCTGTATTTCTTTTACATATGTAACCACTAGCAAGTGGCAAGATAAATATAATTACCAATCAAGCAAGTAATTTGATGGTTAGAGGCTGAAATCAGGTTTTTCAGATTTGGTGACAAATTAGATGCCTTAGATTAGATCAAAGAACATTTGGGGATTTAACCAAGGATTTATTTGAGCAGAGTGGTGGTATTAGTCTTTAAATGATTCAGACAGAGATAATCAAGATTAGCTTAGGCTGCTACCACATGGCTTACCAGTGAACAGATTCCAGGAGTAACAGCTAACCAGTAAATGTACAATATTGCTTTACAGCCCTGTTCACATTTTTCGAATAGTATTTTACAATATTGTGGAAGTAGGTGACCATGTCCTATCTTGTTCTATGTTTTCCTTTTTTCCTTTCAATGAACAGTATTAGGAGCAACAGTTGGTTATTTGTTTATGTAGAATATCAGATCCTTCATGCAAAGAAGGCTTGGGTTTCCTCTTGAACTGGCAGTTCAGTGAAGAAGGTTGCAAACTGCATGACATATACAAACTAACATTTGTGAACAAAATCATTAGATTTCTTACAGTAAATGTCTTGTAAAAAATCTGCAGTAAACCTAAATGGTGGATTTGAACAACTATGTGACCATGATCCTGTGTTTAGAGTGAGTTGTTTAGCTTAAGTGTTTTGTGTTCCAGTGTTAACATTTGATTGAGGGGAAAGTTTCCTCCTTCTCATGCAATGATGAAACAACTCACCATTACAGTGGATATCTTATTTCTTTAAATTGCGAATGTTCATGAAAAAAGTCCCTTTGCTTAAGGATTTTTAATGTACAATTGTGTAGACTGATTTGCCTTCCACTATGTTACGATGGGGTCTCCATATGCACATTTCTTTTCAACTCCCAGGTTGTAAAAGTTGCCTTTTCCTCCCTTGTAGGCACTAGTGACGATTCTTGCCCATCCATATTCTCCCTGAAGGTAAAAAAACAAACACATGTAGCCTTTAAGCACAAGCTGAATGCCCCCAAGGATGGTGAACAGATCTGGGAGATGCCAGGGAGACTCACCCAAGGTTCTCCCCATGAGTTCCTGACGACCCAGTACTCTGTCCCATCCTCAGTCACACCCCAGCCCGCCACAGATATTATGTGGTTCATGAGAGAAAGAGGGTGGAATTCTGCAAATAGCCCTCCAGTGTACGCCTCCAAGCCAGCAGTGGCCATTACTCCACAGCTAAGAGACAAGATACAGACTGAATGTAATGTAGCACTATACAGAAATCACAATTGGGATTTTTCTGAAATCATTTAAGAGCATACAATATAATATGTTATTCATATATATTTAGTACAAAGTCAAATATATAGCTTTCATTGTAATGCTAAAGGGGGATGCTTGCCTGATGGGCCCATTAGTGTAGATCTCTGCTTTCATCTTGTCCCGGCCAGACACTTCTCCATAGTCTCCTACTTTCCATAGTGTGTAGTTCCTCACAATGTCACATGACTCAAAGAAAGAGCATGTGCCACACTGGTTGAACAGCTCACATTCTGTTAGTCGGTGACAGGATGTTTCCTATGTCATTAATATTATCAAAGCAATAGTTTAAGAACTAACACAACACAACTAAAACATGATTTTAGAGGAATACAGAGATATGGTCCACGTTACTCTGATTTTTGGCCTGGTAGTTATTGCACGTTTCATCAGGGATTCCTTTCTCGTGCGCGTAGGCGTACACTCCCAGATGATCCCCTCCGTAGCAGGATCCAGCCCTTCCACAGTCAATCACATTCTGGACTGACAGGTATGCAGACGGCCAGGCTCCTTTTCGTTTAATGTTGATTCGGTCTTAAATAGAAATGAAGAACATTAAACAATGCGCTTGATATCGCCTTAATGCTACTCATAACACACACATCATATTCCTGTCCAACTGGCAACAATTTTACGTGTTTATTTTCACTTTACTAATGTCCTTGATGCGTCACAAAAGGTATACTGTTGGAAAAGTTACACTTTTCGCAAAATGTGGCAAGGGAGACACAAGACTTTGATTAGTGATTTTATGATGACTGGTACCTGCGAGGGCACTGGTTGCTCCCATGGCCCAGCACGAACCGCAATACTGTGGAATATGTTGGTTGCGCGTGATGCTCACATAATTTTTGCCATCGATGCTTCTCCAGTCCCAAGTTAATGGGAGATCGGAGATGTTCACATACTCGTGAGGTCGGGGGTATGTCCTGCGAATGAGACCATGTAGGATATTAATGTATGACGCATCCTACGCGCTCCTTTTTTTTGACAATCAATGAATACTTCAGTTGGGGCCAGGAAAGATGAAGAAATACCACAATAGCCTACATTATTAATGTTGTCACAATTCTAGTTGAACAATGCTTACTTTACACTGCTTGGTCTATTGTCCCTGATGGGTTTGTAACATGATTCGGAGAGTTTGTTCATGTCATTGCCAACAACAACCTTTAAAAATAAAAAACCTTGTAAAAAAGACAACAATAACAATGTGATAGGCGACGCCATGTTTCCCCGTGTCTTCTTTGGCAGAAGTCTGATTCCAGACTTGCAGACACTGCCCTCTATCAATAGACGGCGGAACAACAGCTCATGAGGTTTGGCTGCTGTGATTCCAGATGGTCAGATCCATCATAGTTGTAATGTAAATGTTTTTAAGACGTTTAGTTCTGCTCACAGTCTGCAGTTTTTGTAGGACTACAATGGCCCCACTCGTTCTGCTTCCTCGTTCATTTCCTCTATGTGTGTGTGTGTGTGTGTGTGTGTGTGTGTGTGTGTGTGTGTGTGTGTGTGTGTGTGTTTCTTTTACATCCAATAACCAGCATACAGAGTACCTCAAAACTCTTGCAGACAAACGCAGTCATTAATATATTTTCCATACTCATGGAACTTGAAACTTGTAAAACCATATCCAAACTCTATTAACAACAGAGTGCATTTCCTAATGTACAATTAATCTTGAAGGCTTGGATGTCCTAGGTAATTGTTACAGTTTTTTACAGTCGCTAACAAGCGCTTACCCATACTTTGGATACTTTTTCTAAACTCTTAACACAGACTGACACCTACAAAACACAGTTGGCCAATATATAAATATATATTAACTCTCCATTCAGGAGACTCCAGGTTTCAAAATACTGGCTATTGTTGACATTATAAAAACTGCATAGACTTATGTTTCAGGTATTTGCATGCAAAACATGCAATCCACCTTTTACACTAAATGTCTTGGTTGGGAACTATATGTCCACATATACAATAATGTTCACATTCAGTAAACACTATTTCAGTAAAAAGCAAATCATTTTTTTTTCTTACTGTTTACTAAAGGAAGTACAGTAGGAACACAGTATACAGTAATAGAACAGAAAAAGCTTTACAGTAATGCTTACAGTAAACAAAATATAAATGAAACCAAAAAAAACTGCAAAAAGTGGCACGAATTTCATCACTGACTGACTACTGTTTTTGCAGCCCTTGGAATGCCACCACCACACATTCTTACACCTCTACCTTGCCCTCTTCTTGGGCCCGCTCTTCTCCCCAGCCCTGCTCCTCTCACTGCACCTGCACCTCCTTCTGCATCTCTCACTGCTTCTGCACCTCTCCCTCCATCTCTCACTGGGCCTGCTCTTCTCCCTGGGCCCCTTGCTCTTCCTCGTCCAGACATCACAGTGTTTGTATTTTTCTGTTTCTGTTTCCAAAAACATCACTCCTCAAAGTCCTTCTATAGTAACTGAAGGAAATACCCCCTGCCACTGAGTCTAAGCCAGACTGGAATCAGCTGTGGTTGGCCCACTTTACCCAACATCGGCTGTGTGTCAATTTTTCAATTGTCTTTTCTTTTTTTTGCTGAGATATGTTGTTTTTGAACTAATATCATTGCAGAAGCAGATGTTTTTATACTGTATCTAAGTTTTGGATAATTGTTTTTGCTATTATGGGATGTTGTGTGTTAACATTCGTAAATACTACACAAACAATCCATCATTTTGTTGGGAGGTATAGCTTGTCTGTTAAGAAAATGTAAGCGTTGTGGAAATGTGTTCACTGACTGCATATTGTGTGAAAAAGACATGAAATATGTGAATTGTATGGCCAAAAAAGACTGATGCTGTGCTAATTGTGTTAAGAGTTTTGAAAATGTGACTACTGTTTGGACAAATGCTTGTTAGCAACTGTAAAAAACTGTAAGTATATTAAAGTGACCAGTTGAGGTCTTCATGAACCATGAACAGCTCTTACGGTGGAGTTTACGGTGGCCCTGAAGTGCAAAACACACCCCCTAATATGAGTGCATCCCCCAAATGAAAACACTCCATAGGGCTGCGCTTTACCATCGCCATCTAGTGGTTTACTGTGAGAACTGCACTTGTAATTCACACTTTAAACCACTAGATAACGGTATTGAAGCGCAGCCCAATGGCGCTGTCGAAACAGTGCCCCTTAACACGCAATTTATACTTATGCATAAGTAGGCCTTCTTGCTACCTGCTTCGATAGCTAAACAACTGTCCTGGTGCACGTTACTCTGTCAGGCTATTGCATTTCGTACTTCTGTCGATCAATTTCTTATTCCCTGTTAGTTACTGCATCCATTCAGCGACGAAAGTGTTGTACCGACCATTTCCGATTTGAGTTATTAATGTGGTTTTGAGTTAATGTAATGTCGTTTTCCATTTGGAGGAGCGTGTCTTTGTATTGTAATAAACAGCTTAACATTGCAATGTCATTGTGAACAAAATATTGGCAAGGGCAGTACTCATAGGTCATATCTTTTGTGTGAGTTTTGATTGAAGTGAAACAAAAAAGCGAATTTTCACTAATGCTGAGCAAGAAAATCATTATATGTAAGGGATCAATCCAAATGCTTTGACCTGAGATTTTTCATATGGTCCATCACACAGTAGCTATGATCAGAGTTGGGGTCATATTCACCAACAACATTTTTTCCGTGTTTCTTGTGTTGCTGGTGAAACATGAAATTGTCATTCAAACACAAATAGTGCATACAATATGAATAAAAGATTATCTGAAGACGTAAAATGTAGTATCTCAGATAAGAGTAAATGCAGTCTGAAATTGCACAGCAATTTCCCCTTTCTCCCAAACAAATCTTGTAAGTGCTGTGCTACTGTTTTGATAGTCTATTCCCCTGTCATGTTTAACTCGTTAGGCTACTGAATCTCGTGAATCAAAAACACATCCAAATTATTTTTGTAAATAAACAAACATCTGGAATCTCACACAGTATTATGCTCCAGGTCAGGGTTGCAGATGGGTGGACAATTCCCAATGCTTTTACAGTATATTTTCCAGGGACTTTTTAAAAGATAAAACGTTTTTCACGTTTTACTAGTAACTTTCATTATATACTAGTAACTATTCTTTAGTTACTAGTAACTACTCCAAAAGTTACAAGTATCTATTCCTGTTTTACTAGTGACTTTCATTAGATACTAGTAACTATTCTTTAGTTACTAGTAACTAATCCAATAGTTACTAGTATCTATTCCCGTTGTAGGCCTACTAGTAACTTTTCATTAGATACTACTAGTAACTATTCTTTAGCTACTAGTAACTATTACAATTGTTACTAGTAACATTATTATTCTTACTAGTAAGAATTGCTTTTTTACTCGTCATTGCTTAAGAAGAGTAAAAATGACTACTTGATAGTTACATTTAAAATATTACTAGTAACAATACAACTTTTACTGGTAAGAATTGGAATAGATAGGCTACTAGTAACTAATTTATAAGTACTAGTATCTAATTATTAGATACTAGTACAACCGGAATAGATACTAGTACCTATTGGAATAGATACTAGATGGAAACAAATAGTAGATATCTGTAAAGCAGATCCCCATAGAAAACAATTGTAAAAATGTGCAATTTGTTACTAGTAAAACAGGAATAGATACTAGTAACTAATCCAATAGTTACTAGTAACTAAAGAATAAGTACTAGTAACTTCAAAATAGTGACTAGTACGTTTTTAGGAATAAATGTTATAACGGCCTGCCATACAGCAGGGATGGGACATTCTGTCCTGAAATTGCACGTTGCAGTGTCATATCACTGCTTGCGTCATACCACACAGCTGTGTGACGCGTTACTTTGGGATTGCTGGGAATCAGAGTCTCCTCTGTAAGGATAATATAAATAACTATCCAAAGACGGGTAAATAAACGAAGACCCTGAACTTGCAATACGTGATTATAAACTTGTATACAAATGCGACATAATTTAGGATTTGCTGTGATAGCCTTTTTTGGCAACAGTATTTGTTATGTCGCCTGGACTACATTTCACAGCTGTAAAATCACACGTGCGTCCGCTCTGAAAGGTTATATCATGCACTATCAGAGCGTGAGAAAGATTCGACTTGCCGGTTGTCACTTCTCAGTAGCCTACTCACATTGAAGCGAATAGCTTTTTCCTGTGCCTAGCTATTTACGCGTGTAGTTCAACAGAACAAAACGGTAAGAATATTAATAGTGTTATTTTCAGTCAAATTGATCGAACTATTCGCAATAACGTTTATGACTAATCTGACCAGATTTGAAATAGCTATTTTCATAGGTTGACCTTCGATGAAAATGTCCAAGAGCACTGATCATTGCGTTTATTGAATTAACGTTTGTTCTTTATTTTGGGCTCTCGACATTGTTATTTGTCTATTATATGGGCTTCAGATAGATAACTTAAGTGCCTGTTTATTTGGCCTGGTGCCTCGATTTAGTAGCCATGTAGGCTAATGTATTTTTTTTGGAACGCTGTAGCCTATAGCTACTTAGGCTAGGCCTATCGATATTGTCCTAGGAGTCTAATGATTGATTTATGTGAATTAGGCTATAGCCTAAGAGTATACATTTTAGTATACATTTATAATCTTTTTTCCCAAAAAGTATTAATAGTTGTCAGGTAGATCTAGACCTGTGTGTCGACGTACAGTACTTTATATACACAATGTAAACATAATTTGAAAAACGATTTGTTTTCTTTTTAAGCTATTGCCAAGATGTCTTCAACTGACTATGAGTATGAGTCTACATTTATGCGAAAGGCAAAGGAAAATCCGTTTGTTCCAGTGGGTAAGTAAGATGCATTGAGTGGTTACATCATCCAAAAAGATATTGCTCATTATAATGTTCTTGATTAATTTAGAAGTGTGTTTACGTATGTGTTTAAGTAAAGTGTTTACTGATTAGATGCTGTAACAAGTATTGAACCATAATAACATGTATCTCTGGGTTTATAAAGGAATGGCTGGATTCGTTGCTATTGTGGCGTACAGACTTTTGAAGATGAAAAACCGTGGAGATGTGAAGATGTCAGTACACCTCATCCACATGCGTGTAGCAGCTCAAGGATTTGTGGTGGGAGCTATGACCGTTGGTATGTTTATAAATGACCTAACTATACAAAACATCTGTATGTTGTTTAAATCTATATGCAATTACTAAGTAACTGAGTGAACATGGATTATTATGCATCATTGCAATGTTTTGGATGATAAGTCACTGTGTGATAAAGTAACTTATTGTGTTAACTTGTTGTTTCAGGGGTCCTCTATTCCATGTACAAAGATTACATCGTAAAACCCAGAGAAGAACAGAAGGCTTTAGAACAGAAGGCTTTAGAACAGAAGGCTTTACAACACAAATGAATATAAACTTTGTACAGTACCAGTCAAAAGTTTGGACGCATTTTCCATGGAACATGTGTCCAAACTTTTGACTGGTACTAAAGGTTTGGACACATTTTCCCATTCATGGGAAAATACGTCCAAACTTTTGACTGGTACTGTATGAACCTTAATATTACCTCATATTAAGGTGTTAAAGTATTGCTAATTTATTACATATTTGCCATAATTTGTATATGGAAATATATTTTCTTGAACACCCCATATATCAATGAGCAATGGACAGTTTTAACATTCCCGAGCACAGCTTGGGTTGGGTAGATAGATTTGTTAGTTTTTTTCTTTTGTGTGGTTTCACATTATTATCAGTGGCCTTAAGAGTACGTGACAATTTAGAGTTACACTCAAGATTTGCACACTACCTATACCCACTACCTAAAAGTTCAATTCATTTCAAACAGATTTGAATTTAATTGTTACTATTTACATGTAGTCTTTTCATTATGTCTGGGTGTTAGTGTTGATTTTAAGAAAGTGACTTTTGTATGTTCAATGAAATGTTGGAGTAAGTAGGCCTTGCCAAGTATTGCACAGAAAAAGTCTGTAAGGTAATAACGTGAAGCTCAGATTCACTGTGTGCTGGTGGAATGCAATAAAAAGATTAATGGAAATGCAAACGAATGGTCAATATTATTTCAGTAGGCTACTTCCATTTGTCTTTTGAGTTTATCTGCACGCGATCCCAAGGCCCCCCTTCTAACCCATCTCTTGCCTTGTTGCCATGGATACAGTGTTTGACGGGATGAGGAAGTAGCTAATAAGTCAACACGTCTGCAGGGCTGACACTACTACTAGTACCTACTGTTTTTGAACTTCATAGACACATCTTATACAATTGCTGTGGTTGAATACATTTAGGTGAGTAGTTTTGTCAACGTTAACAATATGCCAATTTGTATACTGTACTGTAGTGTAGGCTATAATAAAAACTATCCCGGCGAAAGCTGTAGCTAGCTCTTGCTACGGTACTATACAGTGCAGTGCAGTAGGCTACTGTAGCACGTACAGTAACCAGAATATTCAGGCAATCAGACTAGGCGACAGACCAAGCTTTGTTATCAAATCTTCGTATAAGGTGTTAGCTAGCTATAGGCTACTTACTGGTTGAAGGTCCCCAAAATATTTGTGAAAACACCCCTAGCCCCTGTCTTTCTTCCAACAAGTAGAGCTAGCACCAGCTGACCTTAGTATACTGCACTAATGCATTACTAGTGACACTGATCAAACTAAGTGTTGCTATCTGCATTTTTTTTCAATAGATTCTGTGCACGTTAGCATACATATTCAATCATTTTCAGAAAGGGTTGTTATTGAATGATTTCCTTTAGTAATGGAGGATGATGGACTGAAGGATAGCTTGAGGCTACAGTTCCAGGCCCTTCAAGAACAACAAGAGAAACGTCTCCAGACAAGATTAGAGCAACTGAAACTAAAGGAGTTGGAGAAGACCCCCAACGGTGCCTCTGGGTTCCTCCAAGTCCAGGATGACTTGAATCTTGCAGGGCAAGATAATGCAGCAGAAACAGTCAGTGAAAAGTAAGCTTCCCAAATGTTATCAATGTTGCTCAGTTAAGCCTATTGACACCAAGAAGATAATTGATGGCAACTTCAAATAACTGATGGTTCTAAAAGGGTAATCCTCAATTTGAACATTTTTCTACTTCCCTTTAGACTGTTACAGAATGAAAATGAACAGTTGCAGGTACAAGTGAGAGAATTAAGAGATGAAAATGGACGCCTCTTCAAACTTCTTAGTGAGAAAGAATTTGAATTAAAACACCTGAAGAAGAAGAGGGAGGAAGACAGGCTGGCTCTTGCAGGTCTACAAATGAAAAGGCTACATTTCACAGTTGTTTCACAATTCTGTTGAAAGACAGTTGATTTATTAATTATTTGCATCACATAAATAACAGGTATGTATTTTTTGTAAGGAACCTCTGGCATGGCAGGTGATGTAGCAGCCACTAAGATTGTGGAACTTTCAAAGAGAAATCGAGAGTTACGTGCTGAGATTGAACAGGAAAAGGTTAGGTCAAAGCAGTCAAGCAACAGAGTTAAAGAACTTGAGAAAGAGGTAAATATCTGTTTCATAAATAAAAAAATACATCATTTAAACATGATATTGACAGTAACGTTTTCTCAGATACATAAATAATCTTTATCTAATTGATAATTTAGTTGAAAATGTACTGCTAATTTCTCTGCCCAGGTTGCTTTGTCACTTAATCCTCTGGGACAAAAGACAGATCTGAAAACAAAGGATCTGCAGTCTGCAGAAGATTTTCCAGAGGTGAATATTACTTACAACATGAAATATAATATATCTATTTTAATAGACAAATATTTTGTACAGCATTTCTCTCAAATGTACACATTGTTAAGATTGACCAGAGACTGGTCACTACATTGTAATTGTTTCTCAACAGAACAGTGCAATGGTGAAATCACTTCAAGAAAAATTCTCCGCTGCCCAATACAAGATGACAGAATACCGCAACCAGATTCAGGCTGTCAAACAGGAATTGAAAATAGCTCAGAAGGTAGTATGTTACATTTACATTTATTCATTTATCCAAAGCGACTTCCAAGAGAGAGCTTTACAAAAGTGCATAGGTCAATCATCATAAAAATTGTTGGTAGCCAAAACATGAAGCATACATTGTGAAAAGCAAATAAGTGCCAATAGGAAGAAACATAAGAGCATGTAGTTAAACAAGTTACAATCAAACAACATGAACCTCAAAAGTGCAAGAGTGTACCTGTAGAAAAGCAAGCAACAATAATATAATTCAAAGCGAGTACAAGAAGTTAAATCAGTTACAACTAACCAACAAGAGCAACAAGTCTCTCAATAAGAGTCATTATTTTCCTGGAGGAAACTAAAATCAGGTCCAGCAAATCATTCCTAAGTACCATTTGTACTCCAAGAACAAGTTTGACAACTTTAGCCTTTTCTTGAAGGTGGGTACAGAGTCAGGGTCTCTAATGGATGTGTTCATGTTGATTTAACCCTGATCCATAGATTCTTCAAATTCTTCTCTCTGCCCAACCTGTCTTTCTGCTGCAGGTCATAATGAACGAGGTGGGGGATGAGGTCAACATTCAGCAGCTACTTAGCAGCCAAGGGACCTGGAGGGGCCGCTCTCAGCAGGTCCTGGCCCTCCAGAATAGGGTAAGCCAGTGTCACCATGCCACTCGTCACTATCACCACATGCCTCACATGGCAACTCCAGGGAACTGGGGTACTGTAAGGCCCCCCGGTGATTCGAACACAAGTGGACAGCCGAGACTCATCGCCGTTCACACCTGTGTCTGTCATGCGTCTCCAAGGTGCCCCAGCTGACCACTTGTGTTCCGATTTTGTTATAGCCCACGTCACTTGCTCCAGACTGAATTAAGACAGGCGGACAGATTTATTCTGCATCAGATGGCTAAGAATGTCTTTTTCAAGAACTTGTATGGGCTATTCCAAGTGTAGAGACTGGCAGGACAAGGTCATTTGACCACTTGTGTCAGGGACACTTCAGGACACATGAGTGTTTACACTACAAACGATGTCTAACGGCTCCCAGACCACCTCAACAGGTGGTTTGAGTGATTGGATCACTTCCTGGTGGTCGTTCACACAATGTTTAGCGCTGTCCACTTGTGATCCAATCTCCCGAGCCACTTTTTACTAGTACGAGTAAACAGGGTCTGACACTGAAAACCATGTTCAATTCAATGGAGCGTATGGGTGGTATTTATACCGAAGAGTTAGTTTGATCAATTAAACTCGGTGACACGAGCAGATACTCTGCTCACCTCCATCAGACCCTTTTATGTACTGCGTTTTTACACGAGTGATTTCAAAGGATTTGTAATAGGGTTTATCTAATATGTGAACGTTGTGTCTCCTTTGCCTGCTGTAGGTGCGGGACTTGGAGCAGCAGGTGAACCAGTCAGCTCAGCGGAAGCAGCCCGGGGTTGAAGAGGAGCTACTAGGGGGCCAGCAAAGAAACCCACCCCAGGAGAGAAACATCAGCCATATCCGATCCATGGAGAGAGAGAAAAGAGAAACGCTGGAGGTATACAGCTGCATACGAGTGAGCCCAGACAGTGTCCACATCTATTAGCTCATCGAGCTGCAAATGACAATGACGATAAAGTCTTGTTTCCTTCTATGACTTTGACAGAGGCTAACAGGGGTGTACGAGTGTCTCTCGAAAGACCACGAGGACGTCAAGAAGAAGCTGGAAGGCTCGAAGGCCAGAAACAAAGCTCTGACCACCGAGGTGAAGTCCTTGAAGACGCAGATCTCCACCCTTCTGGACAAGGGGAAACACGACAATGAGCTTGTGGATGCCTTACTGGTAAGATACCGCTAAGTCATGACTGTAAATGTTAATTTGACAGTTAGGTTACTATAGTCGTACTAATACATCTAATGTAGTAAGTAGTAAGTAAGTACATTTTATTTATAAAGCACACTCTTAACACAGCAAGGCTGACCGAGGTGCCGAACAAAAGCACAAAAATAATAATACAAATACATTTTAAAAACACTATCAAATACATAGTAAAAACAAAATACAAAACAGTCAACAACAGCAAAACAAGTAACATCATAACTCAGGAGGCAGTGGGAAACGCCAAAACATATAATTGGGTCTTAAGCCAGGATTTAAAAACAGACAATGAAGGAGCCTGCCTGATTCCACAGCATAGGACCAGCAACTGAAAAGGCTCTATCACCTGTGTGTATACAGCGTGATCGGGGAGCATACAAAAGTAGCTTGTCAGCAGACCTCAGTGGCAATTTTAAGTGGTCCGAGATATATGAAGGGGCCTGTCCATTAAGAGCTTTAAAAACAAACAATAATATTTTAAAACATATTCTAAACTGGACAGGAAGCCAGTGCAAAGAAGCCAAGACAGGGGTAATGTGGTTAAACTTTCTAGTG
The DNA here is from genome assembly GCA_903064625.1 of Mallotus villosus. Classification (NCBI taxonomy): domain Eukaryota; kingdom Metazoa; phylum Chordata; class Actinopteri; order Osmeriformes; family Salangidae; genus Mallotus; species Mallotus villosus. The sequence goes on along the minus strand of CAEFZP010000561.1, from coordinate 361,591 downwards.
GACGATAACATTCTGGCAGCAGCATTCTGCACCTGAAGACGGGAGAGTGAGAACTGGGGGAGACCATCATAAAGGGAATTACAATAATCTAAACATGAGGTGATAAAAGCATCAATAACAGTTACATGGTCTTTTAAAAGACAAAGCAGATTTAAGCTTAGAAATCGTAGTCGTAACTGATAGGTAACTGATGAGTTTATCTGCTTAACTAACCCAAGGTCCGAGTCAATAATGATTCTTAACATGAGAGCTGATATTAGGGAAAAAATGACTAATCCTGTTAACAAGACTAGCTCTAGAGCCAGCAGGACCAACAATTATCACTTCAGTCTTTCCATTGTTCAGTTGGAGAAAGAATGTCGTAAAAAACAAACAAGCAAAAGTGGATGTTGCGTAGTGTCTCAGCTTACGTGCCGTCTTTTCCTCCCCTGTCCTCTGGTGCACTGCCCCCTGCTGGCGTGGGTGGATAGACGCAGCAGAGTCAGCTGCAGGGCGTATTGACCCGGCTCAGCCAGCAGGACGCGCAGAGCAAGGAGAGCCAGCAGACCCTGGGACAGCAGCTGAACAGCGAGGCCCAGAAGCACAGCTCCCTCATCCAGCAGCTCAAACAGATGGTCTCAGAGAGGGAGGCCAAAGTCAAGGAACTGGAGGAGGAGATCGAGCAGCTCTCCCTCCAGGTATGCAGACTCGTAGTGACAGTGCCATCGCACAGCTCAGTAGCCACCTGATTCGGTAGCTCTCAGACCCTACTTAACTTCCATGTTAGTACAGGGAAGGAATTGGATGCGGAACTTGCAGAAGCATGTCAAAGTGCATGAGCTCAGATGGATTCAGATCTGCGCTGGAGTTGAAATAGAGTCGATCCATGTCTGCCAAGTCATTCAATTAATTTGTAGGATAATTTTTCAGTCTTGTTTGTAATTATGTTGTAGAGAGAGAATGGCAGTCAGTCAAGCTCGAAGTCTGCCATTTGCAGTTCCAACCCTTCGACAGCAGGGGGCGACAGTAGCAAGAGATTAAGCTCTGCACGGTACAGTATGTTTGCATGTGGCAGCTGAAAAGAGAGAGAATCTTGCGAGAGATTGTTTGTCCATATCACTAAAAAGTTGCTGCACAATTCCCTTGGTTGCAAATCAAATCTATGTATAATGTTATTAAATGACTGTGGTGAAGTATACTCATGCAATCATTCTCTTATATATTTTACTGCATATGCACAGTTCTCTTGGACATAAACTGGTGGAGTCAAGCTTACTGGTGGACACCAGGTAAGTTTCAAACTCCCGTAAGAGACCATTTCTCAGACCAAGAGTCCTACCTCTGTTAGTTCATATTGAACTAACCCATTTGTCTATGATCTCAGAGACTCTGGGCCTCTCCTCAGTAGTCAGGCCGACTCAGTGAAGTCCCTGATGGCCCAGTGTATGGAGTATAAAACCCTGTACCAGGCCGTCAGTGTGGAGAGAGATCGACTTCTAGAACTGGTTAAGGTCCAGCAAACCAGGTATGACACAGACTGCCTATGGATTTCATATCCGACACATTGTTAAGTTTGTAAGCGCGCCAGGGACTGTTCCATTTAGCTACGACTGCTCCTTTTGTCTTTGTGTGTACAGAATACTAATGCTGACTTGGAGCTTTGTGGGAGCCTTTTGTTGATGACAAGGCAAACTACCAATTGACTAGCACTAGCTACTCTGCTATTGGAAAGTATTGGGGCATAAAAAACACTGACTTTATACTTTTGTTTACATGACTAATGCAAAGTCGTGAGAAGAGGGGGTGCTTTGGTGCCTTAGGTATTTGAAGAGCAAAACTAGAGAAGTTTTGTTTGAATTTGCAATTTAAAGTATTTAACTTGCTAAACCATGTTGCATTATTCAAAAAATGCGGTGGTAATAAATTGCCACGGTGAAGGATACAGCTGAATTTGCTTAATTTCTTTCTTTCTGTTTTGGAAGGCGACCATTCTTTTTTGTTCTCCTTTTTTTGTTCTTAGACAGTACTGTGCAAGACAATGGAATGATAGTCCTGAGTGCCTTTCCTCTGGAAGCAAGCTAGCACGACTCCATTTGGAATCCCTTTCCATCTTTCTTCCAATGCGTACGCATTCAAAACCTCATTCCCAGTTTCGAGGAGGTTATAGATGAGTGTGACTGGAGTCTTCCCACTGACCGCTGATCCCTTCCAGTCCACGGGAGAGGAGCTGCTTTACTGTCCTCTGATGATCCCCCAGCAGGCTGAGCAGCTCTGTGTGATGTGGCCCCTGCAGGGAGGACGAGGTGAAGCGCAGGTGCTCCGAGGCGGAGCAGAGGCACCAGGGCGAGCGTCGCCGGGCCGTGACCCTGGAGCAGCAGCTGGAGAAGGCTAAGCTGGACCTCGGCAAAGGGTCCACGCCGCGCAAACCGAGCAACAGGAACTGGGGCGGTATGAGTCCGACGCGATGACCACAGTCCATCTGTTACGCATAGACCTAGCTCAGACAGACTTCCTCTACCGGCTTACATTGATCTTTTTACATTTAGATGGTGTATCTGCTGTGTTATTTGGTCTTGTCCTCCCCCCAGGAACGTCCTCCAGCCTGACAGCGCTCTCTGGGAGAGCGGACGAGTTATTCCCTCTTAGCCCTCAAGGCCCGGCCAGGGAATCTCAAATAAGTGAACTAAGTACCCAGTGAGTCCAGCTGCATGCTGTGTAACTTACATGTCTTTGAAGTCCTTGGTGGTGATGTTAGGATACCATTTTCTATTTTCTACTTACCAACACAACCACTCCCCCGCACCATTACAGAATAATCCTTACACTATGCACACACATGTGTTATGTATCAAGGTCAGATGAAAAACAAATGATATTCCGTTTTAACAGCCATTGTGTTATGGTTTCTGGTGTAAAGTTAGATATAGCTGACCTGTTTGAAATAATGTGGAGGGCTTCCATCGTAGGGACACATTTATGAAGCAAACAGATGTTGATGTTACCGTGTTGCCCTCAGGCTGGCTATTCAGATGGAGGAGACGGAGGCACTGAAGGCAGCGCTGAAGAGCACTCTCCGGGCCAAAGAGGAGGACCTGCAGCTCTATCATGACATGATGAGCCAAGTCAAGCACGTCTTCCTGCAGGCTCTGCGACAGCACAAGCAGGATACTAACCAGGGGAGCTAACAGAGCCGGGTCCTGTTGGACTTCACGTCTGACAGCAGCCTTTCCTACTGCTGTCACTTGTGCTTGGAGGAAGGACGGCTTGAGCGAAACAGGCCCGTCCGCGTCAACATCGCCCAATGTCACGACTGATTCTGTGGACCTTTCATACTCTCCTTCCAACTAGAGGACTGCTCGGTCTTACGGCCCCCTCTTGCGAATATAAGTAGACCAATCAAACCAACGGGATGTGGGGTGGCACAGCTTATCACCAGCTGCCCCCGAAGGCATCAGAGAAGTGCTCTGACTGTTGATTGTGGAAATGGCTGGCGCTGATAGAAGTGCTCTGAGTCATTGTCTGTTCTAAATGTCACTGACATACCATTTTAAGAGGAGTTAGTGTCTCCCTTCTGATGTATATCTATATAGAAAGCATATATATGATGCTCATGCATCATGCTAATATGGTGAGCAACTGGTTATAATAACGGTTGGAAAAATGTATCCTATTTTGTGAATGAAATTAAACTGTTGACTTTTGTTTTACTCACTGCTGTATATTTTACTATATGATACATTTTGAATATATCCTTATTTCACTGCTGTTTCTTTTGGCTGTATTACATCACATAAATATTATACCACGAAAACCAAATGGTAAACATTGTGGAGTGAAGTCCCTAAATAGTTCAAGATTCTATTGCAACTAATCAATTCTGACTTAAAACCAGCTGTGTGGGAATAGTGGTTGAGAACTAACGCAGACTTAAGATACACAAACTCCCTCTTTGCCGCTCGATGTGTTCCCCAGAGCATGTCAAATGCATATATGACCTGAGCTTCTCACTCCACTTGTGGATTCCAAAGAGCTGTCTCATCTGTGTATCCTAGAGGGAGTGGCTTCTACATTCATACCAACATCCGAGTTATTTTCTTCCTATGTAGCCAAAAGAATTTCAGCGAAGCCCCCCTCCTCCGCTCCTCCACATCACGCTTAATTTAAACCCATGGCTGAGTTAGTGTGCTGCTTCAAATACCGCACTATTTCTTCCAGAACCCTGTGGGAGATTGGCAGGTCCCGGCTGTAGCAAGTGAAAAAGTGCCACAAGACAAAAATATCAGACTTTGGATGTGATGAAGAAAGCCTTTATGCTGTGAGAAACAAAAGACAGCTTGTGTTGAACACCTCCTGGATTGAAGGTGAGGTTACTTCGCTCTGCAGTGCACCAGTAGCTGTTAAAGATGAGACTTTGACAAGGTAGCTAACGATAGCCTGGACTCACTGTCTACACTCAGTTGAGGGGTGCCAACATTTGAATCAAAGGTACCTCACAGCACTAGTTACTGGAAAAGGCAGTGGTCATGTCCACCAAACCATGCCACCATCCAGAAAACTTTAATACCCGATGGGTTTGCAAAACAGAAGTCATGGAAAGCATCAGAAAAGTCTGTGTATTACATTTTGAGGACTACTATTATACATATATACTTTCTTACATTCTTACCATCATGATGCCAAGTTGAATATTGAACAAAACATTTAGTTCTTTAATGTTTGATGTTTGAATATCAATCTTTCCTCATTAACTAGATGAGAGTATATTTACAGTAAAACTGTAAAGGTCTGTCATGTACTTTTACAGTTGAGATTGTATCTACAGCAACATACAAATAGTGCATATTATAGTGAATGTAATAGATAGAACTCACTCCTGTGTGATTTGCCTAGGGGCAAATCTGTATGTTGTCTTAGCATTAATATGCCTATTCCTGATGACCTCAGAAATCAAAGGGTGTCATCACTCTCAAATAAATTACATTTCACCAAACAGTTTAATATTGTTTTATGAAGCTGGATTACGCAGAAAGGTGTAGATTTATTCCGAAATGCCCAATAACCCACCAAGCCAAACACACACTTATGTAAACACAGCATACGTAAACAGCCTCACCTATTTGTCATTCCAGGTTTGAATGACTCCTTTCTCCATCCTTCTCCTCAGAGGGATTCCCTCGTTCTGGACCAATGCTTCCTGTAGACCATTGACTGCATCCAGAAACTTGAGTAAACAGCAGTGCTATGAACGCAGAGGTTAAAGTTAGCCGTCAGTGTATGAGGGATCTGACAACGTTTCTCAGGCACTAGAAGCCGTGCGTGCTTGTATGGAGCCCATTCATTTCACAGTAGAAAGAAACCTCTCATTTACATGTAATGGAAAGAAAATAAACAACCGTTTTAGCTGAGCTCCTAATCTGTTAATTTGCAGTTACTGAGAAAAGATAAGTGGTTTGAGACTGAGGAAGGAGAACAAAGAGATTGTTTAAGAAAAACATCTTAGTGAGAGTTTAGCTAGAATCGGGACTAAGGCGGAAATTACATTGTTTCAATATAATAGAAACTTCAAAGTAAGAATATATTTGTCATAATAATTCAGGTATCTAATATCATTGAACAATATTGAGTGAGTATGAAGGGGTATGAAGACACTAAACCATAAAAAAGGTTGAGAACAGACAGTTTCATCTGATCTTGAAATAATCTGCATCCAATACAGTGGAAGCTACTGTAAAATGAGATTTGAAAAATCATGTTGAGGCATAATATCTTAGCTCATGATCAACATTCAATACACATCACTAGATGGCAGCATGATCTACATGTCCCCCCCTTTTGACAAGTTTTGACAATTATCACTTTCGTTGCTTGCTCAACCATTTTTTTAAATGTATTATTATTCTACCTAACAAAGTAATTCGCCCTTATATCTATACATAACCCAGCCATGATGCGTGGCTCAACCCAAAAGGATTCAGAAAATCTTCTTCAACAGGTACAGTTTGTGTAACCTGTTATTTGTATACTATATATAGGGACAGTAAGCACATATCTGAAAATAGTTTATTGGCTGACCATACAATTATTTGTACTTTGGCTTTGAGAACAATTATAAAATTAAATGCCTGACAAGACAACAGACTTTGTCAGATTCAGCAAGCTTGCCACAATACTACAAGGTCATCAAGTAACGACTCTTTACAACTAGCCAATGGTTCTTCAGGATTATCTCCACAGGCTACTATTGTTGTTATTCTATTGTAGTCTACTAGTCGGCTGAGTGGTTAGGGAATCGGGCTATTAATCAGAAGGTTGCCGGTTCGATTCCCGGACCCACAATTTGACGTGTCCTTGGGCAAGGCACTTTACTTCACCCTTCTTGCCTCGGGTGGAACGTCCCTGTATTTACTGTAACTCGCTCTGGATAAGAGCGTCTACTAAATGTAAATGTACTAACTCTCCTTTGGCCTGAGACACATTATTCATTATGTCATGTCAAACATCAGGAAGACTGGAAGTCTGAATCAGTGGCTGTGTCGTGCCCATGTGCCATAGTCACTGACGCAGATATCCTCTCTGCCCTCCTGAAGTGTGAACAACAATGACTCATCGACAAAACTACTGAGGCAGGAGACGCAGTCAGGTCTTGAGTCCTGGACACATGTTCACCTCCCAACACATGGACATCTGGCAGGTGTAGGGACATCACTGTACATCACTGGGGATGTGCGGATCACCACAGCATTACAGACTCGAGGGAATCATACGCTTTGAGGCAAATAGCCACCCTGATCAAGACTGTGGCTCCTCTGGTCCCACAATTTGGTTTGATTGCTCTCGTTGAACAAACATGCAGTTTTCAGCTTTCACCAGAGTGGAGTCTGAGTTACTCACGCTCACTTTTAGTGCAGAACATGAATGCTGAACACATGAATGTTTTAATGACGAATCTTTTACAAACACGCATCAAAGTCAGATAAGTGAGTACATCGTGCCCACCAGGAAATATAGGAAACTCAATTTAATTACCTTTTTTTATATGTATGTGCATTTCATTATTCTAGCCCTTTTCCGCTGTGTCTTTTCTGTGGTGTCTAAAGGGGATGAGATCTTCTCTGGAAAGAACATTGACAGATCAATAATTCAAAGAGTGGCCTAGCCGTAAAAAAAAAGATTTAGGTCACAAATATCCAATAATACAGTAGATGGCCCTGTAAAGCAAAATCGACGTTTTTATTTTAATATTGTTCATTATCCTTATGTGTAAATTTCCCTTGGAGCCATGATTTTTTCTCAAGCTAGGTTTTGAAGGATCTGTATTGCAGCTAGGGTTAGCTTTTCTGATTCACCCTTTTCTGATTCACAACACATCTGATTGGTGACAGTTCCCCCTCTGGGTTCTTCCTTACCTGCCAACAACTTAGTCCTGTACTGTTGCCTGTACCTTAATGACCCAAAGTGTCATGTTTTCCCCGCTGACACCAAGAGGTCACCAGGAATGAGGATGTTAAATGTACACCTTTTAAATGCCTCAGATTGCAATCAAATTGGGTCTCCTCATTTTGACCCTATGTGGGTGACGTTCTCATGTGTCCCCTTGACCTTTCATTTTGTCAGTTCAAATAAAAGATGAAATATTGAATGCAGCAGGAAGAAGACTTGAGGATAACATGGCGAATGGTGTGGATTGGTGACAGAAAAAATCTATTTTTATGTTCATAGTGTTCCTGTCAAATTGAAAAGCTGATGTAATTGGGTAGGATGTGTAAAGAATACCTTAGTACCCTTTCCTATGGTACTGCTATTTTGTAGATCTACCCACTATATACTGTATAGTAGCAGTGACCTTTAGCTGTTTCCTTTCATTTCTGTGAGCTGTAAGCCAGCTTTTTACTCAGTTTCCTATAGTCGTTTATTCAGAACGTGCTCATGTCTCACTATTAGCTCAAGGACAAATGCGACTGGATTAATAGTGGTCAAATGGAACTGCACATGCAGTGCAGGTGATTGAGTTTGTCTGAGTAGAAGCCTAGAGAGATCTTACCATCTCATTTACCTCAATCAGTATAACCCTAACCCATGGTAACTCATGCTCGCGTACTTATGTCCTCACCTAACAGGTGAGATAATCAAGCAAAATGTATTGTCTGTCTCTAACCGTCCTATCAACCGCTATGAAGAGTCTCACAGTCTTAACACATGCTCATCTAAAGTGAAGTGAAGTGCAGCATCCACTCATGGAGATTGAAGATGTGATCCTACTTCTCACTAAGGAACACAGACAAGTTGTATGCTGTAGAAACCACACAATGTCAAATACAACCTCAAAAAAGGAGCTCCGGATCAAGTTCTAGCATTAAAACATTACTACACAAAAACACAAGATTATGGCACAGATTTATATTGCACGTCTTGTTTTTTTTGACAAAGACACCTCCACCATCTAGTAATGAGCCTGAAAAGTCAAACCAGCTTATAAAAGAACATGTCAAGTATATGTCAACCTAGCCTGTGTAACATCATCGCCATATGACATCTATACAGTACAGCCTATGCTTAATTATCTTGTGTGTCACACAGAGGACACTTGGGTTTGGAGATGATGTCACCCTTTGGTTCTCTGCCTTACCAAAGTCTGACCATCCCCCATCCTGGGCAAACTGTCTCTCGTCCCTATCAGGACTGGCTGTAATTGACACCGGATCGCTTAATTAATTAATGGCCCCTGACTAAGGCTCTGGACTGGCTGTATGGTGCAGCTGCTTGTTTCCTGATTGGCTACAGGATGGAGTAAGGGGTGGTGGGAGGGACAAATGAGGGAAGGAGAGCACCAGAGCGCCCGAGGAGAGGAAGCAGTCAGCGCCATAGTGACCATCAATCATCCTGGGCCATTGTGGTCCTGTCCGTTTCTACGCCGGCGCTGTGCAGGCAGGGAGACACAGGGGGAGAGAGAGATAGAGAGAGGGGGCAGGGGGGGAGAAAGGAGGGAGAAGAATGGCGGGGGATCTGCCTGGGTGTTCTCACCCTGCAATGTTGGGGTTGGAGGCAGCGCTGCTGTCTTACTGCATCTCCTTCGTGCTCTCCCAGAACATGGACCCAGCGGTAAGAGGCTAAACGTCCCGTCCACAGGTCCCAGGACCGTCATCGGGTTACTGCAGGTGTCGGGCTCCGCTTGGCTCTTTAAGGAATTGCTTCATGTGATGAATGTTTGCTGTTTGTTGTCTAAATCTGCCGCCCGAACAGACAACGGCTGGTGAAGCTACATGTGTCGAAACATGATATGTTGTGGGGTGTTAAGCAGTTAGAACAAATGGATGTTTTAATGGGAGCATAAACATCATTATTACAGCGAGGCGCCATTTCTTTTGTCCGGATCCTGGAATTGTACTCATGATATGTGACAGTTGGGACGGTCAATGCAGAATAGAGGCATCAATGACCTGTTTTGAAATGTGAGACAGGGAAGGCATGGAAAGACTGGGTATAGTAGGCTACTCTAAACCAAACAGCGGTTAACTCAAAACCAGGCAGATCTGAGAACATTTTGTACAGGAAAGTTCTAGAAACAAGCATGTTTCAGTGGTGTCCTCAGAACCAATGATCACAGATATAGTTGAATTCTCAGAATCCCACACAGGAAAATAGCATGGTCAGACAGTAACTTTCATGTTTTTCAGAAGCAGTATTTCTAGCACCTCAAGGTCCCAGAACCACAGAATATGGTATGGTTATGGTGTGATAAAGGAGGGCAGCTTTCAATGCCAGATTTGGGTCTTGTTTTGTGGTTTCAAACTGGGCTTGGCTCCCTTGTTCCAGGTATTGGTATGGGTCTGGACGAGCTGTATTATGTATTATCTAACCAAGTATGTATAAGTAAGACTGGAGTACGATAATCCTTGAAATCCGTTTGAAAGAGAGAAAGCCATGGCCAACTTCACAAAATCTGGGTTGTTTGTTTTGGTGCATTTACAAAACGTATTTGGCATATCTACTAATCCTACTACATGGAAAAGCCCAAAGGACAAGAGCACTTTTAGCATTACATAATCATTTTGAGCCACTGTGAACCCACTTTCGAAATTAGGACAAAGTCACAGATGATCATTAAGTATTATTTTTGCAAAAGTTACTTTCACTTAGAGTAGGGTCAGCCAAACAATTTTCGTTTAAAGATCCCCATTTGTTGATATTTAACAGTTAATTCTCCCTTATGTCCTTGGCAGACACTGACATTTGCATATTTGGGGAATCTCATCCAAAGCCAGGCCAGGCCCCTGACATCTTGTTTAACATGTCAACTCCCTAAAGCCAATCAGGGCTGGCACTCAGTGCCAGCACCCCGCACACACAACACACATTCAGACCATGCAGCCTTACACTAGGAAAGAAAAGAAGAACCTGAAAACTGTTGTTTTTAACACAAAACCATATTATTTTTCCTTCAGAACATGCCCAGTAGCCTACTGGTCTTGTTAATGCTGACGTACAAGTTTTACAGATCTGAGATCACCATATTGCATTGTTTTTGAGCTATCAAAGTGATGTTGTTTTTTTTCTCCGTTTTTCCATAGGCAGGCATGATTACACATTTTTGTAAACAAATCCCCAAATATACGTATACTAAAATATACAGGGTGTGCATCTGCCATGCTTTTTACATTTGCTTCTTAGCAATAGATCCTTTTTTTCTGAATGCCCATCTGTTGGCCCCATTTTATACTGAGTTGAAAGCTCACACTAATTAATTTGTTGTTGTCTGAAACAGGATGTAAGAGCTGTCCTTTTGATCAGGTGCACAAAACATCCCTTGTCAAGATATCTTTTTGTCTGTTGTAAACAGCTTTTAAAGAGCTTTGGTTATTTCAAAATGTCAGGCATTACTTTCTCTTCCATGACAGGACATGAAATAAGAATTCAAGATCTGATACATGTTTTATTGATTTGTGCACATTTACCATAGAGTTTAGACATTAACATGACTGCTATTATAAGAAGTAATCAATAAACCGTCAAATTACTATGGTTATTTTAATGTTGGGTTGGCTTACAGTCCTGTCATGTTGCCTTCCAGGGACATGTGAAGGGCTTGTCCAGCACCAACTCTCTAACCAACATTTTGTTGCCTAATAATAATCAGTCCTTCATTACGGAACTATTTCTATTTACTCAAGCTGGTACTATTTCTCCAGACTGATAATAACCTACTTCAGGAATTGAATTCCCCCACTGGTGACCTGCTCAAGGTTCCAGCTCAATGTTTCTGCTCAAGTGATTTTGAGTTCTGGGACCCAGATTCTAGACAAATTACATTCCCTTGATGCTCATGGGTCATTCCTGTGGAGATGTTCTGACAGTATCATCATCAAATGTATAGTAGGCTCTAATGTAGTATTTGTGATGAGATAACTGATGTACTTTTGGATTCTTTGTATGCTCGGGAACAAGTGTGAATTGAGCTGCTGTCTGTACTCTGTACTCCCTGAACATCTTCTGTCATTCAGTCAGCTCTGCAGTTTTTGGCCTGTGTTTCTTGGGGCCTATCTTGTCTTGTGGCTCTATTGAAAAGCTTTTCTACTTTGTGTCTCCACTGTGTGTCTTTAGTTAGTACTAGAGTGAAAATGTTACCACATAACATGAGTGAAGTTTTTATTTAGGATCGCATGGCACTTCTGGTGATTGATATGGTATGTTTCACAAGTTCAGTAATCACACCATAGATTGAATAGATAGCTTTTATTGAAGCATGGCTGGTAGCAGAGCCAATCGCGATGGTGGAGGAGGCTGGTTGCAGAGCCGAGCCTGATGCAGTGTGGTAGAGGTTGGTAGCAGAGCCGAGCCTGATGCAGTGTGGTAGAGGCCGGTAGCAGAGCCGAGCCTGATGCAGTGTGGTAGAGGCTGGTAGCGGAGCTGAGCCTGATGCAGTGTGGTAGAGGCTGGTAGCAGAGCTGAGCCTGATGCAGTATGGTAGAGGTTGGTAGCAGAGCCGAGCCTGATGCAGTTTGGTAGAGATTGGTAGCAGAGCTGAACCTGATGCAGTGGGTGGTGGGGTAGCAGAGCCGAGCCTGATGTGGTTGGTGGAGGCTGGTAGCAGGGCCGAGCCTGGAGCAGTTGGTGGAGGCTAGTAGCAGAGCCGAGCCTGGTGCTGATGGAGGAGGCCGGTAGCAGAGCCAGGCCTGGGGTCCTGGGAGGACGAGAGTGTGATTAGGGGATGCACAGACTGGTGATGGAGGTGATGTGAATGGTGCATGCAGTGACCGGGCATGGTCTCGGGGTGTGGCGGAGAGTCCTAATGGGTCACGGCCGAGCAGCAGCTCGAGCAGATCCCCCGGGAATCCTGGATAGATGAGGGAGAAGCAGAGAAGAAAGGGAAGGGTGGGAGGACAACAACATGCTTGCACAAGGATCAGAGGAATGGAAGAGACTGTATATACAACTTTTAATTTACAACGGGGAGTTCGGTTGCATTCTTCTGTGCTTTACTGGGCTGATGCATATTAGTTGATTGGAGACTGGGCTGATGCGTATTAGTTTGATTGAGAGAGAAGGAGGAGTCTTGGTGCACTATATCTTCCTCCCAAACTTAGTTAATCTAACTCCATATCTATGTAAAAACCAATTGTTGCCGTTTTCATTTCTGTGTGATGGTTGGGATTATAACCATAAAATCTGGTCATTTCTGTGACAGATTTGAGATAAATGCGATCACATCCTGACCCCAGGTTTTCAGAGATTTTAGCCAAATGAATAAAGGGGTCAGGCCAGATTAGCACAGAACACATTTTGAATCTCACGTAGGCCTAGTTTTATACAAATACATTTATTTTCCAATGTATTTGTAAGTATAGCACCACTAACTGCATGTTTTATACCCGATTGAACGGAGCTGGAATCTGGACTGTATCTAAAGTCACTTGATAATTGTTTTCTTTCCACCTCCAATAGCTTGCGAGCACAGCTTCTCCGAAGAAACCAGACCCAGTAACCTCGGAAACAGTGGTTTTCTGGGGACTGCGACTATGGCAGGTCATCGGCATATTTTCAATGTTTATTCTTGCCATCAGTGAGTAAATGCAAAACTGTTACAAAATGCCTTTTTCTATGTTAATTAAGCTGTTGTTGTGAATAGATGAAGATCTGATGTATCCGTGAATCTGTTTTGCCACTGTCTCTCTTTGCATTTAGAACAAATAAAAGGGCCAACGGTCCAGAGTGGTCAGTCAGGATAGTCAAAAATTTGCATCAAACCTCCCGATTGCTTTATTGACCCAAAACATCTTGGTTGGGTCAATAATTAAATTACAATAATTACAATAATCAAATCATGGCACAGATGACTTGCTAGAATCAATAATGGGTCATGATATGTTGGCTACAGTGATTTCCCCTTGGTCTAACACAATACCATGTATTAAAAAATTAAAGGCATTCTTTAATATTACGGCTAATATTTGTATCCTTCTTTTTCATAAGTAATCACTCTGTGCTGCATCTTCAAATGTCGAATTCCCCGAACCAAGAAAGAGATTGAGGCACGGAGCGCTCAAAGATTGGCAGCAAAATCCTACGCCAACACACTGGAAACCGTTCCCCCGCTAAATGAGCTCACAGAGATCCCGGGATGTAAGTACCTATCCACTTGACCCTTCTCCATTCCAGGTTTGACGTGTAGAAAACAACAATCTATCTCAATCACAATACATTTCACTTACTGCCACCCACAAATACTCAACATTATTTGAGAGAGAAACATAAAAACCTTGTTTCAATCCATCTCTTCAGGGGGAACCTTTTTTCTCAGACAACTTTTGATTCATTTGTTTATCACCCCTTCTGAAAGATTTTCCCCTCTATAGCTATTCCATTTATTTTATACTTTATTTGTCTTTCCCATTTGCAACTTTCAATGCATTCTTCCCTTCAATCCTCTCCATGTTTGACCTTTCATCTTGTAGTTTATTCTATGACCTCTCCCCTCCTTTTAAACTTTATCCCTTCTTCTTTCTCTTCCCTTTTTCTCTCTGACCTCTGTCTTTCCCTGTCTTTCTCCTGCTTCTTCTTTGTTCCTGCAGCCACTGTGGACACTGCTGTTGTGCAGACAGTTTCTGAGCAGGTGCAGTCTCGCAGCGCTAGCAGCAGCCAGCTTCCTGTGGTGAGGGAGGAGGAAGAGCAAGGCGGACTTCTCACTTTACCTGATACAGGATGACTGTCTTTACTCTCCTTTTCTGTCCTCACCTCCCCCGCCTCGCCTATTCCTTACAAAGTAGCGGATACCCCCCCAGCGAAGAATTATGGAAACATTGTGCTCAGTATTCTCATTTCCTGCCAAAGGAGGACTTGAAATTGGCATCTTAAGTATTGCAATGAATGTTTTTCCTTTCTTGCTTCCTCGCCTGTTTATATACTGTACACGTGTGTGTTCATTCACAATTCTGTTTAATGCACAATGCTTGTGTGTACTCTCTCTCTGTCTCTTTCTCTCCTCTTTCTGCTGTAAGATCAGCATGGAAATAAAATGAATGTACCCTTTCTCTTTCATAAGCATTTCAAGTATGATCATGAACTTTAAATATTAGTGTCCTGTGGATAGCGATTCTCAACATAATCTTTGCCACACAAATACATCATGGTATGAACAAACAGGAAGTGCATGTCATGTCAACCTTTCAAATGATATCACAGACGATCTGTCACGACAAAAGTAATCGAGCATGAGTTTGTAGTGAAAAGCTTTCTCAACTCAGCACTACTCAACCATGAACCTTAAACTCTCCATAATGTTTACTTCTGAGCTCACTGAGGGGATACACTAAGGATGTGTGAGAAAATATTCAAATGACATCACATGGAGTCTCTCCATTAGTTAAGCCATGCATGAAGTCAACAATCATATATGAACTTTACCACACAGCATGGGCACATTTAATCTGTAATATATAACAACATTTCAGTCATGTATTGTGCTTTGTGGTAAAGACCATGTCTCATGACATGAAAATATCCATTTAAATAGATTCATAACAACTGTGAAATGTGCTTTTGAGAACCAAAATCCTTCAACAAACAACCTTGGATTTTCTTAAGAGGACCTCGTGTTGTATCGTAACCTTGCAACACACAATCACATATTTCTTTCATATATGACCAATGGATATATTACCAAGTGCGCTACTGGAGTACAATTTCCGACATCCTAATATGCTATCTTGTGCCTTAGCTCATGAGTATTTATGACCAATATTTAACATTTCATCAGATATTCTAATCCATGCCAACCTCTGTGAAGATGTAAAAAAAAGATCATACATTTGCATGTCAGTGGGTTAATTCATGTCAGTGGGTTAATTCAATCATGTCTCATGTCTCAACATGTATGTTAATCTCCAATCATGAACAGTGATAAACCTTGTATACCTCCTTTATATGGATGACTCGTAACCTATTCCAGTGTAGAGTAGGAGAAACTCCAGACTCCAGACTCCTGCTTGTCACACTCACTCATGTCATGGGTTCACTGGACCTCCCGAAGCTATAGTTCACTGTGCTGAGAAGTCAGGCTCCATTTAGAGCTGCTGGTTGAAAGGTTCTCACATCCCTGCTGTCTGTGTTGCTACAACACACACACATTGATTTTTTTTTCCACATTACAATCCCTACAGAGGGGAGGTGGGAGATGAAAGAGGGTCATTTGAGGGTCCTTGTGATTGATTGTCATTTTTAGACATGCAAAGAGGGTGTCTGGGTATGGGTGCATGTCACACATCGGGTCCTCAGGGCAGACAGTGAGATGAGCGACACCCTGGAGGACGTGTAACAACAGAATGATGTGTGGCTGAGGTGGGTTGGGGAGCTAAAGAAAAGCATATCGTTGTCTGGTTTTCTATTATCTAAACTATATTTAAAAAATATATATTTTTGAAATATTTTCTAATGGTCTAAAGTGAGTTCTGGTAAACCTTTTAATTTACTGCGAGTCTGTCCCCTTTGGTTTTGCTACTGTTTATGCAGTACCTCAAGTCACCACCAGACTTATCAAAATAGGTCTGAGTTTTTTTCTTCTGCTGCATGTGTTAAAAAACTGACATGGTGTGAAAAAGGAATAAAGCTTATCACAGCTATATGTGTTATCTGTGGGCCATCAGAATTTTTAGATTCTGTAAACAAGAAGGCATTCTGTCCCAGGGTTGTTAAACATGCCTGGTTGTAGCTGTTGACATGTAAACATTGGCCAGAACTAATACCAGCTGTATTTGTGCATCCAACTAACAGAGCAAATCACTTAGATCACATAGACAAACACCAAGCATCAAGCTTAGATTTGAGTTTGGTTTGTGTTTAAGTCCTCTCTATTTTAGTATTCCGGGTAAAGGAAATCTATTTATTTTCCCTCTAATGCTTCACAGGGAAGATATCTTGTGATAATCCTAGTATGGCAGAACCTTGGAGGAGAATAGTCTGCTTCACAACCTCCCTCATAGAGTTGCACCCTCACTTCACAAACATTGGCTGATCTCAAACCATGATAGTTTCTTTCTTACTCACTGCACTTATTTAACCTCATTAAGAAGATAAATAGGCCATGCTCATCAGAACGAATACTGACAGATGTGCTTTCATTAGAACATGACCCACTTGAGGTAGCGTTCACAGGGATTCTATTTTTCTTTCCATTTACCACCGATTGTTGTGGGCACTCAGGGGGCCTGATGATAACTAGTAGCTGCTGAGACATCCGTATCACTGACTGACTGTTGTGTATCTCTTTTCAGCTGCAAAAGTGGAGGTGAAAGAAGAGGTGACGACAGTGTCTGGAAAGGTAGATGAAAAAGGAGAGAAGAAAAACGCAAAGGAAGGCAAGAAAGAGGGGAAGGGAGCTAAGGAGGGAAAGGAGGATGAGAAAGATGCCTCGACAAAGAGAAAGGGTGAAAAGGGTGAGAAGGGGTCTTCAAAGAAAGGAGAAGATGAAGGGAAGGGGAAGAAGACTGGAGAGAAAGGGGAGAAAGGAGACAAAGGAGGTGGCAAAGGAGGAGCAAAGGGGGGAGCCAAGAAACCTCCTGCAAAGAAATGAACACTGTTCCTGAGTGACAACTGTGCTAAATGACTTTTTTCATACATGTATTTTTCACTTGTACATTTTTGGATACTTTTTATAAAATTGCGAATTGTATTGTATTTAAATTACTTAAAATAATGAATCAATTGAAATATATTTTCACTAAACTGGCTCTATTTGATTACAGACAATTTTGACATTTTTTGTGCTTTTACTGATGGGATAGGGGATCCTTTTTAGAAATTCAACAAACACATAGTACAGTACAATAATAGATTTATTGTCTTATTCACAATAGAATGAGGAACATTAGAAATTGGAAAACATCTTCCTTTCAAATCCAAGTTTACATAATTGACCAGCCTATAAACATGGAGTGATATGAGTTAGGTAGGTCGCACCCTATTGCCAATACTTGCACTCAAACATGTAGAAAGAAGCAGATTCATAAAAAGATCAATTTCGAATCCACTGAAGATATACATAATGAGATAAATAATCAATGAAAATAAGTGTTTTTTAAACTTCCATGAGAGGTCATTCAAAAACAGCATACAACATTAGCTCTGTAAATATTGTTTTTACACATTTTAATTCAAAAACACAATCAATGTACATCATACAATCAATACAAAATATGACTGAGTATTAAAGTGCTCACATTTTTTCTGAAAGGTTCATCCAAACAACCTTTTTCATATTGCCTCTAATGGTGCCTTTCACCGGCCCAAACACCAGGTAGTTGGAGCACATACCCACTGTAACTACGGCACTATCAACCAGTAAAATTCACAAAAGGCAGAGAATAGCAACCTTTCAGGGGAAACTGTGTAACTCTTCCTTTAGCAAAAAAAAGTGGCCCTTCCACTTAAAATACGAGTGTTGAGAGTTGAGGTGAACTAGATACACCACTCAAAGAAAAATAAAGCTATAGATGATGATGACATAAAGATTCTATACCTTTAATCATGTATTTTTTTCTCTTGGATAAGACCCACTCAAACTATCTATATTGAATTCAAACAAACATTGATATCAGTAAGGCAGTATTTTGCCTCTCTGCTTTTATCTTTGGTATAAAAGATGATGTGCCCTAACCAGTAAACCATGACATCAACAACCACACTGTGAGGCAAGACAGAAATATGGTATTTTAGAACTGAGACACCTGACACTCGCTACAAACACAAATACAGGCTCTGTGACAAACAACAAGGTCTTAACGCTGTTTTTGAAGTTTAGGCAAATTCCTCCACTAGTGCCTTATTGTTTGTCAATGCTTCAATTGTCGTTTCATGTTTCATACCTTTTGGAGTTTTAAATTGTAATCTTAAATCCCACACAGGATATGCCGATTAGAGTCAATGCATGTTAACTATCACTGGTAAAAAGTCAGTTGATTTAGCTTTTATCAAGTTTTTATTCCACATAATGTTGGGTTTGATACACAAAGGAGAACTACAGTTGGCCAAATTCCCTTTTAAGACTTTGTCTTCTGTTTGGTGAAAACCTACAAGTTCAATGAATGAATGGATGAATGAATGAATAGACAAGTAGAATTAAATAGCATAAAATACATATTGTAATCTACAGCCAACAGAGATGTGGATGTTGAAAAGGAAGAGGGATATAAGGGCTTAAGTGCAGTTTGTTTCTTGAAGAACCAATAATATGCCACAAGCACAGACTGAAATGCAACATTGAATTGACCATGATGAATGATTCATTTGAATTAGCTTTCAAATATAGTGTCCCTCACCACCATTTCTACTTTCCAGTTGTTTTTAAGATTATATACAGTATGAAATATAAAACATATTTCACATCCTATTACCTACGGTGGCCCACGGGTGCACAACACAACAACAATAGCGAAGCAAACAAAAGTTTTAAATTTTTATGACATTATTAGCACACAACACAACAACATGAACAAAAATGAAAACATTTATAAAAACGCTGCATTTCAAAAAACAAGCAACTACTTACAACACCACAACATTACGTGACAACACAACAGCATTGGTTCACACCACAACAACACCACATCAGCCGAGAATACAGCAGCATTAGCACAAAACACAACAACATTTGCAGAAACGCTGAATTTCAAGTTGCTCACAACGGAAGTGCTCCAGACCACTAGGGGCATCTGTACTCTACTGTACCTGTCTTGGAGGTTTGCGATCGAACATAACGCAGTACAACATCGCTGAAACTAAGAGAGGGCGTTCATTTTGTTAAACATAAGATTATAATTAAAATATAATAAAATATAATAAAACCAACTTACATTGGTGAATTGTGTTCTTGGTTGGAATGATTTCAAATTGACCGTCTGTCAACAAGTTTGTTTTCTATTTTGGTGGGAACCCAACTAATTCCACTTTGCACTGCCCCTAGTGGTCTGGAGCACTTCCGTTGTGAGCAACTTGAAATTCAGCGTTTCTGCAAATGTTGTTGTGTTTTGTGCTAATGCTGCTGTGTTCTCGGCTGATGTTGTGGTGTGAACCAATGCTGTTGTGGTGTCACTAAATGTTGTGGTTTTGTAAATAGGATTTTTGTTGTTGAAATGCAGCTTTTTTATTAATGTTTCGTTTTTGTTAATGTCGTTGTGTTGTGTGTTAATGTTGTTGTGTTTTTCAACTTTTGTTTGCTTCGCTAATGTTGTTGTGTACCCGTGGGCCACCGTATATACCGCTTTATCTGTACACAAGATTTTAATCTGATTACATATTAATGAAACAAATGTTAGCTCACAATTAAAATGGATTTATGATCTTTGTAAACATTGTGACTTCTACATGTGTACATACATTATATACAATAAGCAGCATAACACTGGACCATATATAACGTGTGTGTTATTCGGTTCTAGTGTTCCTTCATTCCAAACCAGATTGGAATTCCAAGGGAATTTGAGATTTCCATTTGAGTTCCTCATTTAATTAACATTCCGTGGAAAATAGGACCGTTTCCCGCACCCTGCCTTTCTGAGACGGGAGTCTCCCATTGACAAACCTTCAGGGAAAAACTGCTACAATTCTATTATGTCAAACACTACACCTGTCTCCAACATACTGCCAGTCTCTAAAGAATGACAGATTCTCATTAGTCATCATTATAAAAAAGAATCACAAAATACTATCATGGATCATTAAAACACTGTGGAATAAACTCCCATTGGCAACACATTGTTAAATACTGGTCAATACTTGGTTAGTAAGAATACCAGGAATACTCAAGAAATGTCACCTTCCCTCATATTGCCCCATGGGCTTTGAACACTTACACCATTCTGAAACTACAAAACTGAAACACAGTAATGGCAGATCTAGGTTCCCTGAGTCATGTTCCCTTTTACATTGAAGTGGGTTTGGTTTACAACAAATTCAAACCAGTGAGTTCTGTCCTGTATGAGACTATAGAGAAATATTACATGACCTAGGAGTACATGATTCCAATACTTTAGAAAAGATTAAGTGTTCTTTTCACCTGCATATACAGTGATGTACTCACTATCTAACAAATGCTAACAATGAACCTGAACCCTGCAAGCCTGCTGCTTCTCACTGTGACGGTAAGCGAGAGTATATCTACAATATCTGAGATTGAGCTTTATATACTGTAAGGTATTGGAACTAAGAAGAACAGACAATGTGATTCCAATTCCAGGAGCAGAGTAGTAAAAATTGACCGACGATGAAAACTAAAGGAGCTACAAGATTGTATCCGTCCTACCTGTGACACAATGACGTCAATGAGAAACAGCTGTTAAATTGTTCCAATCTGTTCTCAGCCAACAATTGATCTGTGTGGCTGATGGACGTTGTCCCAGAGCAGAGTCTCTGCTAGAAAGGATAAGGTGATTTTATTGGTGACCCGCCTCACACATTGATACACCCTTGAGCTTAGAGCCTCATCCCATCCTTCAAGTCCTGGCTCGATTCACAGGAGAATAACTGGCAGTGTGAACACAGTCCTCCCCACACGACATCCTGAGATGCTCGACTGCTCCGTGCTGTTACATGACTCCATGATGCCCTGACGACGCGCCTTCCTGGTGGCGAGTTTAAACAGGCACGGTCACATGACCGTCTCCCTCTCTTCCTCCACCACAGGCGAGGGTTTCTCCTCCTCGCAGGAGCGCTGCGTGGCGTTGGACGGCTCCTCTTCGGGGACGTGCAACTCCTGCCCCGAGGAAGGGATCGAGTTCTCCGACACAGAGCCGTTCTTCACGTAGCCCGGTAGGTTCCGGTGGCCGTTAACGGTGACGGGCCCCAGTCGCGTGGTGAGGTGCAGGGCCAGCGGTCCGCGAGCGGTGACGTTGGTCACGCTGGTGTGCGACACCATGGGTCCGTAGCTGTATGTGTTACTGCCACTCCGAGCTTTCCTCTTAAAGTCCAGGGCTAGCGTCCTCCTACTCCAGGACTTCTTGATCTCTGCTTGCACCTAACGCAACACAGAAAGACAGGACTACAGTAAATGCATCTGGCACGTTTCTCCTGTCAGTGCTGGAAACGAGAAAACAACCAAGTACTTACCTCGCCATTGCAGAAGCAATATATAATAGCAACAAAGAATCCCTATGAAGAAAAAAACATACAGAGAAAAAGCATGAATTTTCCAGACATAAAATGGACCAAATTCTGAATTAGTACAGTAACTGTAGTAAAAGTATTTGATGGAAATAGCTCTCTTTTATTGCTAACATTCTACTGTAATCACATCATCATAAGTGCTGCCACAGCCAGTGCAGTTCCACATTGATTAATGCAGATACAGAACTCCATTCTTGGGGGACCCATAGGACTGAACCTGTCCTAAACAGAGCAAATTCTTCACCCAATCACATAATAATCCAGCTCTTGATTAGTTAGTATGTTAACACTGGGCAGGAAAAGATTTGCCTGCAACCTTCTAAGGATTTGTCGCCAGTTTCCCACATGTACCATAGTCACCACTGTACCTGGAAAGAGTTGAAAAGCATCTCGTAGTGCATCTGTATCTGCCAAGGAACCCCGGTAACTTCTGTGTACGGCATGGCCATGAACACAATGTAGTGGACCCCAAACAGAGGCGTCAGCACCAAGGTCGACTTCAACAGTTTCCTGTGAAGGAAATTAATCCCAGCAGAGATTGGCGTCATTGTACGCGTCACCGAGCCATCTTCCTTTTTTTATTTTACAAATCAAGAGAGGAGAGGACAGAAACAGGTGCAGCTTCATACCTGTACTGCTGTCGTGTGTCACATCTGCCGGCATTGGTTTCTCTTAGCTTGGTTGCCAGAACTCGGATTATATTCAGGAACAGCAGAAAATTCACCTGAGGGGAAAATGTGAGGCAAATGACAGCGAGTTTAATAATGCCCCAATCGAAATGGTGGATAATGACACTCCTGATTGTGGTGTACAAGCATGCTCAAACAGTCTGAAGCAGGAGGAAACCTGTGGTTGGTTCACTTACCACGATAGCTGTCAAGATGGGTATCTGAACTATCCATTTCAAATTGCCAGCACTTAGATCCCAACACCTGTGAGGGATAAACAAAGCATTTAGCGAAAAAATAGACTTTGCAAAAGGTATAATTATGTGTGCTCTCTAGGTAGGTTTGTGTTGGTGGTTCTGAAGCCTGGGATGAGGATATAAAAGGACACACGAGGGGGCCTTGGTAATTGACAATAATAATGTGCTCTATATTGGTCTTTCAACCATTTGCCACATGAAGTATTTCTCTCACACAAAGCGCACCTTTGCAGGTGAACTTCAGCCTTTCGGGGGAACCATTATTGTGAATATGCTTTCAGCACTAACGTAAGCAAAACGGTTATCTATTGTTATTGTACCAGTCAGAGTCACTTACTCTGTGTCTGCCAAGGTGGCTCGAACACTTGCCCAAACGGTCACAAACATAGCTGGAACTCCTGAGGAAGAGGACAACATGATAACACACATCTCCATTTGACAGCTCCTGCAGAAACGCGGCAGGCACTGTGGCATTATATCGTCGACAGTTACGTAGCGTTGTCTTTTTTTCCTTTAAGCGAGAAAACTGGGCAGCACAGCATCCACATTGTATGCGCTGTGCTGATATAGAAGGAACACGCACAGTGTGTACAATGCAGGGGCTGTGGGCGTACATCTTTGATCTCAGCTTCAGAGTTCGTCTTGTTTTGTCACACAACAAAGACAAATCATTTCCCTTGTTCTCTTGACTTGTACGTCTCCACATAGCCTGCGTGAATCATTGGAGACAATCTGTTTTCTGAGAAATGCATATGTTTGTCTACTGACGGATCAAAAGCTTTATCTTAGAATGTGTAGCGTGATTGGGAACACTTACCCCAACCAATCATAGTAAATCCCCACAGATACTTTCTGTCAGAGAAGAAGGTCATGAAGATGAGACTGTGAAGATAAAGGCCTTCCACCAGGATCCAGTAGTAGTTAGTGGCCAGGAAGTACAAGAACAAGGTCACAGCCACCTTGCAGCCAATCTGAGACACATCAAAATGCATCTTTATTATCTCATATTATACACAACAAATCTAGTATTATTTATTACCGACAGACACAACAATAACATTGAAGGTACTGTGTCCCACATAACTACTGTAAATGGCATCTCCATTCATGTTCTCTTCCACGGACCTCAGTTACAGTAGGACTCGTACTAATCCATTTATATTTATCCAGCATGTGTTTAAGTGGAGATGTGTTAACATCACAGGGGATCCTTGTTGATCGTGAGTGTGCCCTGAGGGAAGCCAGCCTCTGTATATGTAGCTACAGTGTGCACATTGCGGAATGATCTGGATTGCATATTGTATCTACAGGTCCTCTACCAGAGGCTCATGACAGCTAATCAACTTGAATATTTTTGGTCTCAGTGTTGCAACCATGTTTTACGGGTATAGAAATGCCCTGCCATTGGTTTGGTCTGTTTAGAAATGAGACAATAAGACATTTGACAATGTTGGTGAGTCATATGTACCAAATGCTGAACGAATTGCTCCTAAGCAACGAATACACAATTATCCCATGGATTAGGTTTTCTATGGTACAGTGCAACCAAGGCATCGCCAACAACGATTGTAAAAACAGAATTACAGTACTTAAAGAAATAACAGAACCTGTACTGTACTTCTCGACAGGGTTTTATTCCTCTGAACTTACAAACTGGGTTTTATTAGCTGGAGGTGCTTCAGTGATGGACTTGAGATCTTCCACACTGACGCGCTCCATGTCCTCCAAGACCGAGCCAGAATACAAGACCACGTCTTTCACGAAGATACTGATGGCCCGCAGCATGAAGGACACAAACAGGTGCATGTGGATGTAGTTCCTGGTGCAATGCAACCGTCTAGAGGTCAAAACATGGAAAGGTCTCATTAAATGAAACAAGGGTGTTGGCTTTGTCAGATCAATTATCAGAGGCTCTTTCTGACATCACAACATTCACTTTTCACACCTGACAATAACTACAGGATGGATTGACCAAAGATAAGCCAAAGTGGCATTATACGAATACAAGTTAAACCTCATCTGTAGTCTTCAGATGTGTGTGAGCGTGTGTGTGTGTTTCACACTCTTGAACAATACTCATCCTAATTAGAGCCAGCTGAATTCTGTGCTGAGTGTAACACATTCTTGAGTTTTAGAGGCTTGAAAAGCACAAATATTGAATTGCAGGGCTCAAAGTGAGCTGTAAAAACTAAATTGCAAGCATATGTTGTGCAGGTCCAAAAGCATGAGAATTCCTCCCAGACAAGCAAAAGTTTATCTGTCAGATTTTTAGCAAAACATCCTTTTGAAACCTTAGGAAATGAATGGAGCTTTTGAGGAAACCAACTGTGTCAAACTGATTACAGGTCATCCTAAACAAAACAAATGAGCTCCATCCTATAACATCATTCCTTCACATTTGATCATTTGGTATATTTCAGTATTTAGTAGGGAAATGGTTATATCATTTAAGATGGACTTTCTCATCAGGTTTGGTCGTCATTAGATTGAATGAAAAGAACCGTCAGTCTAATCAGTTCCTACTCATTATTTATCCAACCCATTCCGCTCAGTAGAGCCATGGCTACTTGACAAGCTGTCCTCAGGGTCTATTGATTTGAAAGGTGTGGGGGGATAACGAATCTTGTGGACCATTCTGCAACATTTATGAACTCCCATGTCTGACGGTTTAAGAGCTGACATGTTGAAGGGGAGACATGGCTGGAGTGCTCTCCAGCGCTCTGCAGGAACGCCAGCTGAAGGCTCCTGGGATCCCCCATTAAACTCATTTGGCCCGTAGGCTTCCTGGTGCCTGTTTGGAGCAGTGTTAAAAGGCTGCTCCGTCAAAACGCCTGGATGTACGGTAAGGCACGTCTGCCACAGCACCGGTAAACAAATCTCTCTGCGCTGATTTCTCATACTCCCTCCGCTAAACAAAATGAACAAATAATGGAGGAGTTCTCTTGCATTAATCAGTGGAGTGGAGATATGAAAAGATCGACTGTTTGAATGGACAGACGATGAATGCAACCTTGTGTGAGGAGACTAATTTATGCTATCTGTTACCTGAAAGTTGCTTTGTTTGCTGTGAGACACTTTGGGAAAATGTTGTACATTAGTGACACTATAGTGTCCTGGCATCCCTTTTCAGATCAGAGCATCTCACTCAGAAGACACTCCGAGACAATATTTGCTTGCGTCATTATGTAAACATTTCAGGTAGACAGACTTGACACAAACAATAACTCATGCTTTCTGATGAATTTCCAAATCCTGAAATCAATGCGTAAGGAAATAACAAAGAATGTAAATGTCAACAAGACTGAGCGTGTTTTCCACATAGGCCTTGAGGCAACAACCTCAAAGATGAGCATCTCTAATCTCTTTAAAAGTCAAACGTGCATGCAAAAGGCAAAGGTGGGCTATGTGGACATTTTGCACGCCTCCTCTCGTTCTACTACAGTGGCATTATTCCAAGCTCTTATGTAAACACTTTAAGGACTTCATTACAGGAATTTCCATGCTTCTAATCTACAAGTTAATCAGTATAAGACTGAAAAAAATGTGTTTAGATGCTGTGCTCGCCACCCAATTTAATTTGTCTTTTGAGGTTTTCTATCCTTCACTCTATCCTTAATCCCTGACCCCGGGTATAGTTCCCTAGGCTAGGTGGGTTGTGCAGGAAGAGGCTATTGACTTGAGTTTTCCAAAGACAAAAACCACTCACCGGAAATATCCCAAGATTACTACAGCCACCATAAGTGATCCCAGAGAGATGGAGTAGCCCACCGTATAAATGAGATACAGCCGGTCAAAGACTTCCTGTGGTAGGAGAAATGAGAAAGAAATAGCTTGACATGTCTGGAAACATTACACCACTAGAGTACAAAAATGTACAATGTACATACCACATTGTAAAATACTTTTGAATTGGCATACACTTGTAGCATATTTTCATCAACTTAAAACACATAAACGCAGAGAATAAAAATGACTGGAGACGTATCGACCAGCGAAAAGTACTTTATATTGTTCTGTACTATATAGTTTTATTCGTCAGTCAAAAGTTCCAAATACTAACGCTGTGTTCCTCCCTATGTGTGCTCGTCTACCAACACAGACAACTGGACAAACCACTGTGTGGGACAGATACTCAAATCGTTCCAGTGGAGGGGAAGAACTTTTTCCAAACCACCCACAGTGGGACACTGCATTGCAACACATGAACAGGGAAGCAAAAACAGCTCAGCGTGGACCCAAAGGTCAATATTTCATTAGCATACAGGTCCTTAGACTTTGATTGCTTCCTAAACGATGATTGCTTGTGACAACAAGCTGCCACCAGGCCACCGAGGTGTCTCCAGCAACTGGACTGCTTTTAATGAAAACAGCATTTGGCTTGAGTGATGTGGCTGACGAGTTGGGTGGGGCTGCTGGGGCTTCCAACTGAAATGACTACAGAGAGCAGGCAGCCAGAGGACATGCTGGGTTAGCAGGGCCTCTAACCAGGGTCTCTGGATCAACACAGCCTGTGGAAGGGGGCCAACCCCGGGGTGAGGTAACCAGAGACTCCACTGCTGTTATCATTTAGCACCGCCACTCGCTGCCAAACGGAGGGTCTCTAAGTTGTGGTGGTGGTGGTGCGCGGTGCAGTAATTGTGCTGTGAAGATTTTTTCGTTTTGCGTTTAGGCAGTTTTCATTAAAGTGCTGCAATGATTCCTGGGATCCCATCAATATAAACATTTGAAGTCTGGGAAATTGGGGCCCCGAAATGTGGATATGCCCATGTCCGCCCACATCCTTTCTGTTGATACCCTATTTTTAATAAGTGGGAGAGAAGAATTTAAATGTGGGGGGAGCAATGTTTGAGATTTATATCAAGTATCAAGCTTTTGTGTACCATACGGTTGTTGGTTTTTCATGTAGAATGCTCTTTCACTCTGTCAAGCCCTCCAGCTCTGGCCTTGACATAAATTCTGTGTATGACCTTCAGATGTCATGTTTTTCTTTTGCTTTGCATTAATGAAGCAGATCTGCATCTCCTATTTCCTAAACACTAGCCTTCAACTTTCATGGCTATTCACCAAGGCTATTTCATGGTAAACAGTAACCATTTGTTTAATCGACCCTAGGATTTTCTTCTAGATAAACAAAGTGAATCAAGCACAAATCATCTTTTCTTCAAAGTACAGTATTCTCAAAACAACAATCCCAATGATTTAGTGATGGCTGTGGACAAGGGTACAGCATACACTTTGAAACGGCAGTCTTAAATGATGGCAGAAAGATGGCAGCTAAGTGACAAATTGTTAACCCCACCATTTTCGTTCCAAAGTGGCAGTCACGCACCAATCTTATGATTGCCAGCGGAACACAATCCATACTGACTCCAAAATTCCTACCACACAGAAGGAACAGCTTGGGGGGGAGTGAAGCCAGAGATAATCTGAGAATACGTTTTATGCCTTTAACAGATCCTCTGGTCCCATAGATTACATACAGCCAGTAATGCTCATGCTACAAAGATGTAGGAGTGCAGCAGCAAAGGAAATCTGCTTTCCATTACAAAAACAAAAAAACACTGGTGACGAGACTTTCCATTTGGCGTTGTCTTTGCTTTAGCTGGTTGCTATTTTTATCTCATATGAGGAAAGGAAAACCCTGCATCTACATAATGTCTCAGAGCCTAACAAAGGGATCGCCAGACACAGAACACAGCATTCTCATTAGGAGCAGACATGCAAGGGTGTCTAATGATTGAGACACCCGTGAGTGACACTCAAGGAGGTTTGATCTGACACAATGTGCCTTACAACTATCCTGTCACTTCACAATGAAAAGCTGTTGTCCCTTAGAGGAAGGGTGTGTCACGTGTTGTGAATGCTACTGACTTATTGAAAGGTTCTGTTAAGACTACCGACCTAACCATTCAAATGTACACATGCACACAATAGCTATTGTTTTGCTGTTGTTGTAACTATTGTGCTGGAGGACAGACGTTTCATTTCCGGATCCCAGAAACACTTTAGGGATAGCGACGCCTTTTTACCTTTTCATCGTTCTTGTAGTTGGAGAGGAATTTTGCACATTCACTGTAATTGGCCCAGGTCTTGTTGTTGCTGGTTGTGATCTCCCACGTTCCGTTGTTGTCACAGCGACGATATGCTAGGCCTGCGAACAAAGCACAACTAATTATACCTTATTTCAAGGTATGCTAAATGAGAATGCAGGGATGAAAGTCTAACTGGGCAGGAAATCTAATAGGGATAATCTCATAATCTAAATCGATAATTCATAACTCTTAAGGTTGATGTTAAAGTGCTCATTTAAATACATATTGATTTGTCCTGCATTGAATGTAATCCGTGGTCAAGGGGATGTGGTCAATGCCTCAGTTTTGTTTATGCAGCAACTGACCAATTACAAGTTTGAGTCTTTTTGAACTCAATATTAATAAATTGATATCCCCCAATTAGCATGCTTGGAGTATTACAAGCTCAGGGTGACTTTTTATCGATCACTGAATTTCTGGTACACATTTGATCAATATTATCATCATATAATTATGTAATAAAACAAAATCTGGAACTATATTATAAACTCTTACGCAGACAATAAAATCGAGACTGAGCTCAGATGTCAAAATTGAGAATGGCTGGCTTACCTTTATGGTTGAAGTCATAGATGTACTCAGGACATGAAGTGGACACCATCTTTCCTGGTGCCCCCTCTGGCCAGCAAACAATACCATCCCATTCCGGTGAGCAGAAACCATCTGCAGAGAAATAAGCAATGGTGACATTTAAGACCCGGGATGTGGAGTGTTCACTGCCTCAGTCCAACATGACATGGCCATAGGCCTTTGTTCATGTGTAACAGGAAATAGTGCGCTTATGGTTTGCCTAGTGTTCTTTCACTATACTAACTAACTGAACTTATTTAAAGCCATGAGGGTATTTTTGTATGCAAATTAAGATGGCACAGCAATTGGTGGTTAGGGAAAGTTAAAATACAGTATGAGACAAGTGTGACCTTAAAAAAAGCACTGAACCATGGTTGGAATGGCTGCTTGGTATATGCTTGCTCTTCAGGGTAAGAGCTGTGACTGTTCCTTATAAAAGAAAATATAAACCGAAATCCCTCAATAATCCACAATGTACAAAACATCCAGGCTGTAGCTAATTTATTTAACAAAATAGAATATAAAGTATGTCCACAAAATGTTTATCTCTAGCCACTTCCACTGTCAGTGTTACAGTCCTTGGATAGCTGCATAAGCAAATATGTTTCTAATGATTGTTAGTAGTAGGGATGGGCAAATTGAACGTTTATGATCTCATGACCGCAGCACCCAAACGCGCGCTGTATAGTGCTTGTCATTGTTCTGTTCCAGTTAATTGGTCGCAATATGGATCGTATTCTCAAGATTCCACAAGGACTCGTGAAAACAATGCAAACAGTGGTGTAGTGTCTGGGGGAAAACAAAGATACTATGTGACACTGACGGTAAGACTGAGCTACCATGTTGGAGGAGCAGAAATGCTGAAACTAAATTTCTGGCAATGTGAAGTCTAAAGGACAGTATCTGTACTTGTTTGGTCAATATATAGTGCTTTCACAAATTAAGTGAAACAGCATCTTCATTAATTCATAAACAAAATAATCATTTAGCCATTAACGTACATTCATTTAGAACAAAAGGTTCTTAATTTTAAGCTCAGCCAGTCTATGTGAAACCCTAGTCCTCCGATAGTGGGAGCGTGGTCTCTTTTACCACAGATTCCTGGCAAGAAACGTTTTTTTGGGGCTTGGCATTTATTTTCTATTATTGAAAACATCTGCCTTACTCTTACCACTAATAACTAGTTAAGAATAAAACTAAAACTGTTCTCTCTTTGCTGTAGATCTATTATTTTCTCATTCCTGTAATCAAAGTTAGAGAGAAACATCTGAGGCTATGACGACATGCTTTTTATGTGCCTTCAAAATGGCCTGTCACTTGGTGCGCATAATTAGAGAGTAAAGCATATTTGACTGATTTCAGAAAATTCTGTGTTGAGAAAAATAGAGCACCTCATTTTGAAAATCACACTGACCGCATGTCCTAGGAGTGAGAGTGAAATCGGTCTAAGGTTGTGCCATAGGTTTTATTACCATAGGACCACCTACCAACAAGCTTAAATTAAACACCGAACACACACGTATATAATTTCCTATAAATTCCATGACCATTTATTTAAATATAGACGTGACTATGGGGGACTTTGGTATTGGTGATGTCACTGAGGTTTTATAATAAGGTTTTCTTTTCCCACCACACGTTTGATTCAGGCTTGCAGATGTCAAAACATATATTGCGCAGAGTTCTGATATGTGCAAGCTTTTATGATGATTGCTGATGTTATTCTATACCAAGACCACTGGTTTGAATGCTGAGCTATTTTCACACTCTGCAAGGTCTGGGGCCTTCAGCCCACATCCCTTGACTGTTCTACCCAGGCAAACCTCAGTATCTACCTCAATGAATACCTTGTTTCCAGGAAGGCAATGAAGATTCGAGACCCCTGTGTATTCAAGGCACCAATGAGAAATAATACCAGACAGGACATGAAAATGTCCTTGAACGTGAAATGTGAAAAGAGTTTTGGCTTCATTGCGGTTGGCCCTCACCCTACGCACCAAAGCTGGAAAAGCAAGATCAGTTTGATCTATTTGATAAATCACTCCACACTGCAAACAATTTAAATTAGTCATCGCTTCACAGCTCCAATAATAGTTTGGCTAACCACTGGGTTTACAGTGGCAGCGAACTGCAAGGGTGGTCAAACAGGACATGTGCAAGGCAAACCTGGACCAAAAGCCAAAGTCCTCAAAAATGCATCCATTTGCTGTTCTGTGAGTTTGATTCAGCACATTGAAATCTGACCACATTAGAAGACCAAAACGAACAATGTTCTAAACTAAGGACAATCTTTTCTTAGTGAACACAACCAAAAAACTATTCTTAAACTGTAACGCATAGGAGTTTCCGACCATTTATGGGTCATTGGTTTTAGTTTAGCTTACAGTGCAGAGAGGCAAGGAAGCTGAGCATGGACTATAAGGTGTTTTAGGCCTGTTGACTAAACACATATTAAGACAGATGATATGCGAATCACCAGATGAGCCTTGTAGGTTAAGTCAAGTTCCAGGAAGTAGAAATCTGAAATCAAGGACATTCAATTCAATCATCATGCTTTCTGAGGCATAAAGCACACATATAACTACTTTCTTTTTAAGGCAATGTTCTTACTCAAATTTTGAGTTTTGTGTTTTGATTGGAGATATGTGTGCAACCTTCCAAAAGAGGTCGATAAACATACACCACACACACAAGTCAAAATGACTCCACAAGTATCATCCACTATGCAGATTAGGTACAATGTGCACTCTGACACACACTGTACTGCACAAAAAGGATGCCTTTTCAGAATCTTCCACTTAGGAACCACTTCCAGTGACATCAAAGCTGCATCCCTCTTCGACAACTAGAAACGCATCTCCATCTTGCCATCACATTTTGCAAGACATTTCACACTTTCCACATTTCACTCTGTTAGTGTTGTAAATACCAATATCACTCTAAAGATAAGATCATCCGTAAAGATTCAATAACAAATGTAAAATCCTATTCAAAATTATTGCAAGAAAGTAATACAGTAGGAGAAAATCTGAAGTGAGTGCTTTACCCTGAAAATATACTGCCAGGTATGTGGAAAACAGGTCGGACAGTAACACGTCACAGGTGTCAAGATGGATTAAACATGATGATGGTCAGATGAAGAAACTAGACTCTCATCTTCGAATGCTCTGACGTGTGTCTGAGTGCTCTGCTCACTGTTAGTGTCTGTGATGAATGATTAGGCCCTGCATGTATTCGCTTTTTCCCATAAACATGAAAACCGTGTCGTGCAAACAGGACTTTTGATGTTTGCCACCTCAGAGGGCATTTTATGTCAGATTTATACTTGAATGTGAAACCCTTGGGTATTTGCAAACTCGTCACATTTGGTAAACAACAAATGTGAGCCAAAATAATGTCAACTACTGTAAACCATCAGCAATAGCCTTTGTATTCCTAGTCTGAAAACAAACATTTATTGTGGTGTGCTTTTGTTTCAGGAAGATTGTTTTTAGAATGCTTGAGAACCAAACACAAGGAGACCACAATGAAGAGAAAATAATAGGACTTATTGAACAAGGAATCCCAAACTCTTAAGTATAGTTTCACAAGCAAAATGACAGTGACCACAGAGTAAAGGATGCTGGGATCTGCTCGAAAAGTACATTCCTTATACACCCACAAGTACACAAATAAGTACCAGTTCTGCTCTTTGGAAATCATTCTACGATCATAACTTCCCAACACCAAACAGGAAAACTAGACCCAAAACTGTGCACAGAATAAAGAAAAAACATATCTTTCATTAGTACAGTCATTACTGAAGGGAATATATGATGCCATAAACAGAGGTGACATTTAAATCAATACCAAGATGAAAAGGAAATGTACTTATTGATGTATTCTGAATAAGAATACACACAGATCAGACATCCGTCTCAATTATCTGTACACTATTTACCCTGGTTGTCTTTCTGCCAAGTGTCATCATCCTAATATTGCTTTTGTTTCATATAGTTCTAGTTACCAAATAAACAACATCATGCCTCGACTGTCATGCCCTCCTGTGTCTTTATGACATAACTAAATTGGTCTGGTTAACAGAGCAAGTAATTAGCCTGAAGACTGCTGTAGTGGGATCGCAGGTGTCACTAATACAAATGGAACGAGTTTGACTCACGTAATGAAAAACAAATAACACAAACATATTTTTGCCATAGCTGTAATTACATAATAATATAAAATCTATATTTTCTCTGAAGAAGGGGGGAAAGTATATCAATATTCAAACAGCATGTCTAGTTTATGTAGTATATTTCTCCTGACAAAAAATACTCACCAGGAATACTGTATTTGGACTTAATGGCACCCTCACATTTCCCTTTTGCTTTGAACAACAGGCCAATTTGTTCTTCTTTGGTGAGAACATCGTCGGCGTATACCTGCGTAGACAGACAATAACATTTAGGTTAGTCTTATTTTCCTTTAGCACACTATGCTAGGACTATTATGGAACGTGACACATGAAACCGGAGAAACATTACATACTTCACTTCCGATTTTTCATGAACCCAACCTGACAGGATTCCATGTCGACAAAGTCGACAAAGCATGATGAAACAAATTATATCAAAATTTGACCCAGCTGCATCGCACTTCTCCTGCCACCACAAACAACCTCAGCCAAAAGCAGTAGGTGGTGGGCATGGATAGAGAGCAAGATCAAAATCCTATCAACCCCATTCTCTTCCAACATTGACCTAAAAACACTTTCTTCCAGAGTGCCTTGAAAATTATGTAAACTCAGGGAACGGGTCCAACTGTACGTCAGGATGATTTGTGTTAATGTAAGTTGGTTATATATTTTTATTCCTGTCTTAACTGCCTGTGAAGCAAAGAGTTATAAAATACCTTGTGGTTCCTCTTTCCTTCTCTAAACAGTATCTGTTTCAGCTTTTGTTTATAGTCCCAGCTGGTATTCTGTGATTTTTGCCACTCTGTGGTCTGTATCTATTAGGTGCTAATCAGATATGACACCCACAAAGCGGGAAAAAATATATTTTATACCATACTTTTCTTCTTACACCTCCCAACATTGTCTCGGCTTTCACACACTTTTCTAGAGAGCAACATAATAGCTCAGGTGTGATTTTTCCATTGGAGGAGAAACGTTTTCCTTCTCATAGGTCCCATTGGCTGGTCTGCTATTTGCTCTGGGATCACTGTGCGTCAGTCAGAAATATTGCTGTATTGACTTTGACAAGTGTCATCTTCGTTATAATGAGTGACAATAAATCCTGCTGTTTGTAGCACCTCAGGCTGTTGAGCTGATATTGACCTGCACACAACAAGGGCATCAAAGAAAACCTTCAAATATTTGGAGAGGACTGTCTTGAACAATTTGAAAATATTAACAAATGGTTCGGCACTCAGTTTTTCAAACCATCCCTACAGACTAGAAAGATACTTAATCACCTTGTCAACGTCAAAACACTCCTATGTAAGGTAACTACTGCAAAGGGCCCAACAGAGGCCCTTTAAGATAGATAGATACATAGGTATCCATTGGGAAATTGTGGCAGGCAAGATTTAAAAAAAACTACCACAAACGATCAGCAGCCTTTTCTTTAACACCCTCTGTATTGGTCCAGTGTCAAGGTCACGACAGCAAGTTGTTTGTAGTAGTCTTTACTATATTAGTACTGCCCTCACAGTACATCTGCCTGACCATAAGTCTATTATTATTCATTCAAGATGTGTTTCCACTGTAAAAAGTCGGCTCTGTTGATCAATAAACATACCACACCATACTGCCTCCTAAACCTGAATAAATATATGTTTTTTTAATATTTGGGAACAAGGATACTTGTGTTTTTCTACGAAGTACAGGCATGTTTCCAGACTTTTATATCAAACTGCAAATACTGTACCAGGTCTCTGTTTGCTGGACCTGAAACCATAATACCTCGATCCATCAATATTTTCACTACTTTCAGGCTTGAAATAAGGTTGTCCAATTCAAGCTCTGAATGGGGTTACAGAGGGAAGACATTTATGGCTTCACACAGTAAACAACCACAGATGGAACAACATTTCACCACAAGCGAACAAGGATAGATATAACCTGTTTACAGTAGTGACCATGCCAATATAGAATATTCCACCCTCTCTTCCGAGGAGCTACAGTTAGATCGTTTTCACCTGAATCACTCATTTTTGTTTCTGTAGAAAGGAGAAAAGTCCAGTGACAAGCCCCCAAAAAGGTGGTGGTTCTCTCCTGTGCTAAATCTATTTACTAAATAATAGAACAATTACTTAAGATTATTCCATGTAACATCCATAGGCATGTACATTTTTATCCGACAGTACAAAACAGTATGACCTAACAAAACGGCCATTACAGCCATTTTACAATGAATCCTTGCTTCCGTGATCTATTTATAATCTGTCACAATCATTAAACATGTGTGCAAATTACAGTATCGCCTTCAAAGACACAGCTGTCTTTGCAAAATTGTTCTGTGCACTCGCCAAAACCATATAGGCTACAATCTTACATGGCTGCAGTACCCATGGTACAGTACTATAAGCAATCTAAGAGGGGAGATAACCTCAGCCAATAAAGTATCATATAGTAACAAACCATAAGAGAAGAGCATCCTGAGTCCCCTGATTCTTTTGGAAAACTATTCCTTCTCCACTGGCTGTACTCCAAACCACCAAAGTAAATAGGACTTTCACATGGAGAAAACTTGCACATTCTTATTTACTGCATTTCATTCAAGATACAGTATTCTATCTGTTAAATACTTCAGAGCATGTGCCAAAAAGAAAATTTGATAAATACCCGCAAAATAAATATAAGAGTTTTCACCACGGGTCCTCAGAATACTGACTCTTCTAAAATGAACCGCAACATCTCTGTTTGTCTTGGATCACTGACTAAAATGAATTCTATACTCAATCTGTGGACCAATAGTTTCCTGCTTAAAGGCTGACAAGACCCAAGATCAGTATGGGATCCTAATTAGCAGATAACTGTTGGACAGTCAATACAGCACTCAGGTTTAAATACCTATAGATTGACACAGTGTGTAGGTGTAATTAATGGTATGAAAATACATTGTCAAGACAGACAGACATCTGATTTCCATTGCATGAACATCCGTTCTGATTGTGGATGATCTTATACAATGGATCTTTTTAGAGAAAAGACGGTTGTGGTGACCCAAAACCATTTCCTGTTGTATTGGTTTGTTAAATTCTGCAGAGACTGGGAAAGGAGGACTCTCAGGAGGTCAGAGCAGAAGGAACTAAAGCACGCATGGTTTGGACTATTTGTATGTTAACACAATATCCCAATTACATTATATCCATATTCCAAGCAAGTCAAAAGAGTAAATCAGGTAAACCCACATTTTGGCAAGACAACGAGTTTGGAAAAACATCACCTCATAAATGGTCTATTGGTCTAAAGAGAATGGCAATAACGATTGCCAAGGGGACAGAGGGCAGTGAACACAGAACTGTACAGTAGGTGTAGGTGCATTCTACAGAGCTCAAAGGTGTGAATAACCAACATCCCAACTTCTAATATCCACACCTTTGTGGATATTGCTGCTTGTCATTGCGAATTTCACATGACCAATATTGAAAACGTGGGTCATTTAGGGATAGACAAAATGTTAAATATGTTTTTATGGAGGGGAAAGGAAGGTGGTGGTGGGGGGAGGGGGATGGACAAACGATGTACTATTGACAGAAAAGGTTTGTGTCCTTGTTCCTAGTTTTGAAAGCAGACAGCATATGATTCACGGGTCAACTCACAGATCAAAAGTCGAGTACAAAAATATGGTTTGCCTCATATCAATGCCTTTCAGTAAATCAGAATATATTCTATAATAGTGCTGCTCTGTGTTGGTAAATACAGTACTGGGGATGCGATTCTTGGGTAAATGAGTGTGTAAAGTGAGACTTTCCGTTCCTGATCACACTTCATCACATGGATGATAAATAATATACAGAAAATATTTACCCTGGTTGCCGTAAAGCGCCTGTATTATGGGAATACAGACATATATTTGTTTTATGTACTTGTTTTGGTCATTTGCCCTTCTTTACACCATAGGCTAACATTTCCTTCCTTGTTGTTGGCATATTTTCAAAATGCGATCCCAAGGGCTTTTTGACTTTCCCCAAGTTTTTTTTGTTTTTTTTCTACAAAATAAGGGGATCTTGAAAATTATAGCTCTGTCGAATCTTGTTTTTAATGGCCTGTCCACTATCTGGAAAAAACATGAATGTTACTTTTGACATATTGCACCGCATAAATGTTTTAGCGGATGAAGTTCCTGGATATTATAAACTCCATGAGTCAGTGCCACTCCTCTTCAACTGTGCAATTTGCATTTGATGATAAAAACCACAAACCACAAGACTGGTTGTCCTTTGGAAATGCTTGCAGACCACATTCTGACTTAAAGAAGCATTCAGTTCCTAATTACACCCTGCCCTGTTCCTAAGACTGAAGAACAGCACTTTTGTCCCGATGGAAACACTGTGTGTGCTCAGAGAAGCAGCACACATATCATGGGGCCAGGATAGGTCTAACTGTGTTGTTCTCTCTAATTGATAATTGAGGAACTCATTCTTCAGTTACGTAAGTCATTTAATACAGAGAGTAAGGGTTATTCTCTCACCCGAGCAGCGACAGGACATCATATTCATTTTCATCAAAAGCTTAAAAACAGCTAAGGGTTATGTAACAATCTAAGTCACCAGACATTTCATAATATCCTAATGGACGTTTACAAATATGACATTTAATCACATGGGTTGTGGGATGGATAGCCATCACGACAATAGATTATATTTACCTCCATCTGGGAAACACATGCACATGTTGCTGTTAAAGGGATTCTTTTACATACAGATTATCTAGATCATGGATTAAATATATTTTTATAAATTATTTTAAGAGCTTTCTATTTTGAGATGCTACAGATCACTGGCGTTTTACTCATGACTGTTGCACTAATGGCATATTCCACCCTCTCAAATACTGCATAGAAACATCAACAGCAGTCCATTATAATCTAATGCCCTTTTTATGCAGGGCAGTTTGGAAAGAAACTTCTGAAACACAGTATGTTGTTCACTCTATGGTGGCATCCATCAAAATACTTTACATAATCTACCCACTGAACATAGTTTTCAGATGGATATTACTATGACATTATGGTACTTGAATATTTTGGCAGCTTGTACTACATACTGTATAGTAAGAATGTACCTCTACTTTTCACAATATATCTGAACTAACCCTCAGATGTACTCTTTAATCGGTTCACTTATGGACAAAATATACTGTAAATATATAGTACATGTTGTTTGGTAGAATGTTTAAAAATATATAATTGTATTTCAATCATGAAGGACATGTGGTCATAACCCCATTGTGCAGAAAATAGGTGAGCACACAGAAAGCCAGATGCTACAATATTTACAAGCAAGACCTGCAGGTGCATTCTAATGGATTCATTCATTTTTAAAAGACGCTGACCTGACAAAAACTGATCAAAACCCAAAAGACTCCTGAAATATCTGAAAGCTTCCTGTTTCTTTTTTTCTTACAAAAAGTTCCATAAATGAATGATGACAGTGAACGGACAGAACCTCGAAGGTACACCAGGATTCCATTCTACCTTGAAAAACATGAAAACCGTAAAGTACATATTCTGAACTAAGCATTACACTGCTTAGTGTAAGGATTACAAATTCCTACACACTGTATATAGTATTGGTATTGCTCTTTTTAATGTGGTTAGGATTTAAAAAATAGCAACATGTTAAGCAATTTTCCCCCAGAGGGGTATTAGGTTATGGTCCACAGAATATTCCAGATGAATGAAGTCTGCCTCGCACCTGATAACTTATATGCTTGATAACCAATATGGTGTTATGTATCAAAATGTATTATACTTTAATAAACAGATACGGTTTTATTCAATACTGAATACATAAATATTCAATTTGAAGGGAACTCAAGTAGTTGCTACAAACTGGAGAAATCCAGAAGGGTTAGGGTTAGTTCAAATTAAGACATCATGCCAATGGTGGTTTCATATGGGTCTGAATAAATACTTTAATTAATGAATTAATATTTGTTGTCCACAAGGTCCTCAGAGTGAGGTGTGCCCTTGTGCCCTAGTGTGGAGTACAATCAATTCTTTGAAGCCATTTGCAAAGGGTTCTTGGGCCAACTAAAATGGGGGCTGTGCAGAGCAAAATCCACTTCACAGAGCACTTACATCCCTTGGGAATGAACAGCCCCCTTTTTCACTGTCACTGAAGGACATAGTGGCCCGGAAAAAAACCTGGGGCACGGTCACCCCTGATTGTCACCGCCTACCCCATAAAGTGATGCCTGAATAGGAAGATAAGCAAGGGCTGCTTAATTATCTGAGGTGTCTCTCATTGGGCCTAACAGTCCTCCCCCCTGATTAGCTTCTTGA
This sequence comes from Mallotus villosus, assembly GCA_903064625.1. Taxonomy (NCBI): domain Eukaryota; kingdom Metazoa; phylum Chordata; class Actinopteri; order Osmeriformes; family Salangidae; genus Mallotus; species Mallotus villosus. The sequence continues at coordinate 321,884 of CAEFZP010000561.1, read as the reverse complement.
AGCGTCTTTGTGAGTGAACCTTGACTTGAAGGTCAGATCCTCTCAGGAGGCTTCCAGCTGCATTTGTCATGTCAAACGTCTTGTTAGATTGAAAGTAGAGGCATTGAAAAGATCGGGAAGATGTGAATAATGTGCTAAGGCTCTATGATATCCTGCATAACATCCTAGTCACCGGGTATACACCACAGGCTCATAAGCTACATGTCAGATATGACATTTTTTCAATTTCTACAAGGAGAAAAACATTTTCATGTTTTTTTCCTTGAGGAAGATGAAACCAACCATAGTGGTAAAACATTAATGTTAAGATGATGTGACATATAACCTCTAGGAAGACATTAAAACGCAGCAATTTGCATGTACTGTGTCTACCCTATGGCAGCACTGGAAGGGTCAGCGGAAATAGCAGGTTTTCTCCAGCAGGAGCAACGTCCAGACTGACCATGCTAGGCTTCACACTACAATATTTTGTAGACTGGATTCAATTTCAGGCATAACAAATATATATTGTACTGAAACTACAGCAAACAGACTTGATTGGGACATGCTATTTCTGATCAAGCCAAAACACCCAAATAAGTTTTTCTGGAAATACAGTAATGCGTACACATTGGAGCCCAGAAAAGACAGCAAACCTTTTATCAAGCTTGGGTTTGATTGCAATCATTTTGGTCTAGTGCTAAACAATCCACATACATAATGATGACGAACCACTGTTACTTTGGGCACTAAACACTCCAGACATAACAAATCAATCAACTGCTCTCTAACCATCCACACGTAACATTCAATTCCTTTTCTATCCAAAGTTAAAAAGGTAAATACCTTGCTCCTTTCAAGCTACTCCTTTCCCACATACTGTGTATGCCATGCATGCAGTATGAGTGTGCTAGTGATCCACATGGTAGATTGAATCAGAGAGGTCTGCCATTGGCCTTTCAGCATGAGCTTTCCAGTTTCCACTTACTACAAGGCCACTAGCACTGAGGCCTTTGAGACGGCATATTTGCCCCCAAAGTGACAGGCTCCTAGAGAAAAAGCAGTCATATTTTATGTCAATAGGCAACAGTGTGCTAGAATGTAAAGACTGGGACCTCAACAAGTTGATAACACACATTTACAGTGAACTGTATGGTCTTAACACTTAACATTAATGTACAGGCATGAAGGCTAAAACAGCACAGGATAAATGAGGTTGTGTTTTACTTCAGCATCACTGAAACTCAGTCACTGTCTAACAGTGTATTCTTATTTCTGGTAATAACATGACTTGGTGACTGAACGTATTTTGGGTATCATCCTGGTCCTCTTCAGAACAAATGCTAGACATTTCCCAATGAAGCCATAGTTACATTGACATGGATCACATGAACTAACTAGAATGTGAGTCTACAGCACCACAGAGAATGTCTGCTCTCATCGGATCATGTGCTAAATGCCATGAAGCTAATGCAGCAATCTGGGCAGGCCTCTGTCTCTTGCTATCTGAATTTGAATTGACTTGGATCAGTCTTGTGGTGCAATGAGAGGATTTCTAGCTCTATGCTGGAAAAATCTGGGGCTGTGAACCGCATACTTACAAACCCATAAACCCCAGAGATTTGCTACGAAACTTATAGAGGTCCTTTTAAGAAATCCTCCCTCCTCTCGTAGCATAAGCCATGTGCCAAGCAGTTGGACCTGCCCACAACGGAGCCACATCCAAATCACATAAACAACTATATCAGAATTAAGGATTCCTTACTAATCCAGACCCCCTTGATGGAAGAAACTGATTCGGGGGTATAGTTATTTAACATTGCATTATGTGGAGATATGAAAGTTCTTCTGGGCATCTATGTGTTATGAGAACAGCAGGGGTTGCAGTGCTCTTTGTCAATGGAAGAGGCAGCAACGGAAAGGCAGCTACATGGCTGAGAATTTTCACAAGTCAACGCCACTGAGGTGCCTTGGGATTTCAGGAATGCTTCCCACATGAATTCCTATTCCAACATATTCCTACCGTAGGTAACTGGAAGACAGACGACAGCAGAGGACGTGATAGAAACATAGTCATTAGAAACTAATTAGGGAACAATTGGTTCATACACACATTTTGTAGATACATAGGAAGATGATGGGGGGGGGTCTCATGTTCGGCATATGGCTTTGTATGGCCTTCATTGTTCAACAGTTCATGTAAGGTAGATACTTAGATTTGTGTCTTGGAACCAGTCCTTGTGTTAGTGCCCGTGTGATATCATAAAACATGTCCATGCCATTAATTCAGTAAAATACTGTAGTGGATAGCTGTTCATATCACAAAATCAAGCCCCTTTCGGGAAGCATGTATTGTAAAGCAAAAACTGTGAAAGTGCTGCCCTTGCTCAAAAGTACGGTCAAATAGCTGTAGGCTACATTTTTATCTCCCCACACGTTTTAAATGATTTTTCTAAATCCTAATTGTACTGTATGTCTGCATCGAGATCATCATTGTCAAGTCCTGTGAAATACATAACATTGCTTTGGACTCTTTTCCTTAAGAGCCATCATGTTCAAATTGCAGACACCAGTATTATCTTCTTAAAATAACTCAATACACAGATTACACAAATGGGTATAATTATGCAAATGTTTCAGTGAAAATTCTATGATTTTATTTAACCCAACATAATACAGAGGATGAAGATGAAATGTCTGTTGAGAACTTTTTCAAATGTGTTGTCAGTTTGACATCACATCTAAAATCAATAGTACACCAGAATTAATAGTGTATTCATATTAAGTACTCTTGTGTCTTGACTGTTCTCTTAAGACACAAAATACCACAAGAATATGATATACGATCTACTACGACTACTGGATGGACATCCCATTTATCAGTGATTCATAATTGGGATATTTGGGTTCACTTTTAACCCCATGAATTGGTTCTGTGTATGCGCACAGTATAACCTGTACTGATCATGTATAAATGTTTGCATTAGTAGATATTTAATTACTTATTTAATTACTTAAAGTATTATTTATCTAATGACTTATAAAGGAAAAAGTTCCCAGTTTGTGTATGTATATCAAATGGCACCACTGCACCAGAAAAAAATCCTGAAATATGTAAAAAATCCCTGACAAGCAAAGGATTCTGATAAATACGATTAGTCTATGAGCCCTTTATGTCATAAAAGTCAAATCAAGTCTTCAACCATACGTGCATTTAATGAAAAATAAGTTGTACTAACTGTAGACTGCAGAACTGTATTTGTTTCAACGAATGTTTGCTAGAGAGAGGAATGTGACCTAATGAAAGCACATTATCAAAATATCTGTGTTAGTGGTGTAACATTTTCAGTGAAGTGTAAAAAAGGCATTGAGTTGCTCACACTCCTGCATTCTTTAAGTGGAAAAGTAAAAAAAAGAGAGAAGGTCAAGGGAAGTCAAGAAAACAAGCCTTTTCCTGAGTAAAACACTACCATGCTATAACCTTACTACACTAATGAAACTGAAGACTGGACTATTACAAGCCAGTTATGAGACTGAGTCACAAGCCTTCTCAAAAGTGGGCTATGTGTCAAATAACATAAAATGAACTGCGCGAAAATTAACTGTAATCCTGATAGGAATTTAGGAGCTCAAGCCGAAAAGAAACTACGAGTAACACTTTAAAAATGTTTTGGTGTAATGATACAGGGGCGAACGCTGCTACGAGAACTGTTTTCCCTCTGAAAGTTTACTCTGAGTCACAAATAAAATCTGTGTAATCCTGGAAATACCTGATACACATGCTTTAGGAGTCTAGTGATGACAGTATGACCTTTTTACACCTTATTACTGCATTCATTAGTAAGTCATATTAGGACTCAAATAAGGTACCTGTATATCAGTATTGTAGCCACAGCCTGTAAACTGTACGAAATGAAGAAGGGAACTATTGAACTCTCTTCTGTTTAAACGTAACCTAAAGAAATTCCATGTAATGACGTGAACATTTGTTTCCTTAATTCAGAGGAGTAACCACTGGGAGAATAGGCAATCAGTGGCTAATTATTTGCTTTATCATGATGACCACCATTGTCTGTCAGACAGCTATCCTGGGAGAAGTACTCCAGTAACACAAGGTTACAAGCAATGAACTGAACAGACTGATTGCAATCATGATAATTGGTACCTTCAAATGGAGACACAAATAGAAGACCATGAAGAAGACCAAGTTTCTCAACAAGTTTCCCCACCACTAACATGATTACTATTCTAATAAATACTGTACTCCCAAATGATTGTTTTCTAGATATATACTTTTAAACAAACATTGGAAAGTGATTTCCTTCCACAACCTCTCTTCCTGTTTTTGAGTGGGAGTTAAGGAAGTGCTACAGTACCATGCACTCTGTGGGATCAATACATGATGCCTGCAGCTCAAAGGACTCACTGGTGCATGATCCCATGTATTACTACAAGCTCTTGCTGCAGAAGTACGTCAAGGTGCTTGACATTTTCAATTGTATCTTCAAAGTGAAGGAAGAATTGGACAACCAGAAAGAAACACAAGAAACCCCCTCTAAAAACGTATTTATGTACTCTGGACCATGACCGGTTACTTCTGACAATAATTCAGACAGACTGGAGGGGTTATTGAGCTTCAATGTGGACATTGTGAACACAGGTGAATGTCTGGTGGCGGTGGCAAATATTGGGATATCATAAACGAGGTAAGAAATGCAAATGACAAGGCGCTAAATGCTCTTTCATCCTGTATCAGTGTCTACTCGATTCAATTAACATTAGCCAGGGAGTTGATAAGGAGAAGGGGATGAAATGATGTGGGTCAATTCCTTCAAGACCTTCCCAGAACACTGTTTCTCAGAAATATCACCTCCGCCTTGAAAAAACCTTTATCAGGTCTGAAGGAAATCTTCTCAGAAACGACTGATCATGAGGTACAAATCACAACGTCACCATGGCTCCTAAAGATAGCTGGATCTTCTCACTAATCAATGCAATAACCCAGTGACTGACTCAGGTTGAATGGAGGGCTGTCTAGGAAGAGGCAGCCTTGTCTGCTTGTTGTCACTGTGTGTCTATGTAAAAATCCATAAATTCCTTCATGCAAAAATAGCAAACAGACTGACGTAGCATCAGGTGATGCACATATACTACTATACATTATCCCATGTTTGCAAGGTTTTGAAAATAAAAAATAAAAATCTATTTTTTATTCAAAGTTAGATGTTCTTGGCATCAGTGCAATATACTATGACTCACTTTCGGCAAAGAAAAAAAAATTCTGTGGAGAAGATCAAAAAACTAAACATCAGACTAAAAAAGAGTCAACCAAATCCACAAACACAGCCTTTAAGACTGAATGTTGAATCAGCTATAAATACACAGCCATGTTATAATTGTTTTCCTCTGCCATCTAAACCAATCTAGAAGTCTAGAAGTAGACTGCGGCACAGTGATGGACCACATCACTGGGGAAATGCACTGTGCCTCAGAGCCTGGGCGAGCAGCCTGTTGAATGCGCAAAGCAGCCAGCCAAAAAACACACAAGTTGGTGCACTGCTCTGCCTGCAGAGCCACCATGCATGTGGACGTCCTCTTCACTGACTATCTCAAGACTGCTTAAGATGGCTTTATCACAACTATGAGACTCCTGTACTTCTATTACGAGTATTTGGTTTAAACAAAGTGATGTAATTCATGTAAAAGGCACACATTTCCAGCATAAATAACCACACCAGACATTTGTGTTCTGATCTAGGAAGCGGTTCAAGATGAAGGTAGACAGTGAATTGCTAGCTGAGTATATCCACTACATATGTATTATACTGTTTGTAATAAATGTTTATACTATATATTACAGTATATATTATACCCGTTTTGCATATGAGTTTGACTGGATATCACTGATTTTAAGGTAATATGGGTTTATTAGTTCAAAGCAAAAAAAGCTATTGTGATCCCCTTCTGAAGTGTACCTTTTTTGTACCTTTTTGAAAGCAGTTCTTAATGGCTATTATTCCAGCAACTGGAAACCTTACAGTTAGGAATGAACTAATATTTCAAATATTTGAAGAGAACCTGTTAAATAGTGCACCACACATGACCCAAGGGTCAATGTGAATGAGTAACAGAACGCTGCTGGCATTGCTACACCAAAGAGGTCGTAGGTAGAGTCAGAATGTCTATGGTGGATGAATCATACCGTGAACAGACCAGTGGCTAACACAGTTTGTCAGTTTGTCTGCTATTCAGTCTACAATCCAGACTGTTTGCACTCAGCCTGTCAAAATGATGCCTTCATGCAGCGGTACAATGAAGTTTATAATTTAGGCTTTGCTTGCTTTTTGCGCAGTAGGCTATCCTTATATTACAATGAAAACATATTACACATTACATTAAATCTGCACATAAGTACGGTATTTCCAACAATCTGACACTTAAGATACAAGATCTTTGTTAGAAAAGGTACTTACCAGAAAGGCACAGCCGAGGAGAGATACGAGAAGAAAGCCCAAATTATTGGACTCAAAAAAGGGTCCCATCCCTAACTGAGAAAACTCTGGGACCACAAAGTGTCCTTAAAAAAAGCAGGTTTACTAAGATGGATGCACAGTTCTGATGCAAATAACCTACTTAACAGTCTGGATGAAGTATTTCATCTTTATACTCCATCTGTCCTCTTGACTGATAATGGCTTGAAAAATCATAACTCTATTATAATCTCTGCCTCTTTTTTACTGAACGTTACAATACGTTCACACTAAGCCTGTTCCCTTTATTTCTGAACATCTGTGTTTTTTCTTCCTCTTCTGAAATTACATCCACATGTCAGAACTATTTATGTCGCTCTCGCTCTGCGGTGGGAAGTTCAAATGACTCTTTGTAGGGAAGAAACCAACGCTGTATTTTTAGGTATTTTAAATTTCCCTTCAGACTAACTTAAACACTTCAGTATGGAGCTATGCGCTTGCATGCCGTACCCAAACTTTCCTTCCAAAGAAGCAACGTACAATGGACGAAATAAGAAAATCTTATACCAAATCACGTGCCGCTTTTCAGTGATTTGATGTCCACAAATTAAGCCCACCTCATTGATCATGTCATCATCGAAAAAACATAAGTCAAGTCTCATTTGAAGAGATAATTCACTTGTTTAAAAAACGACGGTAACCACATGTAAAACACGGATAATAGCCTACTCTAGGTCATACACTGACAATTGATCTAATTAGGGTATTACCCTACCTATCCTACCGTACTTCATGGCGTATACATTGTGTCCTCGGGCACGAAATGACTGTCCATTTAAATGAACAACTACTTTAATCGTCGTACCGATTTAACAAAAGTTACACACCATATCGGTTATGAGGACGTATGAAACCCCCAGACCTACAATGTTTACGCATGGTGATGTAGTCAGTCCAAGGAAAGCGCCAAGAGATCACTTTAAAAACTATTAACTACAGACAAAAACACTCCACAGTAAACCCTCGCATACGGATATCGTACAATAATTTGACTTTCACAGTCCCATTTCAGAGCATATGTCAAAGTTGAGTTTTCTTAATGTTAAATGCGGCTCCAGATGTGTACGACAGCGTTTCGTGATCAGTTATGAGTAGGCTGTGTGTGGATGAAAAAGGGGGTGGAAAGAGGCAGGTATTAGTGGGCAGCGTGAAAGCTTCTCATTGGTCTGCTCTTTCTTGCGTTAGATTAATCCACGACCACAAAGATTTTCTTACCGATCTCAGAACATCTCCACGGACCTCATATTTCTCAAATGTTTCAGAAGAATCGAACAAACTGCTTCTTGCGTAAATTCAACATTTTCATCCAGAAAATTCGAATTCCTTGTTTTTCCATTAGGGGTGTGTGTTTCAAGCAATTTACAAGCACCCAAAAATTCGGGTTGGTTTTGATTAATTTTCATTTCCAAAATCCATTGAAACGTTGCACTGTCTGGGACATCTTTGTCACATAATACAGTCATGCATGCAATTTCTGTATCGAACAAATTATGTTTATCTAACTACGGTCTTATCAGTTGTCAGGCACAACAAATAATAACTTTTACTACATCAATATGTTGAACTGTAGAGGGATGTGCCAACAAAGGAGTGAAAAAAGATCAATAACTAGACCTCACTTAAAATAAACAGTGAAACAATTCAAAGAAAGAAAAACAAACAACATGCATGTGTTTGCTATTTGGTTTTGTTGGGATTGAACTGTGCACTGTGATCAATTGTACTGCTCTGTTGCATTTTGATGTTGTGATAAATGCATTGTTGTGGATTTTGGATTGGAGCTGAAGCAATCTATTATGAATGAGCGTGAGTGATGCTTCTGTGCCACAATTTTCTCAGCCATGTCACAGACACAGTAGAGCAGAGACTTGCCATGAAAGTACACAGTCAAGTTGGGGATTGCTGTCCATGGTAACATGTCACATGGGCACGCATGTCAAAAAACCATTGAGTACATTGTCGTGATCTTAGTTTAGTCTGATCTTAATCTAGAAGTCATGCAGACTTTGATCAATTCAGTTGATATTATGTGTACGTGGATAGGCAGGGCCGTACTATAACGACAGGACAAAACTAAGAACAGCTTCTACGAGAGCAGAATCATTCGGATTAGAACATTGTCACCATCCAGCCTCTTGTAATTCTGTAAGGTTGAGGCAGCGATGTGAGGAGAATACACTCTTGGTGGCAGATGTGGAAGGTCAACACCACGCTGTGCTTTTGCAGAAAAGTCACAATTATCACAAAGATTATACACGCGTGTCTGTGCTACACAGTTCCCATCATACCACATCACATGGACATTAGCCCAGCAAACCTCATCATTAAGACAAAGCATAAATCAGGCTTGACAAGTATGATATGGTTAATATTAGGATTGCAAATAGAGTGTTAAGGTCTACCAATGCAGTTAGTTGGATACAACAGGTTCATTACTACACAATTGTACTGTACTTGTAGATGATTTCTAGCCATGCACTTTAGCAGTCACACATGCCACCCAGAAATATTGCATTGGCCAGCATCACCACTGAAATGTTACAAATATGATGATGATGCAGAGGATGGTTTGTAGTAATGATGTTTAAATAATTTAGCTCAGATACACTCACACCGATATGGAGACAGAGCAACAGGTAAACAGACCTGGCACTCAGACAGACATACGTTTTTGGATTATAAATCTGCCACTCCTCCCATCTACAGTAGTTCTACACAGAGCTAGTTTGCACCCATTGCTAGTTTGAGCAACATAGTTCCATTGTAGCACAACCTACCTCTCTGCTTATACAGGTACTGCTCATATTATTAGAATGTCATCAGTTGATTTATTTAACTAATTCCATTCAAAAAGTGAAACGTGTATATTATATTCATTCATTACACACAGACTGATATATTTCAAATGTTTTTTTATTTTAATTTTGATTATTATAACTGACAACTAAGGAAAATCCCACCCCCCATCTTCCTCTTCACAATACCCCATAGATTTTCGATGGGGTTAAGGTCAGGCGAGTTTGCTGGCCAATTAAGAACATGGATACCATGGTCCTTAAACCAGGTTGGCACTGTGCAGGTGCCAAGTCCTGTTGGAAATTGAAATCTGCATTATAAATTGAGAATATTCTAATTATATGACGAGCACCTGTATGTATCCTATCAAAGTATTACCCCCAAAATACTACCCAGGAAGGGGATATTAAATGTGCCCTTCGGCCTTCTATTTATCTCTGTTGCAATCACTGACAGAAACATCAGTTCAATTTTCTCTCTCTGACCCATATCCTCTATTTCCTCCGTCATGTTTGTCATTGAATCATATGGTCTCTGATCTTTGACTTCCATCTGGAGTAATTAATATCCACCTAGAGCACATTTCTAACTGAGCACATTGCAAATGCCAGCCAGCCATAGCCACGTAACAGATGAGTGGATATTACACAGGGAACATTAAGCCTCTTTCAGGTATGAGAGCTGTTCATTTTCAAATTAGTGGGAGACAGTGCTGTGCTGCTAACAGACAGTTCCCACACCACATCTCATAACCAATACAGGACTACAGTCAATACAGCCATGGCCTACATACAGTACAACACTATATATCGAGCACACCAAAAGCAATTTTCGCATCCCCAGATTGGCTATGAATTAGACATGTCGTCATCAAGTAACAGATACATCTAAAGGATGAGTTTCCTGCACACCCTTGTCGTTCTATTGATGTGATCCACATGGTGAAAGTCAGATGGTGATAAAGTAAGTAAAAATCTGTTAATCAGTGTGGAAATAGGAGGAGAGGGTTCCAGATCAATCCCTCCAGCTACACAGACAGGGATATATTCTATGATCTTGCACAGGCAGCATTTGATTTATTTTCATGTTTCATTTCACTTCATTTAAGCAAATACAATTCTGGTCAACTGGACACTTTTGTAACATTTCTCCATTAACTCCAACTCAAACTACAACATTGGTGATTTTTGAGCACGTACAGTGTGATTAATCAATATGACAGTTGATGTAAAATAAAAAACATATGAAGAGCCTCATTTACTCCCCAGAATGAGATTTCTTCATTAATATTTCAATCAGTATTTCACTACAGGAGGAAACTCAGTGATTCACTTCTTGAATAAACTGTTGATTCTATCACCACGATATTCCCAGGTGGAAGCTGCAGTCAGCTTTCGATTCAACATATATACAATGAACCGGTCTTCAGCCCTTAATGTGTATGTGCAGGAGTCTACACACACACAAACACCTGCAGAACTAACACACACCTGCACACACGCACGGCGCACGCACATGTCAAGGTTAGACTATTGTACTCAAGTGCCCAACATAGCAAGGGAAAAGGGAATTGAGTAAAGAGTGTTTTAATGAGGAAACAGATACCAGAATACCAGGGTATAGGAAGAGAAGCAGAGGGTATTGTTGTTTGGAAAAAAGATCAAAGAGACTATCAGGAGGTATACAGATATTACACCTCAAACCAGTCCAAAGTTCAATAGCACAGTGTGGTACGAATGCTAAAGACAGCAAGACACATTACTAACATTCCTGATGCGTAGCACACACCTCATGGAATAAAGGATGTGCTCTATTACTCTACAGTATGCCACAGAAAGTTGTAATTTGTACTCATAGATTCATATGCCCTCTGTAAATTTAGTCTGAAAACAAACAGATGGCAAAAAAACTAAATTAGCATTAGTGGACATTCCAATTAAATTAAATCCTGAATTTGTGTCTGCTGATGCATGCAATCCCTTTTAGGTTATGCTTAGTAAATTATCATAAGACAGTGCTTTGTCAAATGTGTTATATGTTTCAGACAAATTAGGTGTCATGGTGAAAATGTGTTATTGTGAAAGTCATCGGCAACAAAGCTTATGCCTTTAATGCCTTTCACTCTTATACACATCATTAAAAGCTCATTACGGGAACTGTTCTGCTGTCACCAGGAAGTTTAGTGACATGGGTCCAAGGTGGGTACATGCAGCTTTAACAGGTCAGGATTACGTAACATTTATACATTTATAGATTAGTGGTTTATCCTAGTGAGCCATAAAGAGAGCATTCCTTCAATCACAGTCCTTAACCAGAATAACCTCAGAACTGGATCTGGGGGACGTCTGATTGCAGGGATTTGCCAGAAGGAGTCTGTCATGGATCATTTCCCTTCAAGGTTATGTTTAAGGTGCCATGGTGATTGCACTTTGCAGTCCACCTGTGTTCAATATTCAAACATGTTGGCTGTGCCTCAGTTCACATGCTAAGTGTGTAGATTACATGAGATTATGTTGTGGTTTTGTCCTGGAAATGCTGCTGATGAACTGTGGTGGCTGTCAAATGCAGAAACCAAATGCTGTCATTCAGAGCTCACGCTAAATATGTTTTGCATCTTATTTTACTCAACCATTTTGTCTGAACTCAGCCGAATAAATCGAAGCAAAACAACAAAAACTGTTTTACAACCAATACAGACCAAACATGGGATTGGACAGATCTGTCGTTCTGTCATGTATGTATTCTGAAGTGACCTGTCAGCATTCCTACGATCTCACAACAGTTTTATGTTTGATCAGTTTTATCAGTAAACTGGAAATGCCACCATTCTTCTTCTAATCAGTGGTGTCTACATCACATCCAGTCATAGCATAGAGCAGATGAGCTTCCTTTCAAGAGGAACAATCTGATTGAAGTGGAGCTCTCATAAAGTCAAGGTTCTTATTTTGTAAATCATCCAATGTTTGTAGAAGCAAAGGCATTTCTCATCACCGAACAGATTCCTAATCTACTTTTTAAAACATGCATCAGAAATGGGGCAGGTGAAATATGGAAGTGTATTCCATGTTCTTTGTATTAGATGCAGTTGTAGTTTCACCACAGTTCCACAGAGAGGTGATAAAGAGCCAGGGGGCTGTTCTGTTACTGTAACCCAACTGCTGACTACATATCAAAATCACTACCACCAACTCTGATAATCAACAACTGTATCAGGTACTAAATATAAATAAAGTAATGAAAATATGAAAATAAGTATACATCAAGTAAAACATTTATAATGAGTAAATGTCAACAATGAACAATGAATGTCAACAATGACATTGATTTTAAGAAACTAATTAAGTTTAAATGGGAAGTAATATTTGTAAAGCTTGTCAAATCAATCAGAAATGGCAATTCATATGTGTAATAATGTATCGTAATTGGATATTCTACTCATGTCCAACATCAGATGACATTCAATGTCTCACGCACAGCAGGAGAATCAATTTCAAATTGATTGAGACTGAATCATGAGTCAGGTGGTAAAACTAAAAGTCTAACTCAGATGAATGTGCTTAGATCTCAGAGACCAATTAAACCCAACTATGTGATATAACCAATCTAATGATTAGTGCATGGTGAAACAAAGGACCAGAGTTATTGATGAAATGAATCTGTTAACCTGTATAGTGCAAACCATTTTGCCATCCTAAACATTTGAAAATTAATTTATTGATGGTCTCAAATAATCCAAATTACACTGTCACAAGATTTCATTATATTTTGTTGGATATTTTAATTATTAATGTCTACTTACGTCCTATACAAATCATCAACATAAAAATGTCATGCCAAAGGAATTTATTTTTTTAAATCATTCCGGGTCTCATGAATGATGTAAAATGTGAGTTCACCAGTGTTCACATTCTGAAACAGTTCCAGCGTAATAATGATACAAGCTCTCCTATCTCCTGACTGCAGCTCCAGGGCCACGCCAGCTCTTAGAGCATTATGGAAATGATCCAGCTTTTTAATCAGGGGCAGGGACAGACAATTTAGATGATTCTCTGATCCTACTGTACATTGTCTTCTCAGAAACAGTGCCTGCATGTCCACAAGTTCTGCTAGTATAGTCATGATTAGCCCTCTGTGTCATGCTTGCGTGTAAACAGGGCTATACAAATACATTTGTATTTTTATTTGATTTGATTAGTCCTGGCACGTGTGTGGTAGACTGTACTCTACTGATGTGTTAGAGCTCTTAGTCTTAAACTGGTACCTCATGACTTAACCTGTGATAGAGCCCTCTCTAAAAAACATACCTTCAAAATGAAGGTAATCTTTTTCACTGACTTACTATTAGAACTGAATGGCAATGGTAAGTCCCATGTAAATGTCGGGGGCTCAACATTTAACTTTAAACTCCAAGCTGCCCTCAGTAACTGTTGTTCTGAAGGTCGCTTGCTGTGCCCAAATAACAAATGCATTGTAAAACAGTTGGAGGTCTTCCAAGGTACATACCAGGCGAACAACAGGCTGACACCAAAATAGCCATCTGGACAGGTCCTGCATGTCTTACGAGCCTTCTCATGTGGCGGCCATGAAATGGATTGCTGTTGTAGCCTGTCAATGACAATCACCTGATAGAATCTCAAGGGAGGGTGGTTTGCTATGCAGGGTCTGTCCATTTATATACTCTGAGTGACACACTCTGTTTCCATCGGTGTCTTCATGCCCCTTGACTGTGGCCACAGGGCTCTCACAAATGGGGTTTGCAGTAATAATGCTGGATGATACTGTAATGGCACAACTTTGTGCTCATTGCTCATGACACTGATCTGTGCACTTTCATGCTTAACCACTCTCTCTGGCTCTTCCCACCTTTGACAACACTTAGACATCCAATTGGAAATAACATTGATTGGAGATGGCAGTGAGGAAGCTATTGTGATACCTTAGGGTTAATTAGACGGTCTACTCGATTTTACGCAGTTAGACAATACGCTAAATAATTCACAACAGATTACTACTGGTAGTTCTTTCTATAAAATCTGTGCACAAATTTAGCCCTGAGTGGCCATAGGAACCTCCTTCAACCCAGCGGTACCCAGAAAAACCTTCCTGTACAAATGATATGTAAGCCTTGCTTAACCTTTATATGAGGGAGAAAGAAATTCCTCATCTCATTCAGTATTTATATTCACTTGTACCAGGTCTCACTTCTCATCACAGGAAATCTCTGCACTCATTCAGTATTTACTGGCCAAATGTTAAGACAGTTGAAAGACAATCCAGAAAGGAGGTCAAGTGGGAAACGTTGTTTAGCTCAAGAGATGAATTTTGAGCAATCCAGATTTAGTACAAAACCGATTTCATTGGCATATTTACATTTACATTAGACATTCCCCTGAAGGAAGTAGGGTGAAGTGCCTTGCCCAAGGAAACAACGTCATTTTTCCCAGCGAGGAATTGAACCGACAACCTTCTGATTAATAGCCCGATTCCCTAACCGCTCAGCCATCTGACCTTCCCCCCTCCCCCATATTTCTATTTCATGCAAGTGATAATGCATAAGATGGTGTCCCATAGGCAGTGTATTTGAATAGTCATCTGTAAACAATTCCATGGCACAAATTGTGCTGTGACAGCTGTCCTTATTAAACCACCTGTTTACAGAAACTGTTTATCTTGTAATCCTAAACTTACATGTGGTTAGCTGGTCAATGCAACCGGTGTTGACGGGGAGCCAACATGAGTCCTGCACCTTTTTACATAAACACTGTTTATCTACAGCGTCATCATCAGGTTTATGCTGCAGTCAATCATATGCTTTCTTTGTCCTCCTAATTACCCTGATGTTATAACAGCAAGCAAATTATGCACGATTATTAGTGTGTACCTGTGGATTGCTCATGTGAACTGTTAGGGACCTTTGATTCCCAGTGCTGTAGTCTTATCCAAGGAGCATCAACCTGTTTGGATTGACATACATTTGGGTTACAGAGACAACGGTCTTGTAATGGACATAGCCAACTCATCTGTGTTCTTCTAGATCAGTACTGTAAACTGCCATGTATGCATGGTCCAAGATAAGAGCAATTATGATGCTTTTAACCGGGGTCTGGCACAGATAGACTATTTAAATCTCCATTCCCCCGTTCTCTTAATATGCTACAAATCCTTGTAGATTTGACCATCTGTCGCATAAATAAATTGTAATCCACAGGGCTCATGGCTCATGCTTGCTTACATATCCTATTCATGAAAACTAATAGTCTCTAATTATACTTGATTTAATTTTCAATTATAATTATTTATAAATATATATAATTGCAGTACGGTGTCTGTTTGAGGAACTGTGTATCCTGTTCTTTGTTGTTAATGTCATTTAACATCTGTGTTAAACCAACAGAGAGATCAAATAGCTGTCCTGAAGCAGAGCCGTAATGGTTAAGATTGAAATAGCTGGATTCAAAGAAGGAACCGGGTGTCATTTTCGACTCAATTGAGTCCCCGTGGCATCTTGATGATGTACATCCACAGCCCTCTGTCTTAAATAGAAGCACAAAGCATGGCCTTTTATAGTACTCCTCCTATTGTTGGCAGCCCGTAGGCTCTGGGAGGGGGGTGGAGATGACACCTGGGCATAGAGAATAAAGGGCTCCATCCTCTCTAGGATTGCTCTACCCAGAGTGAGCCAGACCCCTCTGAAGTGTCATTCCTCCCCAGTATCTCCGGAAAGTACTCTCAAAATGGCACCCAAGAAGAAGGAAGAGCCCGCCAAGCCAGCAGCCCCCAAGGCCCCTGAGCCCGAGCCCGTCAAGATCCCAGAGTTTGATCCCAAAGAAATTCAGGTACAAATTCATATTGACTAGACTAGACATTTGCACTTACTATGGGTTGGGAGAAATGATATGTTTGATTGGCCCGTGCATTACCATGGGATAGGGGGGAAATAATTCTGAATCATTTGGAGTTTAGGGACTGTGGAGACTACAAAGACATACTTAGATTACTTCCTTTACAGGCAAATACATCTCAATTTTTACGATCAAAACTTGACAACAGAAAGTGGATCCTTCTATATACATTTTTACTAGAAAATGTGAAATGCTTTAGTATCCTCTTTCTTATCTTGATATCAGGTTCTTACACTCGAGGGCATGAGGGACCTTGCTTAGAAAGGATTCTCAAAATGGTGTAGTCTGTCCCTGATAGTCACATCTTTGTTTAAAGAGCATCAGAGACACCATGTGACATGAGCTGGGCAATGCATGCAAATGCACTTCCTGCAGTTCTACTGTGTTAAGAGGATTTATGCATGCTGTGATAACTAGAGAGTAGAATATAATTAATAAACAGCCCTAACTAACTAATATTTCATCACATTTTACTTGTTGCACGAGCTTGACACTCTCTTTAGTGTTTAGAGACATTAGCTGGCAGATGGGAAAGTTTATGTTATGCTAAGTTTGCCTCTGTTGAATGCATCAACATTTGCTAAGTTAAAGAAGCAGGAAAAAGACAATGAGGAGAAAAGTTATACAATATGATTTTCATCGTGTTTATGAATGGCAGACCACCCACACAGCTCTGCCTGTTTTTGCAGAAAATAAGGGGGCAGAAGAGGAAGGGAAAAAATATAAAAATACATGAAATTCTTACCAAAGCCATATATCTATAAATACTTAAAGAAAAAAACATTGCTTCTAAATTACTTTTGCACAGCTTCTCTCTAGGGCTGGGACTCGGCAGACCCAGACAGACAGTGATTAATGATCCCTTTGTAATGAATCCAACTCAAACAGTACTATATAAAAACACCAGAAGGCTTTTTTTTAAGATGGTGGTTTGTTCACAAATTCTTACTGTGCTTTCTCTATAAATAAAGTAGATGGGGATAGACATTTCTTAACTGTTTTATTTAGGATTCTATTTTTATATTTGTCTCATTGTCCTAATGCAGCTCAGTTCCTATTCAGGGTCTAGAATTCTCTCTTCAACTTTACCAATGGCCCAGTTTCCAGCAACAAGACTTACAGCTTTGACATCTGTGATGCATAGACATTGTTGATGAAGTAGTTTGTCTTTTGGTGAAGTGTCACTGAATCATGTATGACATATTCCAACCCCTCTCCTCTGTAACAAAAACAACTTGTGGTGTCACATAAAACTGAACAAACCTGGGTGGAGGGCACGTGTGGTATGAAGTGTCTGACACAAGGTCATCCATAAACAGATGGAACAACCTTGGTCCGAATGCTTCTTATAAATAGAGAGTCATTTGAGCCTACGGAATCTCCTGAGTGTTTGTACATTTGATAGAAGAATTTGACCTGTGGGAGGAGTGGCACTGGGAAGGTTAGGGGTCACGCTTAACAGTTGGTCTTCTGTTTTCAACGGTTATTGTCACCAGCTGATTGGTGAACTGTTTAATTGCATGATTTTAATCATGCTTGAATACACCTGTTAACCAATCATTTATGAATTGATAAAACAACATTTTGTTTTCTTTCCAGCTAGAGTTTACTCCTGAGCAGATTGAGGGTAAGATCAAGATGCTTTCACTGTTGTTGATATGTTTGTTTGTCTGAATGCTCCAAAATATTTAATATATCTGAGAAGACAGTTGAGTACTCTGGATTTATAGACTTGTATATTTGGCTACTATTAACATTCAAGACACAGTTGGACACATACATACGAAAACAATGGTTTTTTAAACAGGATTCTAACTGCATCCATCAGAGGCAGCATGGTGTTGGGTTATGGATAATACTAGTTGTCATTGAAGGACTGTACTCTTAAGTGAACTAATGCAAACTGCTAAAGAGCATCAGCACACACAGAGAAAGATAAGCATTGTCATAGTGTTAGAATAGCAGAGATGGTCTACATTTTTCAGATTCCCTATGAACCTTTGTTAGATCATACTCTGAAGGCTTGGTTAAACACCTGATAATCTCTCTTCACAGACTTCAAGGATGCCTTCCAGCTGTTCGACAGAACGCCAACCAATGAGATGAAAATCACATTCGGACAGTGTGGTGATTTGATCAGGGCTCTGGGTCAAAACCCCACCAACACTGAAGTAATGTACGTCCTTGGGAAACCCAAACCTGAGGGTAGGTTCCCCTTCTGTTGATTTATTTATCTGATGTCACCAACATCTGTATCTACTAATGAACCATCAGTTGACTCCCAATGCTGGTGGATGGTTGAGCTGCATCAGTGGTGACGTTGGATCTTGTCTCTACGCAGACATGCAGACCAAGATGCTGGACTTTGACGAATTCCTGCCAATGCACCAACACATCTGCAAGGCTAAGGACCGCGGGACGTTTGAGGACTTTGTTGAGGGTCTGAGGGTGTTTGACAAAGAGGGTAACGGCACAGTCATGGGCGCTGAGCTCCGACACGTCCTGGCAACGCTGGGTAAGTGCTGTGTCTCTGTCTAACCTGAGGCTGAGGCCTTTAATCAACGTAATCCTACTTAGTGATGCAATGCTGTGATCAGTTAAGCCTACGGGTTTCTAAGACATAGTTCATGTTGTATTTTGGGAGTTCTGTCATATGGTAAACCGTCTTACATTCTTCTGGGTACAGGGGAGAAGATGAAGGAGGATGAGGTGGATCAGCTTATGCTAAACCAGGAGGACGCCAACGGCTGCATAAACTATGAAGGTGAGCAAACAAATCCTATTATATTTTTTATTAATATAAACCTTATTAGTTCTGGCAAATATTTACTTTTTTCGGTTCACTTGGATGCCCAGTTCTTTTAGGCCTTCTCCCAGTTAAAGTACAGAATGGTCTCACTCATTGTCGTTTAATTTTTTTACAGCTTTGGTAAAATACATCATGGCATCTTAAAGAGGTACATTATAAAATATATCAATATAAAACTATTTACAACTGAAGATATTTTCATTTCGGTGACCAGATGTACAGACCAATGATGTAAGTGTGAGAAGTGACCAGTGTGCTTGTCTTGTAACAGAAAAACAAGATGCCGGAATTTTGAAGACCGACTGCTTATTTGTTTGTGTAAACTCCAACCCATGTCTCTGCTGTCACGTGTCCCAGATTCGTCAATACAAAACAACTTTTCACTCTGCCGTTTTCCTGTCAAATTGCTTGTTGACACCAAAAATGTTGTGCAACACTACTGTCTATTTTGTGAAGATGGTAAATAAACTGGATTTTCAAGGAATTGTATTCATTTTTTTTTGTTAAGCTTATTTCCATTTTAGTAGTTCAAAGACCACACAGACAACAGATTATGTTTTGTAGTACTTTACTCAAAGGAATATCAATGGATGAGAGAAATCCAGGAAAAGGCGTGGTGGATGAGTCCTGGGATCTCAGCTGGGCCTCTTGGAGCTCAGCAGATCCCCCCTCGAGGTGCCTGGATAGCAGAAAAGGAGCCGGAGAGTGGTACACAAGAATAGAAACATGCGAAAAGAACAGCATGGTAGTATATGAACCTATTGACTGGCCTTGGTTGTACGTTGTGATTAGCCGAAGGAATCAGGTGTGTAATTGATTTGACTGATAGTCTGATAGTCATCAGGTGTGTGGTTGGGGTGGCAGATGGGAGTTGTGGTGTGGTCTTCTCCTGAACCTCAGTCTCAGCCAACCCCATTGTATCAAGTTTTTAATCTACTGTTTAACTACAATACTAGACCCCCAGTATACTGCAGTGTGCTTTATGGCCTTTTAATTTTCCAAACAACAGAGGGCGCTATAACCTAAACTATCATGACAACACATTTCCTAATGGAGCTTTCAACTTTGTTGGACACAAGAGGGCAGTAAATGATTTAAGAACTTTTTTTTGGTTGCATAATTTTGAATGCACGTTATTAATAATAATTGGGCAAACAAAGAAGCTTCCGTTATCAGAAAGGACATGATGTAAAGGATCCTATTCATATGGTAAGCATTACATAAACCCCTTCTTTTAACTCTCAATGAGATTACTCAGAGAAATAGATTGCTGACTTAAAGTGATTGCTTTAAATGTCCTTTGTGTCCTTCATCTCCTCACCATAAGACTCAGCTGAGCCAGCGTCAGACCAAGTAGTTCCTTCCGCTCAACAGAGAAGATTGGTCGGGTCAGGGGAAGAGTAATGGCCCACAAACCTTTGACTCGATCAAATAGTTATAACTTCGAAATCCAAACAATAACTGTACCAAACAGCGAAGGAGAAAGGTTTTTCCCATACTGTGAATGTTTTTTTTCAGCCCTTCATCTGTTCCAGCCATCTTTGTGGCTGTAAAACAACGACAGTACTGTATTCTAATTTCAGGGAAAGTAAGAGGGTATGTTCAGTTCATTTTAATTGCCAGGGAAAGCAGGGAATACTATGTTACTGAACCCAAGGGCTCAGAGATCAAACCCAGAGGACACATGATGCAGCCCGGCCTTTGTTTCAGCTGACATTGAGAATAATTTGGCCTGGATGGTTTGACACACAATGACTGGTCTTTATTTAGCATCTTTGGACAGTCATTTTTTCATGGTTCCGGTGTTTTGACTCTTTTTAGCGTGTGATGTCACTTTTTCCACTTCAAACACCTGCCGCAGTTCCATGAAACCCAATTGTTTTGCAAAGGACACCTACTGTATAACAGCTAATTCTGCTTGCATTCACCCAGAAGAACCGAAATAAAAAGGCAGACTGAAAATGAATCCTTTGCTGTTTTGACATGTTGTTATAGCGCCTGGGAAGATCCTGTTCCTGTTGACATTCTTTCTCATTAGTATATTGACATTGGAAGTGACTTCTATGTGATGAGGTGTTACATGTGGTGTTGCGTCAATAACATTCTCTTTTACTCAGTACAGCTGACCACTCAGCTGGGGCTGTCTGTACACTATCACTTATCTTTCAGGTTTAGTAATGGTACAATACAGTATATATATATACTAATGTTTCCACTGTACATTACAGTGTATTATATAATTTGAACATATTATATAACCGTTTTTCCTTCCAAGGTTAGCTGTGTCAATTCACTGAGCAGTACTGTTGAGATAATGGTGAATTAAATACACTGATTCACTTCTCATTAAGTTAATGGCTGGGGAAACCATGATATGCTGTAGACAAGGACCTTGAGGGGACAGTCCCAGTAAAGAAGGAGATGTTAACCTATCCTGAGGCACATGTGAATCCACAGTCTTTATATGTCTCTCATTCATCATACTATTTATAGTCAAAAACAAGTCTTTATCGGATGCATCACGAATCCAGCTAATTGTTAGGGTGTGTAGAACTCCTACAAGGACTGAGGGGTCTTAGCTTGGACGGTATTTTCTGCTCCACTTCACGTTCAACTACTAAGAGTTGTAGAGAAGCAAATCCACATGCATATTACATAAGCTGGCAGGCACTCTTCCTTTAGGCCATAGTAAGATACAATGACTCTCAATCTAGGACTAAAGCATGTCGCTGCTTAAGACCTTATCATAAAATCTACCATATCATTTAGCTATTTTCAGCCTCTATCTATGACTACTGCTGAAAAACAGATGATGGTCTCAAACCCCTGAATCATGAGTTCTTAAGATCTAACACACACTAATAATATTAGTCTTATCCATTATACATACATACATACGGATTATTGAAGATCATTACTGTGCTCTCTTTGAGATTCTCGGTTTCACAAATCAATAAAATATTTATTGGAAATCTGAATATAGATTGTATCCAATCACATAATAAGTACACCATTTACAGAAGACTTCTGTCCACAACAACGTCTCTAAGGCAATATGGGTGGTTCAACACATAACCAAACAATTTAAACAGCAGAAAACATATGTACATACTGTAAATACATTTTAAATCAAACACTGCAAACTTCACAACTTACATTTCAGATGAAGAATGTATACAAATAAGGAAACAATGATTTGGTCAGTAAAGTTCAGTGGCAACAGGAAAACTTACAAGTAAACATGTCTCAGTTCTTTGGTGAATTTAAACAGATGAGTCAGTAGCTTTTACTATACATTTTAAAATAATGAATCTCTGTGACAAGGTTGATGTATTTTTATGTTGAGGTTTGAGATACGCACTATTAAGAGTAGAAATGCAATTCTTAAGATGCACAAGAAATGATTATGTAAAAATTGTTTAAAAAGACTTT
Source organism: Mallotus villosus (assembly GCA_903064625.1). Lineage (NCBI taxonomy): Eukaryota > Metazoa > Chordata > Actinopteri > Osmeriformes > Salangidae > Mallotus > Mallotus villosus. The sequence goes on along the minus strand of CAEFZP010000561.1, from coordinate 299,436 downwards.
TAAATATATACATACATATGTCTGAAATTGCTTTGGGTGGTCTTCTGCCTTTACCTGAACACACAGTTTTCCATGAAATACTTTATTCTAACCGAAGTATAAAGAGCTGAAATACATCAATAATGTCAGATACAATATAAAATACATTTGATAATTACTGTAGACTTTACAGTATGCTTATTTACAGATGCTGTCATTGTATACATGTTCTAGCACTGTCTTTAAAGTAGTTGTCTCCTTTCTAGTTTTCAAAATCTGGACCTACAGTAATAACATTCAAAGTGGTGGCACCTTCTAAAAACCTACAAATATCAGGATCACGACGTGGCAAAGATGGCAAAAATAGTGATACCTTTAATATCCTCTGTCAAGACAATTGTTAATACCATATCATTTTACTGTTACAAATGATAACAGAAACATTTGGGTGTCGAGTTTGTCAGTTACAAATCTCCAGGTGCAGTTAATTATTAACACCTATAACTTAAATCCACTTGGGCACAATTGTGCATGTGATACAGCTCCAAGGATCATTAATACTTGACTTGGCTGAATCTGTATGTAATTACTGTGCAACATTATATCATTAATACACACTCCAAGTTAGTATTTTGTCAGAAGTATAGGTCAAGAGTCTATAGTTTAAATGCCTATTTAGACCAAATAATGTTTCTGTGCCTACAGCATGTTTGCTAAATTAAATGTGGCTGCTATTTGAACCAAATGTAATTTTGAAGGAATTTATTCTCTTAACCACATCATCTCATTTTGGTAAGGTTTAGGTATTCAACTCGTGATTGGGATCAAGTATTAAAGTAATTTGTTTAGGGTTAGGCATTAATCTTGTGGGAAAAGTTAGTTATTAAGCTTGTGTGCTTGGTGTTAAGGTTAAATTTAGTTAACCCTCAGCCTGCATTCTTGAACATACAGGCAATATAACTTGTTACAAAAGTTTTTACAGAATAGTGTTTTCCTTGAGTTAATGGGCTGGATTAGGTCAAACGTGTTCCAAATGTTATGTCATGTTGTCTTGGCAGGCACAACTACAAACATGGGAAGAATTCCTCTTCCTGCAAGTATTTGTAAATTATACAGCTCCTAAAAAATTCAGCACATTTGAAACGTCCAATTATATGGATAAACACAGTTTCTTCCTGTGGAGTGTCTTCTGCCAATCTCTCTTGAATTTGTAGTCAAAGAAGGGCTGAAAGGCGTGTCCTACTCATTCTCAAAACTAGATATTTCAGAACAGCCCTGTTAGTTTAAATGGCTGGATCTTAACATTGCCCTGAAGTGGGTCGGGAGGGGGAGAACACCCAGGCTTGTAGCTGTCGTTACCAGCTGCGCTTGGCATGTTGACCTGGCCAGGCAAGCATTAAGGAAGCCAAATGGAGCCCACCAACATCTAGCACTTGCCTCCTGGACAACCCACATAGTACTGATGCTGATTAAGGGCACAACACCAGTATCCACAAGAGTTAAGAACTGACAGATTGAATCTAGATCAGTTGTAACTTGCTCTTGGCTTTAACTGCTTGGGATCTGATCAGTTGTAACTTGCTCTTGGCTTTAACTGCTTGGGATCTGATCAGTGGTAACTTGCTCTTGGCTTTAACTGCTTTGGATCTGATCAGTTGTAACTTGCTCTTGGCTTTAACTGCTTTGGATCTGATCAGTTGTAACTTGCTCTTGGCTTGAACTGCTTGGGATCTGATCAGTTGTAACTTGCTCTTGGCTTTAACTGCTTGGGATCTGATCAGTTGTAACTTGCTCTTGGCTTTAACTGCTTGGGATCTGATCAGTTGTAACTTGCTCTTGGCTTTAACTGCTTGGGATCTATTCAGTTCTGAGTATGTTAATATGCACACAATAATTATATGACTGGGATTAATAACATTGCTTACCTCAATAATAATCTTTTGTCCGATGGTATATAGTGAGCAGCAAAAGGTATTTCCCGGCTATATTATTACTTCTGGCCATAATTACTTTAATATCTGATCATTATTGTGCATGTAAACATACTCACTGATCTATGTTCTCACTCAGACAATAACACCAAACTGTGAAATGTTTGGTGAAATGTTTTGGAATCACAGTTCTATCTCCACATTTGCATACAACATAAAATAAAATGAGAAAATAAACCACCTTCCTCTATCTTCCTCCAAGCGATCTATCTCTGTATGCAGTTTGTTCATAAATTAATAGATGTTTTTAGAATGGTCCTCTGGTGTGGAATGGTTCCTCTGGTCCTGTCACGTGACAGGGGATTTGGGGATCCTTCTTGAGGGTATTGGGCGACTCTCAAGATTACACTGCAGTGGTCTGCTTGATGCTGTGGAAACTGATCCTTGTAGGAGAAGTGGGGATGGACATGGCCCGTGCCACTCTCACTCGGAGGGCATGGTTGTCCTGCCAACGATGCCATCTTTTCCTGGCAGCAGATCGGACCTAGAGGAGAAGAGAACAGATTGCAAAAAAACATGTAGCATTTAGATTAACAGACATGGGGTTTCTCTTGTGATATCATTTGTAATGACTGATATTCTGAAGACTTAACCGAGTATAGGGGTATAACATTTTGCTGTAAACGTCAGTATTTTCTAGTGCTGTAGACTTCAATGAATGTCTCTTCTTTTTACAAGAGTAAAAAAAGGCTGCTCTAGTTTTATGAGAAAGCAGCAAGGGGGTTGATTATTTTGTCATAATTACAGACTGACTCATAACTCTTCTTCTTCGTACAGATTTCAAACAGTTTGGCTGGAACATGCTGCCATTATTTTCATTGAACAGCCTGAAATCCAAAGCCTCTCTATCACATTCAACACCCTTAATTGGACTGTGATGCTTCAGTCTTGCTCAGGGAAGGGTATTCACAAGCCATACAGTATTACAGTCAGTAGTCTATCCCTCTCCATGAGACTGCTCATAAATCATAAGTGTACTTGATTCAGAAGTCATATGTTGTATGTCACATTCACATAAAAATGACCAGTCTAGAAATACAGTAGTCTTGTTTGTTGCCAGTTTTTTTTGATGATTGTCTAATGTTGTTTAGATCTGCATAATTAACAAACATAACAGTAAGACTGTTTTGGACTCACCTCCCCATTCAGAAAGCAGTAAAACACTGAAACAAAAAACCCCTGTAAAAGAACAGACAGACAACTGTTTTGAGAACGCACTGTGTAAAATGAACCGTTTCAATACCGTAATACTATGGAAGACGGCAAGACAGATGTTAAGATTCAACCAACATATTAACACACTTTCCTCTCTGAGCTTGATAACATATCACTGCTGTCATACTAAAGGAATTGGGGTTATCCACCTACTCAGTCCCAGAATTCAGAAGGGAAGAATTGCAGAATGTGATGCCCAGTGAGCAGAGTACACGCCTACATGTGTACTGTGCAGCATGTGATGAACAATGAAGCAGTCAAGGCCGTGCAGAAACCAGAGGGTCGAGCCAGATGGTACAGCACATAAAACAAGAAATAATCACTCTATTTGATTTTATTCTCAATGGAAGTCACCAACCGGTTGAAGGCATGATCTTACCTGAAACGACTGTAGAAAGGAATTGAAATAAATAAAAACTATTTGTGAAATGTCATCCTCCCCAGGATTCACAAAGAAGAGCATGTAGGTAATCCCCAGCAGAGGCAGCAGCACTAGGGTCGCTTTCACCGCTTTCCTGGGAGGAGGAAAGGAACACACAACATATCACAACACTTCAAGTTCAGTTGTTAAATGACAATATGAAGTACATCAAAGGCTATGTTTGACTATGTCACACTGAAAAGACTAGAAAAGTTCACATTTGAAACCTTTTAGAGAGTGATAACAATATTTTCCATAGGTCTGTGGAAAAGTTTGAGCTTGAGTCCAGAGAGTTTCATAAGGCTCATATTTGACCCCCTTAATAAGGACAGTACTTGTTCATAATGTATTTATTGACAGAGCTGACACTAAATTAATCTTACTATGAACTACTTTCATGGATGGTAAACTAGAATGGCACACAGGATGGTCATCAGGGGCTACTCACCTGTACTGTATTGTTTCTGAGGTGGTGGACGCTCTTAATTTGGTCATAAGTATTCTTACTATGTTGAAGAGGAAAACAAAGTTTATCTAGTAAAGGATGCAGACAGAAGAGCTCAAATTAATGCCTCGTAAAGTTGTATTTTACCAGCATAAGGCATGTTTGAGTGAATGTCATATAGGAAATTCATGGGGGAAGGTGAATTGCTGCACAGTATAAACGAAGGAAATGTAAAGAGCTGTGTTTTCATACAGCTTCCTACCAGGAGGACAAGGATAACTGGTCCTTGATAGATGTAGTCAATATACTTTCCAGGTTCTTTTCCAAACCAGCATCTGTTGAAATTCATCAGTACAGTATTTTACTTGTTTTTTTCTTAATTCTCCGGTAAAAAATATGACAATAGTTCAATTTTTTTAATGTCAGACTCGAAACAGTTAACTTACTGTTCATTTTCATTGTACAGCTTCCCAATGGCCCAAGCTACAATTATAGGACACGGAATACCTGCCAGAGAAAAAAGAAGGGCCAGTCATACACAGTGGTGTTATGTAACTGAGATTAGTTGGTGACAATTCTGTACTTGCTCATTTTCCATACGGATTTAAACAAAGATGACTTTGGTTTTTAAATACTTATTTAGCCAGGCCATTTTGTCAGAGCCATTTTTTTAATTTTTTCTGCGAAAAACTTCAGAGGGAACGTAAGAGGTGGAGAGAATACATGCATAACCACTGGAGCAGAGTTTGGGTTGAGTGACTTGCTCAAGGACACGACAAAAGCTGTCGATTGTCTAGGAGCAACATACTTAAGACCAGAGCCTCCCTCTCTTCAAACCAATTATACATGTAGCTGGGCCTCACTTTGAAAAAGAAAGGCCTGTCAAAATATTAGCATCTTTCTAAAGGGACGTGCTCTCAATTAACATTCAGTTACCAAATGTATGAGTCATTGCAGATATTAAATGCATGAAATCAATTGTGGTCCGTGTTATACTTTGATCTGGCTGTAGGAGCCGTGTTCTGGTCCCTGGTGTTCGACAGATTTAAACTGCTCCACTTCCTTCCAGTCCTAATAGATGGTAATTAGTAGTCTCTTAGGACTAATCTGAGGAAAGGCACTGATTAAATTACTCTCATTATGAGGTGAAGTGAACCTATTGGAGAGGTTCTCGGTTGTATTGTACTCGTGCATGTGTTGTGTGTTGAAATCCACAGTATAGCCATAACATATTTCCCGTACATAAGCGATTACCATACTGAAAACACTCCACACTACAAAATGAGAATATTTCACTAAAAAGTCTGAAGAATCCTGTTGTTTATTCCCAAAGTAAACAAATCAACTGCTGTAAAGTGGCTCATCATTTCCTAATGTTCTCTAGGTAAATTCCTTGTTATAAATGAATATCTGACCTGACAAGGTCAAACAACCATGAGGTCCTCACAGCCCATCAGACAGAAATCAGAAGAACTATCTACACCTCTGCAGGAGAATATTAAAATATGGGTCAGGATTGTTGCTGAAATGCAATAAGATGTAGATTACCACATGACATTTTTTATCAACATGTTCTTGATTTTGTCTGTGAAAGAGCAGATCACTATCACATAACCTATATGAAGTGTTTCAGGTTTTTTCCAGTGAGCTCCAGGTTACATAAATACATTGGTAAAATAGCTCAGCAGTGACTAAGGAAAACGATGAAAGCAAAGGACCATTCAAGCTTCTGACTAATTCTAAATAATTAATATGGTCAAGACTCAGGCCATCTACAAATGAACATACCGGCCACTAATTGAATCCGAAGGCAGAACTCTTGTATAACCTACAGTCCAATGCCATTCAATTTGTAAAACGTCCACTGGTTTAATCTTAGTAATGTGCATTGAAGAAACTGAAAGGCTGCTCTATGGAATTACACAGTCACTCAAGCATGTCGGGCAATGCAGTATATAACCATAGGTGAGTAGGAGAGCACTGTATTATGGTAAATTAATAAATAGGAGTGGATTTCTTCATGTGTACATTGGTGATATAATTTGTATTTTCTCTGTTTTCCTTTAACACAACCACCCCATTAACAACAGACTAATTACCTTTATGTCCAAACAGCCTCATTGAGTTCATAAGGAGGAAGGGGCTATCATTGAAAGGTTGTGAGAAGAAAATCCCAAGGTATAGTCATATAGCTTTAGTTTATGTTTAATTTACATTTTCTTAGTGAACACCTGAATGCTGTGGGAAAAACATATGAGAACAGGGATATTAAGAAATGTGTCAAATATATTTACTTAACACTGGCCTGTTAGTTCTTATTGTTTAGTTGGGGTCAAGATGTACAGTATGTGTTTTGACCCTTTCAGACACAATGCGAAAATGGCACCACGCTCTGAAATCCATTATTTCCAGTGGGTTGCTGCATCGAGTTCTAGTTTGAAGTTGGGGTGCAGAGCGCTGTGATGAGTTCCGGCATATACCTTTTTCTGTTTTTTTACTTCGCCGAACACCTAGTCAGTTGTGGGCTGAACCCAGCAGCGATCGCACCTCAAATCGGGGTCTGTCTGAAAAGGCCTATATTACATTTATTAGGTAGGCTATATATACAATAATTAACAAATGTTAGCACTCACACCATCCAATGAAAAGGAAGACCCATTTTCTGAGCTTGTCTGTAGAGTAAGTCATGACAATGGCTGTGTGAAGGTAGCATCCTTCAACAAACATCCAGAAGAAATTGGTCACCACGAAGTAATTATAGATTGTAGTAATAAGGCGACACCAGGGCTGTAAAAATATTAGAGGGAGGGGGTGTGGGTGGGGGGGAGGTGAAGAGAAACATGAATGTTAGTATAAAACAATAGATTATATGCTAACAAACTGATGAATGAGGTTGGCATATGTCAACAACACAGCCCATAACATGTTAGCGTATGCGTGCATTGCACCCATTACATAACTAAGGTTACCTCATTGCTCTCATGAATATTGTGGTCAATCAACTGAAGCAAAAACCACATAACGTTCCTTAAAATGAAGGTGGTTATCAAGTTCCAGTGGATTATGTTTCGAAGGCATCTTATACTCCTAGAAGCAACAAACAGCCATTTTTAGCATCACGTTACATTCACAAAGTAAATGCAAAATAAAATATAATCTACTCAACTAAACTTCCATCCAAATTCTGTTTCTATTTCACTTTTACAGTAAAGCATTATTTGTAGCTGTCAGGCGATGTTTGGCTAGTTTATATAACTTAAAGATAATTTGAGAAAACAAGGCAATGATAGCATGCAACTTGCATACATTTCAGTCACTCTTTTGTAAGCAGTGCATACTGACGTTGGATTTATGAGGGAACTCTTTTTGTACTTGCCTTAAGTATAAGAAGAGAATGAAGGCCACAACAAGAGCCCCCAAAGAAATGCAATGACCCAGGTAGTTGATGATTAGAGCAATCTTATAATGCATTGGATATTTTCTCTGAAAAATAAGATCATTGAACATTATAACAGCAACACAAACTTATTTTCAAACTGGACAGAAAAACTCTGACAAGCATGACAATTTGTGATACTATTGTACATAGTAAAACGTTTTCATATTACAGTAGCATAGTTGTAGATGTGCCATAACATATACAAAGGATATGTTGTGTTGAGTGGTAGCCTAAAAAGCTTTACTCCTATGTGGACAGATACTTTTTTAAAGTGTGCAATCATACAAACCTTCTCCTCCAGAATGGGTTCACAACTGGAGTAATTGCTCTTCAGTGCCCATGTCCCATTATCCATGCATTCTCTGTATGCATTTCCTGCAAAAGGGTGTAAAAAAAAGATATAAAACAGCGAAGGCTAGTTACTATACTTAAAAGGTGTTCATTACAGTTGTCTTCAGTAAGATCTACGTAGAGTAAATTTAGCTTAAATTTAAGCTTCTTTGTTTTCCAAGTCTTACTCACAATAGTGTTGTTGCCCCTTCAGAGCAAAGTTTACCAGTTCATCCTATCTCTGTCACTTTTAGACCCTTGCTTGAAATACACATTCATAGAGGGGATTTGCAAAGCCTCTTATTCCTCCAGTTTATTTGCATATCTTTTAAAACCTCATGCAACAATTGACTTCTGACAGAATTCTTAAAGTTTTACCCACTTTTACATTTAGTTCCCTCTTATCTATTCTTTTGGTGGTGCCACTTAGAACTGTTTTAATTAGATTTCTGGGGGGAATCCGCTTTATTTCTGTATTCATTAGGTCCATTTCAAAAAGAAGGATTTGGAATCCGACCATTTGCAAAACTTTCATAGCTTCTCCATACCGTATACTTCATAATAGTGAATTCGAAATATAACACCCGTCGGTTAGACAGACAGTAACCCAGTTTCCCCAACAATCTTCTTTCTTCTGTAGTCCTGTCTTTGTATGAAAACCATTTTGTTTGAGTGCACACTTTGCTGCTCACTTGAATGAGCAAAACATATTGTGTCCCCTGGAGAAGAGGTTAAGCAATCAATGACATTAAAGAGCACACCGAGCTAGCTCGTTTGACCTGCTGCTTCCAAACCGCCTGAACATGTTCATTGATCAGCTGCCAGAGGCCTTTAATACAGCTTCTGAAAAACAAAAGCTCTCGACAAGTCATGTAGGGATGCTAATACGTTTAGCACGGCTCAGAGATCTGCTGAATACATTCTGCTGTCTACTGGTTTTGGGAGGATTGGATTACTTCAAAGTCCCCCAGTCATCCTCTACGGTTAGACTCATGAGAGTTGACCAAGTAAACATGGATAAGTCAGTGTTTTAGAGGACGCATTGATACCACAGTTTTACTTTAAATGGGCATAACAAATGTAACTAGAACACTGTAGCCAGGCCAATTCTTACTCATGTTTGGTAAATCGAAAGGATAGGGAGCAGGTTTTGAGGCTTGTGCCTATGAGCTATACCATCGAGGCAGCACTAACATGAAGCACTGGTGCAGGGAAAGAGTCCACATTTCTGATAACCATCTGTGCTTTACGCATGATAAAGCCACTTCATTCACATATTCGTTTCTTTTTGCTTGAATCCTGCCATGGTGGTAGATGCTGTGAGTTTAGGGTGAGAGAAATTGATTCCCCAAATTACTTAAATTGTATTGTAATGCTGAAAGGGTGATGATACCCCACCTCCTTGGACTTAACACTGTATGCTTCAGGACATGAGAGAAATAGATGATTACTGCTGTCTTGTTTAGCAAGACTCTCACAAAGCGTTTCCACTGGAAACACAGTTTGACCCCTGTCCGTGCTATAAGTAGGGAAAAGCGGCTGCGCCGTGACACAAATCGAACATCCCCCGCATCATGCACCCACAACTCAACTGGAAGTTTAGCTAGTGATCCTAAACATGTTGTTTATTATATTGAGTGACTTCAAAAAAAGAAAAAAACATTTCACCAGACCCTATCACACAGTGACTTAGACAGAAGTCTAAAATGACTCCCAACAAAGTTCTGTGCATAGAACAGTTCACCTTTGAATTGAAGTCCTAGATGTAGACATGCTGCCAGGCTTCAGTAACGCAGATGAAAGGCTTGAGGGATATCACATAAAAGTCACACACCTGAACCTGTCTTGCTTTCCAGACATTTCAAATAGAATTTTGTGACCTGGAAGACATAGACAAAACTAGGGAATATTATTGTACAGTGGATACCTCACATCTCTACAGGGCAAGGCATTTCTTTGTAGAAACAGAAGAAATCAGGGCATTGCTGTCACTGTGATGGTATTCCACACGTAGACATCAGAGGCTAAGTGAGGGTAAGAAGAAGTTTGTCTGAATCTAAAAGCCAAGAGTCAAGAGGGTCAATCAGCATTCTCTGATATTTGAAAAAAGAAATGCTTCCAGTACAGGATGACACAAATTCAATCTGTCAATGGCTTCTTTGATGTTCCTTTGGCAGCATACTCACTGTAATGTCAAAGAAGACGTTCTTTAAAGTAAAAAATAAATAATAATAATACAGACATGAAAACTAAGATTTTGTTTTTTTGCAAATCGGTATAACTCACTCCTCAAGTATATAACAGGCCACCCGCTTCAACTAAGAGCTAGCTTTTCGTTGCCGTAGCTGGTAGTGGTCGCGCTTGGCAGGTCAGAGGTGGCGTGTTCAAGCCCAGCGAGTGGCGAACATCGGCCCGTATACCTCTGACGGAGTGTGGCCACGTCTGTTACACATATCAGGGAACTTTAATAAAGCATTTTTCAAAATGTCCAACGAGGCAATTCATTGCAGTCTGTATTATCTTTAAAAATAAATCTTCAGACCAAGCAAACCAATATATATTTCACGTGTTTGTTGAATTCTTTCAAATTATTTTTATGTTTTCATAATAACTGGATATTGACAAGCAAAGTTTTACTAAAGATAGTGATTCCATCCCAGCAGAATCTGATACAGACTGCCAGAGGTCCAGATCACTATACATTCATCACTGATACCTCAGCCCTGTCAACGCTGCAGAGGCAACATCAAACCTTACAGTTCTGCCATAGCTCAAAATAGCTTAGCTTGAGTTCCAGACATTTCACTGAAGGTGCCAAATATATTCTGAAACTGTACAGCTCAGTGAAGAACCAAATGATTCGGAAGTGAAATTGACTGGATTGTCAATCCAATTATTACAACATGATGCAGGAGACTGAAATCTGACTGTACTGAAATCCTATTTTTGACTTCCAGAGTACATTTGCCTTGTCGTGTTTTAGCACGCTTTGCTACAGAGACATCTGCAACGGATTCACACATTCTACAATGGGAACATTGTTGGGATAAAAGCTTACAAATGTACATACAAGTTACGTCATGTGGATCTACATGTCTTGCAGGCAGACTTGCACTCTATCTACTGTTTAATGTAATGTGTATAGCACAAAATGTTTGTCAGAAGGTATATCCAGTAGGACAAATCAGTTTAGAAAATAGATATTTCAGCTTGTATGTGACATGGATATCTGGGCATTGAGGTCCCAAAAGTGTATGCCTTTTGTTCGTTCACTGAGCAGAACACAAACAGAATTTGCCTTTTTGGAACTGTGCCAAAAATGTGTGCATTTTGCAAGTTAAATACCTGGTCCCGGCAGGTATTGATCTGTTGTTGCTTTAGAGAGATTATCAGGACGGTAGCTGTCAAATAGCGGTACAGGATCACAGGATCATATCCGATTCCAACTGTCAAACACGTACAGCACACAGCAAATTATGTACATTTTCAAAAAACATTTGATGGAATGACTTCATGTTAAGATGAAATATCTTTGAAAGCAATGGAGTGGAATGCATTTGTTAATGCTAATGCAGTGCGCAGCATAGCATTGCGCATTTTTTTTCCCCACTGTCACTTTAGTGTGGAGTAGTTCCCACTCACCACCCTGCTTGGCAGGTTGCCCATCCTTAGGCAATAACTCGGGTCAGTCTGATCTGGAACAAACTGAGCAGAAAGCAGGGACTGTCCCGCAGTTTACTACTAGACTGCTAATGTAATGACCTCAAGCCACCATGTCAAAGACCCAGCATTCATAACTGACCATAAATGCAATCTGACCAAGAGTCCTCTGGTTTTCTTACTACTATTTGACTACTTTATGCTCCTGGAATTCCACTACTGGATTGCAATGAAAACATATTTGACTGGCTTTGACTAGATAGCCTCAGGCTTATCTACTAAGGTTTCCTCACTTTTATTTAGGCAGCAAAGAGGATAAGTCATCATCCTAACCTAGATAGATGTGTTAATATCTGAGACATGGTAGATATGACACATGGCTCAGTGACTGCAACACAGACAGTCACATTCACTATGCCTGGCAGCAGTTCCTGAGAGAGAAATTACTTAATGAGTGGAAAATAATCATGAAATGATTTTATGGGTAAATAAAGGGTAAATTAAATAGATATCATCATATAAATTATGTCTCGGTTAGGGATGGGAGGATTAAGGAATGCATGCATGGATAAAAACAATGAGGGTATTAATACAACACATCTGCTAGACATTTTCTAATTAGCCCAGTTAAAGACTTAAATGTCTTGTAGAGGAGTGGGTGCTATTTACAATGTAATCATGCGTTAGAATAATAAACATAATCCGGCACTTTATGAAGAGCAAATAGTATCCAACCGAGGGCAACTACTGTTAACGTCTGTTGCCGACTTATAATTGACAGATGGATGCAACTCCCTCACAAGCCTGAGATTCCAGCAACATAGTTTACATCTGGGTATGTTGCTCCACATAGAAAGCTTGAAAATCTAGCTTTGACTGAATGAATAAGAGAGTGAATGAATAAGAGATGCTGCTCATTCTGCTTTAATTAATGTCAAATGTGACAAGACCACTGTAGTAACCTGGACAACACCATTACGCCATTTTGTTGTCATTCAGGTCTTTGAGTGATTACGCTAAATAGATAAGCATTGCAGGGTCATCACAGGCTAATTACGTGACCTTGCTTAAACATAAACTGCACAACATGCAGATATTCCCTTTTATTCCATGACTATATATATATATATTGGTGAATGCACTGAAAAAGGGTATGGATTCAGATGATGGGGGAAATTGCCGTTGTTAGTGACCCTGCAAATCCCTTAGCCACCAACATAACTCCCTTGTGACAGCTTGTCAATTGTGGCAGTGAATGAGAATCATGTGAGTTCAGCTTCCCCTTCTCAGGTAGGGCTATCCTGAAGTCTAACTAGACTTTCGGTCCAATTCTAAAGGTCAGATTTTGATGCAACACAATCACGCTGACACATTTCCAGAAAAGGAAACTCATTTAGATTCCTCCAAGCAAAAACAAGGACAGTAGACTTAGGTATAAATTCTAATCTTGGCTTCCAAAACTGAATGAGTGTAGTATAAAATTGTTTGCTCTTGTCAGTCTGAATCTACAATTAAATTCACCCAGTGACACTAAGCCATAACATTTATAACGAGAAGAAGCATTTCCTTGAGGAGTAAGGAGTAAGAAATCACACCTCACAAATGACCTACTTTCCTCTCGTAAACACTGGGCTAGTGGTGGTGTCATAAAAATGTAATGCTCCCTTGTGGAAGTGTGTCTGATTGTTGTGTGTGTGTGTGTGTGTGCATGTGTGTGTGTCGGTGTGTGTGTGTCGGTGTGTGTGAATAAAGTGTGCATAGCATTGAGAAAGATTATACTTCCATTGATGAAGATTCGGGATGTATAAGTCACTCCTCAGCTTTACAAAGATGATCATATCATTTTTTCATTTGTTCAGACTTTAGATAACATTTAAAAACACAGTAGACACTTCAAAATGAAAAATATATACATCACTTTTGTTCTTTCTGATACATGTGGACTAACTGCAAATTGGCTTCTGGAGAATACCAAGGTCATTTAAAACCCTACTGTATGGCATACAGTCTTCAGCTTCATATAGGGCTGGGGAATATATTGAATATTAGCGGTAATATCACAATAATTTTGACGATGATGTAAAATGTGAAAATATTGTGAATATCGAATATAAAAATTAAATGTCTTTTTTTTTGCTGGTTGTTGTGTTGCTTGTGTTTTCAGATCACCGTCTGGCTCCTCTGTGTACACACACAGAGACACACACAGACACACAGACTCAGAAAGAGAATGTGCACAAACTTAAATTTGCACTCTTACAGGCACTCTCTTTGGCTCTTTTTTGTCCTGTCACATAAGGACCTCTGCATGAATTGTTCCATGGGAGGTCCATTTTGTCAAGTTGCAAGTACCATGTTATGGCAACTGCTTAAATTTGCACTACACATTTTGTACTTTGTAACAATAGCTGTTCTATCTAAATAGTTTTTGTAGTTTTCTAATGGAGGCAAAAGAAAATCATGTTTTTTTATTATTTAAATGCAAATGCAAACATATCGAGATATATATCGAATAGCGTAAACATTTTAACAATATCGAGATATATAATTTTTTTATATATCGCCCAGCCCTAGCTTCATATACCTCGAGGGGGCTTTAGTTATGCTCAGTGAAACATTAAAGCTCACTGTTTGACAACATTACCTTGTGTCAAGTCTAAGTGTTAGCGGAAAAGAGTAGCTTTGAAGAGTTAAGCTTTTTGGTGTCACAACAATGTGCACAAAGCAAACCCACTATGTTAATACAGTGGAGCTTGGTCTTCCTCATAATAATAAAAAAAAGCATGCAGTGTATTTGAAGACTTGCTACTACATGAATATGTTGCATACAAATATTTCCTTGAATATCTTCAAGTTCCTGAACACTGTAGATCTAGCCTATAAAAAGAAATGGAATCCCCCTTTTACATCATCCTACAGTACTATCAAGGGTAACCAGGTTAATCGACCCCCTTCACTGTAGACTGTGGGTGAAGAGGTGGATTTAGTGTGGACTCTAGGCTTAAGCAGTCTTAGTTTGCTTTGAAAGAAGATAAAAAGCTACAATCCATTTGCTAGTATTTCCTACATACCACATTTCATTCATCCCACAACTGATCACAAAGACCTTTGGCACAATGTGGATTTTGTGAGGATTACACCCACGCCACCTCCCCTCACAGTCCCTGTTCCCTGTTTAGGGGATGGATTGGGATGGATGTTGAGATGTTTGGGACCTACATGCCATCTTCTACACTGCCATTTGTTGGGTATGGGTTGTGGATGCCAACATGATTAACAAACTGATCAGGAAGACTGACTCTCTACTGGGGACTACTTGGCACCCTAGAAGAAATGGCAGAGACAATGACACTTTCCAAGCTGCTGGACAATGCTTCCCTCCCCCTCCATGACATGGTTGTGGAAAAGCAGAATACATTTGGCAAACGGATCAACCTACTGTGTCAATCAACCCACTGTGTCGCAAGGGACACTAGCAAGTCCTTCCTGCCAGCAACCATTAGACTATATAATGCCTCACAGTGAACACTAGCAGTGCTGGAGGGAAAGCGCTCATGTCACCTTAACCATTACTCTACCTCAGCTGTACCACTCAGGACACTAACAGACATCTTTAACTGTGTTGATAGCCTACTGTGTTTGTACTGTCTTTGCACAGTTTGTACTTAGGTGTGTTGTACTTTCATCAAGCTTTCGATTCATGTATATTCACACTCTCATCTGTACCAGTTAATTGCTTGGTACTTCATCAGTTGTGAATACTGTAAGTACTTGTGTTTAACTTGAGCATAATTTAACTTCACTGATACACTTCTGCAATGCCCAAGGAGATGACTAAAGTATCTATCTAGCTATGTATTTAGCTTGCTATACACTTGCTTTCCACCTGACTCAAAACAGCTCTCATCTTTCAACTCAGTCAGCTTGTTAACTGAGATGGATCCGTCAGCTTGCTAACTGATATGGATAGATAACTACTCCATAATTACATTTGCTGCTTGATGTCTAATTTGACTTAGGATAAGTTACCTTTTCCACCATAATAGACACCTTGTATTAGTTAGCCCATGTTAACTGTGGGGTATGGCAGGGGTCAGCATGTGCTAGTTAGAGAATTAGCTACTATTTTTTATTAAAGCAAGAAAACCACAGAAACACCAGCAGATGTACTTTGTTTGATCAGATAATTTAAATTGTTGCATGTGATAGTGCCCCCTAATGTTTGGGGCAACTAAATACTCCAACTTACATTAGACGTTACTTAATTAATTATGAGTGCTATGGAGCCATGTTTTTAATTAAAAGTGAAGTGTTAATCTCATGCACAAGGCTACATCATAGACATTGTACAAAATGAGAATAAGTACATTCTATAAGAGCCTACCCAGTAGTACATGTGTCTGAAGTACATTATAATTGTATATTTAGACTCTTACATGTTAATCATATGCACCTTCCTGCCGCAGTCAATTCCTTGTTTGTGTGAACTTACTTGGTGGATAAAGCTAATTCTGATTCTGATTAGACAGATATAGCTACTGTACTAGCGACTGTCTAGTATATGGCATTCTATTTAGTATATTAAGGAGGTTTCTTATTATTTTATTTCTATTCTATTTTAGCTTATCATAGATGTAATCTATGTATCTTAGTACTTATATGTTATGTTATGCCAGGTTGCTTGCCTTGTCTTGTCCCAAGAATGTCAGTGCCCAGTCTGACCTTGTGTTGTTCTGTGCACCTGACAATAAAAAACTTGAAACTTGAAACTACTGTGCTGTAACAAGTGTAGTAGCTGTATGCTGTAAAAAAAACCTTTATGCATTGATAGAGTTAGGGTTGGGGAGTTCATCAAAAAAGTATATTTGTGTGAGGTTTCACAACACCAAATTACCATATGAAACACTGTTTTTTTTTATGAAATAGGGCTGAACACAGGTCTTGTTGACTGCTCCCTAGCGACATGCAAATACAGCTAAACGTCCTTTATGTGATAAGACTGTATACGGTTTTTCAGTTGTTACCAGCAAACATAGAAAGTATACACATGCAAACAAAGTAAAAATGATCAAAAGGATCAAAGAGCTTCTCCCAGTTCATGATTCAAAAAGCAACAGCCCCACTTTGGCGTATTGCAGGATTTTTGGTATGATCAGCAACATGGTGGATATGACCTGTGTTAAAGGTTTTAAATGAATGGGTCTGACACAGATTACTCCCACTACAAGTAAAATCGTGTAAGCCTCTAGTTTCCAGGTTCTTAAAGGGTTTAAACAATCTCTACAACTACTATATGAAACACAACAACAGCAGACAATAGAGCTCAAATCAATATCTCTCAATAAAAAACATGTTTACTTTTATTAGGCTCTCACCATCTCTTCCAGATGGTGTGTTGTAAATTGTTGATGTTGTGGCTTTCATTTCCTGTAAAATTGTTGTTCAGATCCAGATAATCTCTGCCTGAATTGATGGCCAAAAGAAAAAAACTCTTTCGATGCAGTTTCCCCACTTCGAAATGCACTGAAGAAAGGCCACCATTTTGAATTACAGATGCAAATTGTCTTGTGTATGTTGTCTAAAGCTTTAGTTGAAGTACATTTCTGTTAACTTGAGGGCATGGCAAAAATAATTGTCGGCAGCAGGGGCATCAAAGTGGGGGAGAAAAGTGAGACTGACTACCAGGGCCCCAATGGGGTAGGGCCTTGAACAACTTGAAATGAAAATAGTTTGAATGAAAGAACAGACATAAACAAAATGGGAAGGGGCCCCAATTGCAATCTATTCATGGTACCCAAAATTCTCAGTGAAACCCTTG
Source organism: Mallotus villosus (assembly GCA_903064625.1). NCBI lineage: Eukaryota > Metazoa > Chordata > Actinopteri > Osmeriformes > Salangidae > Mallotus > Mallotus villosus. Next base: position 282,138 of record CAEFZP010000561.1, on the reverse strand, counting down.
TTGGCCGATAAATCTTGGTAGGCCTAAAGCATGAATTAGCTATGTTAAGTACCTGTAAAGAGAGCCTTGGAGAACAAATAGTGTTTACACTTTGAGTCTTGTTGACTGGGCATTAAGCAGGGGGGTATTCCAGGTAGCGGGTTTAACAAACTCTGAGATTAACCCTGAACTCTGAGTTGAGTTACTCTAACATGGGAAACTCCGAAATTTCCGTTCCAGCACAGCTGATATGAATTAGTTAACTCAACTCGGAGTACGTCAACTCAGAGTCAAGCGCGGGCATGAATTCTAAGAAAAGACAACATCTATGGAGCTCCGATACGAAGAGTCACCATGGAAACCGCCGACAAACGAAGGGCTTCATTTTTTACGGCAATGGAACTCGAAATTTTAATCCGTGCCCATGGCGAATTCGAGCAAATATTCCGTAAAAGAAGCAACACGGCAGTAGCGGCGAAAGAAAGAACTCGGGCGTGGGAAGCATACTGACCGAGTCAATGCGTAAGTTTGAATTTACTTTATAATTTGAACATTTAATGTCCGTTAATAGCTATTACAGGTGAAAAGGTGGTGGAATTGTTATTTAATCAAATACCATGTTCATAGGTGCAATCCCACAGGCGTGAAGCGCACTTGGCAGCAACTTAAAATGAAATATAAAAACGTCATAGGCCTACAAACTGGTAGGCATATTTAGTCTTTTGGCATATAAAGTCGTGATTGTAGCCTCCATCACTTTGGTATTAGTCTAATAGGCCTACATAGTCTACAAAGTGAATATCCGTCAGTGCCTATCCTGTAGTGGCGGAAACCTGATATCCTGCTTAATAGAACAACATTTACTTCAATTTAGGAAATAGAAAGAAGGCCGAGCAACGAAAAACGGGTGGAGGGCCACCACCACCACCTCTCACCCATGCTGAAGAGCTGGCCTTGAGCCAAAATATTGGGCGTCCAGTGGCTCAAGGAATAGCTGGTGGCAGCTCATCAGAGCCAACCACCCAACAGGACACAAGTGCCTATATAAGATGTAAGTAAGTGCTGTATAATGTATGTATGTATGTGTATGTATGTGTGTGTGTGTGTGTGTGTTTTCATTTTCGACTCTTCGTCCAGGCACTGATGGGGTTATCCATACAGTTGAGCCTGCTCCTCCTGCAAGCTTTTGCTCTACAGTACCCCTTGGACTTGTAAGTAGGCAACTCAATACTCCATTATGCATAGTAGTGATGACTGTGACTATACTGAAATAATACCTTTCATCACAGGATGATGATGATGATGATGACGATGAGGAGGACACACTGACTGCAGAGAGGCCTCCATATATGGTAGCTACTGATAGTTCTCTCTCCATGTTCTTTATTTACAGTCTTGGGTGGAATTGTCAGTTTAAAATTCACACTGAAGTGATGAGAGTGATGAATGGAAAAACTAAATGCACAGTTTGATCCTGTTTAACAGAGCATGGATGAGCAGTGCCAGGAGAGGGGTCCATCAACCTCGCAAGCGCATCTACTGACAGTAAGATGTTCAGTAAATGGCAGGTGAATTCTGTGTGTAGAACTGGGATTTAATGTCATCCTTATGTATTCCCAGTTACCTGTGAAGGAACTATACAAACTCCATCTCATCAAACAAATGGAAAAAAACGACCAAGAGATGGTGTATGTGGGGCGGAAAATCAGGAAGACAGATCTGGAAATTGAATTGCTAGAACACCAGCTACAGGTAGGTGCATGTTCACAGGTGAGTCAGTGTTAATTGTCAGAACCATATATTAATACTCATTGTTGCATTTCCATTTGTAGGCAATAAAGAAGACAACATGAAATGGTATTGATGAGTATTTATTTCAGGGTTGGTTGAAGTGTGTGCAGCACAGCATGTCGCTGACTGCTCTTCCATCTTGGCCATCTGCAGGGTGGAGGGGATGGTCATCTACCGGGTCGATTTGTAGGGCAGGGTGTTGCTCTCCTCTAATAGTGGCAATATTATGGAGAACAACACATGCCACAATAATGTCACATGCCCTGTCTGGGGTTACCCTCAATCTACGAAGGCACTGGAACCGGGCTTTAAGAATGCCTATGGTCATTTCTACCATGGCTCTAGTCCTGCAGTGGGCCACATTGTACCACTGCTGAGGGCCCGGATCAGGGTCATGGTAAGGGGTCATCAGGGTGGGCTGGCATGGGTACCCTCGGTCACCAAGCAGGTGGCCATGAAACTCTCCTGTAATTATATAGAGAGTACATTGTGAGTGTGGTAGAAGAGGGAGACAAGGGAATTATATTTCTTCAAAGCTTAACTTACCATTTGCAACTCTGTTGCTCAGGGTAGACTCACGGTAAATCCTTGAGTCGTGTACCGAGCCAGGCCATTTGGCCTCCACATTGGATATGAATATCCTGCATCACATATGATCTTGCCAGCACAGAGAAGATATATTAGCTGCAATATTTAAATGTTGTGATGTAGTCTTTATTATTGTAAGACTGTATATCTACCTGTACATTGATGCTGTGGAAAGACTTCCTGTTCACATAGTCGACTTCGTCGACTGATGGAGCTATAATCGGGATGTGGGTTCCATCAACGCACCCAATCACATTGGGAAACCCTGCAATATTGAAAGGATTCACTGATCCCAGTCTGAGATTGCAGCATTGTCATTCACATGATTTCAAATGTCTTAATTGATTTAAACTGACCTGCAATCCTGTGAAAGTCCTCTTTGATGTTCCTTAGAGGTTTGTGCCCAGGAAAGACCACAAACATCTGTAGTAGGCCTTTCAGTGCCAGGGCCACTTTTCTTATGGCTCGACAAACAGTCGCTTTGCCGATATGTTCCGCATCGCCAATATTGTACAGGAAGCTCCCGTTGGCGAAAGAAACGGAGAGCAACGCAAATAATTTGGTCTGTTCTCAGCGCACGCCCACGGTGTGTAACATTTGCGATGTATGGATGGAGAATGTCTGTAAGATAGATGATTGAATGTGATGAAAAACGGTAACGTTCGCGTAGGTAATCATCTGGGAATGAAAGAATGTCCAATCGTGGTCTAAAAATCCTCTCCTGGCGTAAGGCTATGCGAATTAAATTCTGCTCGAAATCGATCGGCTGACCCAAGAAAGGACACCCCATGTTAGCAAACTGTTTCACGATACGAAAGTGGGTGGGGATTTGTAGACAAACTTCGAGTTTTTCATGACTAACCTGCTAGCGACCAGGTTAGTTTCACGGCGTAAGTTACCATGGTAACTTACCAAAAGGTTTCGTTACCTCTCTTTCTGGAACGGAAACCTCGGAGTTTGCCTGTTTTCAGGGTTAAACAACTCAGAGTTTTCACAAAACCGGCTACCTGGAATACCCCCCTGGTCTGACTTTCAAGGCATGAAAATATACATACTTCTGGTTATATATTAATATGCCTTTGTACAGAAAGTAATAACGTAACTTAATCACACTATACTCTTACTGAACAATAATAAGTAATAAGTCATATATTACTTTTTTTTAGTAACTTCCCCAAACACTGCTCAGGACAACAGAAAACAAAGTTCACTAGTGTTTTGTGATCACTGTTGTGGAAAGAATATGTTGTATGTCGTTGTGTTCTATTTTTATGGAACGCACTAAAGTAGTCCTATCAAAACATTTCAGAACAGTATAAAGAAAAGAGCTGAACCCAGTTCGGTCCACACTGGAAAAGTTTTACAACTTGCCTGGAACTAATCCTTCCTGAAGCTCAAAATCAATTCACATCTTAAACCTAGTTGACAAAATTCAGTATTGTCTCTCTGTTCTATTTCACATCCGTAAGATTCCGTGTCATCTGTTCACCAGAGCATTCACATGAGGTTTACCTGCTCGCTTTTATTTCCTCTTTGTAAATATTTCATGCATTATTTGTGTAATCTCTCTGTTGAATAGTTTTTATTCATCTGCAGATGGTAATCTTTATCAGTGCCAGGATTTCATTACTTGGAATAAGATGTTACTGGCCTGAATAAAGTATTATTATAATCCTGGGGGTGGCTTGATAAAAGACACATACTGTTTCTTCATGCAAGAAATAACTCTCAATTTAGGCTTACTCTTGGACTGATACCATTTACGTAACATTGGTAATACACAGCAGTGGAGGGGGAGAAGTCGTTGGTTACATGCCATTGGTTTATGCATTGTTCTAGGGTAGGTATATAGTGCATCTACAGTATATCAGATAAGAAGAAGAGAAGAAGGTATATGTTTTAAACAGGTATGTGACTATAGATCTCATAAGAACTGTTCATCTCTCAGTCAAACTTGCAATAATGCTTAGGGCACTTTTTGGGCATATCATTGGGCACTCAACAAAGTCACACATGAGGGATATCTGGAGACCGTAATGAGAATATTAACAAATATATGCATACACAAACAAGCATGCATATACTTTCATTTAACTTGCATTTGACCATAAGTGTCAGATTGGCTAAGTTTTCTTTAAGGGCTCCCTGCATAATACAGGTTATTAAAATATGTTTGATTTGTGGTAAACACAGTTAAATACTGAAAACATGTAATGGTGTTCCTTACAGTGGTTTACAGAGTACAAAGGAGGCCAGTCTTCCAGATACCCACCCAGTGACAACAGCTCAATGTCAACAACAATCGAATTGTGATTTTTGTTGTTTTGTTTAAGTGTCACAGTATAGTTTAAATGGTTGATATTTTACACCTACAGTATTACTGGCATACCCAGTATGTGTAATAAACATTATGTGTTTAGGATAGACTGACACCTTTTGTTTCATATACTGTAACAGAGCTATGCCTATCTACAATATATGTAATGTTTCTGGTAATCCAAGATGGTAAGTTTAATAGTAAGTTTCAGTTACTGCAAATATCTAAAAAACAATCCACTATCCAAATTGTTTTCCATCTCAACAAAGAGATTTGAACAAAACCTCATACTCAATTTTCTATCCTTGGTTATATTTAGACAAGGCTGTTTCCTCAATGTGAATTTTAGCATTGACAATTATTTGTTTTTGTCCAGCTTTTAAAATCCTCATTCGTCTCTGATGCCCTTCTGTTGTTTGCAAGCCAATAAAGAGACTGGTTTGGATTGCACAGTGTCAATGCTAAGTGAAACATTCACAATGCTCTGATCACAATTTGAGTAGAGAGACGGTAATCATACAGTATGTTAGTGTCAAAGTTGTGTCAAATTTGTGTCAATGACTAAAACTCACCGTTTTGGTTTCCAAGAAATCACCCACTTGATTGAATTTGAATACATCTCAATTACGGTTCATTCAAATCAAGTTAAAGTTATTTTCTAGCTATACTTTATGGCCACAAGAGTTCTATTTAAATGTCTCTGCATAAATCTCAACCCAAATCTATGAATGAAAGTGGATTGAAATTGAAGTGGATCAATTCCACCTTGAATGGTTCTGATAAGAGGTCAGTATATTATACTGTAGCTCCAATTGATAAAGGCTGATTATAATTGTCTGTTTGTAACTGACCCTGACAGTGAGCTTTGTCTGATAGACACCCACTTAATAGAGCACAATCAAGACTCATCAGGCAAATCCCCCATCAAACTTTCTATGAACTATGATCTATATACAAAGCTGTTTAGTTGTGATGAGTTTTATTTAAAGATACTGTAAAGGAACTCATTTTACACATATATAATGTACTGAAAATACAATTATGGAATTTGCTTTACAGCATCTTTAACACATTGATGTGGGCTTCCTTGTACTGCAGTCCTCAAGAGGAATTCATATTTCTTTCTCCTTGGTATGATTGAAGTGACAACTTCTATCCCCACATCATACTGCTTAAGCTTTTATCCTTGGTCTCAACCTGACATGCCACAAAACGTCTGTAAAAACATCTCAGATTCAACCACTCAAATCAGTCAATCAAACTGGTCATGATGCAATATTGCTCAATTAATATATTTTTTCAAAAGATACAAAAAGTATTTTCTAATTCTACCTTTACTAATTATGGATCAAGAGGTGCATAGGGCAGGAGGAAGGCTGTCCAGTTCAATGATACGATGTGACTGAACAGAAGGTACAGTATGATGAAATGACGCAGCACACAGGGCACAAATCTGGACCTGAAGTGACCATGGTCTTGTCCTGAGGGGTCCCCAAACCGTGACATCAAAGTGTGAATATTATGAGTGTATAGAACCAAGTTTATATCGTCCCCCAGAGGCTTCACAGCTACAGAATGACACATCTGTAACGAGGACAGACAAAAACCTTGGATCACATCCCACAACTGTTCCTGCCCGACAGGAACCAAGTGCATTTTAGATGAACCAGAGAGTCGAATGAACACACAGAAAAGGACACAAAGTTTAAAAATGCATAAACCTCTTAAGGAGCCACTCTGCGGCACACATTAATATTAATACATTTTGAAATAAATGGAAACGGGCAGTTTATAGACCCTTACCTGAGAGACTTTGGTGCTGAGTGATACCTTAGATTTTTTAGTGAGATTGTTGCTACTGCTCACTGACGATATTTCTGCCAACGTTCCTTTTAAGGAGACTTTTAGAAAACTCAAGGTCAAACATGAAATGTTACTATTTTGCTCTGTCAAAATACTACGTCTAAGTATATGCAGTATTGAATGCCTTTTCTTAAGTATTCTAGCTACAATACAGTGTCCTGAATTTGAACCATCTTTCCGGTATAAAGAACAAATGGTACTGTCCAATATTGCTCAGAGCAATCCCAAAGAGACAATGTCTCTGGGGGAATAGAGACTGCTATATACTGTGTAGATACTGACAGCTGAGTGTAGACCTATTGCAGTAGGTAATTTTTTTTTATTGATATGTAGTTCTCACATCAAAGAAATGTTGACGTCAGCTAAGCACGTTAGCTAGGAGGAAGTGTTAATGAAAGGTTTCACATGTGATGCCGATACATCTGCAGCCCCATTTGGATTGAGCAAGTCAGCATATCAAATAGGTGGCCTAACTGACATTTGTTCTAAAATGTTTTTCCTGGTTGGCCTATTTGGTAAATCGGGGGGGGAGCTTTGTCCAGTGTACTGACAATGTGGCTTACATTGTTAATGCCAAGTCTTGTAATGCACTAGACAGTACAATTCTGGCTCATAGATTCATGATAACGAAATAGCTTTTTACAGAGGGAATATCTCTTAATTTGTTAGAAGAATGATTTCTCTATTCTTCGAGGATGGGAGATATGCTGCTGAAGGTAGGCTCCAACAGTATGACACTGTCGGGTCAGAACAAGCACATTATGCCAGCTCACTTGTCTCAAGACCCATGCAGCCCCATGCAGTAGCATCATGCTGGGTTTGCTGACTTGAACATGGATCGTATGGTCCTTGTATAGGCTTTTCAACCATGTTTAACCTGAACCTGTGATATGCATTGATCCACACATACGTACATGTGTGTGGATCAAGGTGAACTTTGTCAGCCACTGTGATTGTGGTAATACATTAGAAATACGTGTTTTCATATCCCTTCAAATTAGGAAACGAACGAAAAGAACTAGTATATAGGCCTACTGCTTACTTGAGCTCATATTGCTGTAATGTGACATCCCAGACAGGCTCTCCTAAATATGAACAAGACAACCATCTTATCTCTGGAAAGTGGGATTTACAGCAGTGCAAGACAAGACATGTTTAAACTGGGCCTGCAGCGCCGAGGAGGGAAGTCATCTTATCGAGCCTCCTGGGATCCCATGCACACATTTCCCTGTGATGAACTGTAGACTACAGAGAAACATGACTTGTACCGAGTCCCAGGCATTTAAGATAATCAGCTTTTTAGTAGTGCTACTGCTACCTCACAGAAGTTTGCATACCCTCCTAAATGCAATGTGTATGTGCTCACAGTCATACCATGCAGAATGTCAGTCTATTTCAGTCAAGGCTCTGGCCAAGGCATCATACTCAATGACATCATACACCTGACCTATTGCATGTGTATGTGTATGTACTACAAATGCAATGTTTTTCCGAATGTGAGGTTTCAGTTGGGTAATAAAATGCTTCCAATTCCATCATACTTCGGTTTATCCCCCCACCTCTTGCACACACACACACACACGCTTTATTTTTTGTTTGTCAAGGATCAAATGAGTTGGGAACACATATCCTGTATTGCCATGAGTCTCCAATATCAAAGCCATACGGCTTCCCTGTCAGATTCCATAAACAAACAATCCGTCTCATAACATACTGGGCACTAGGCTACTGCGACTTCCCTTATTCCTTTTCTAACAAGGAATTATTTGATTACTCATGTGTAAGTCATATCTTATCAATACCTCAAGACTCATCGACTAATGTCCCCAGTGTGAACACATTTCAACATTGAATGACTTTGGTGATTGTCCTTATAAACCATGAGGTGTTGCTTTTGTCATGGGCTACTTTATTGTGAGCACGCTTCATTGACAAGCCTGCACTGGAGCCAGCTTGAGCCACATCATAGACATTAATTTGAAGTATGGTCCAAAGACAGAATGTTAAGGTAAAATTGTGACCATTTGAAGCACTCATATGAGATTGCAGAGAAATATTGAAGAAAGGGAACAAATTGCTTTTCAATCAGTCAATTTAGTGATATCTTTTGAATTGTAAAGCACAGCACTGTATGGATGACTATGATTTGCACTCATGTAATTGCAAAACGCACTGGATTCCAGCCACTATCTGACATGCAACAGCATCATAAATGATTTGCTGCTGTTCATATTAGATTGGTTACATTTAAATGTAATCCCCCATACATTTTTCAGCGTGCAATAATAAAGTGCAGTAGGCATATCAAATTATTTAAAAAAAACACAAGCGAGTAAAAACGCACACGAAAAAACTTTACAAGTAAAGGTAATCTTACTTGTGGTGTTGTACTTCACCCCATTGATGTACTCGGGGCATGGTCTCTCCACTATCCGCCCGGTGTTGCTCCTTGGCCAACATGTTCCAATTTCGTCGGTGGTAGCATTGCAATATGAACCTTTGAATAGAATAGTTGAGTTATTGGGTACTGCAAAAATATATAATTACCAATTTTCAAAATCCAATTGAGGTGCGTGAATCGTACCATCGATGTTCATTAAGGAGAACGATGCGTTTTCGTAAAAGGTGTCTTGAAAGGCATCCATTAGACTACAGTTTGGGTCACCAAACTCCCCGAAGATTATTTCATAAATTGTAGCATCCATATTCCAACTGTAATATTTACTGGGCTAATGCCTAAATGTGAAGCTAAATCCAAGAGACTCTGAATACGGCGGACGGCGCACACGAGCTACATCTGACTTTTGCGCCCGTTTCTATCCACGCTGAAGAACTTCGCTGTCCAAATTGATGTGCCAAATTCTAACACCCCATGTGCACGCGCACTCTCATTCACGCAGTATCCTATATTCTCACAATCGTAAACCCCTTACAACTCTACACAATTTCTGTTCTGATGAAATAGTGAAGTCTCAAATGCGTTCATCCCGTGGGGTATTAGCCTTATTTGATTACTTTACTTAAAGCGCGTGCATCCAGTGCGTATACATTTTCTTGGCAATTGACTTATACTTCATCGTTGTGCGGATATCAAAAAGTATACCATGCAGTTGTGTAGTCAATATCAATTGTCGATTGTTTTGTAAGGAATAACGATTGATGTTAATATCGTTCTTGTTTTGTAGCACTGTCGATACCCTAATATGTTTGTCTGCATTTAATCTCCCCAAATAATCTATCAGGCTGTTTGTTTTTTAAATGAAAAAATAGAAACTGTTGACTGAGGAACCATAGTCTGTACTCTACCGTAGCCTAACCATAATCATGGCAAAAAAAAGCCAACCATTGTTTAAGCTTTAACACATTTTTATGTAGAGCATACTTTGTCAAACATTTCTCGTAAGGCCATGGGCAGAGCATATATCTTGACTGAGTCTTAGGTCCTGACTGTTTACCAGCGTAGTCTGAGACGTTACCATTATTTTGGAGTGAGGGGTTTTCTCTAGGCTCTGTTTCAGGTGTACTCGTCACGTTTATGGGTATCCAATACCGTGCTCAGTCCTGCACAGGAGTGTTGATTTTACCCAGTGAGTGGTGGATGTTTGATTGCACGTGCTATAAATAGCACACCTAAATGTTAATGCATTCCCCTAGAGCAGTGGACGGCTCTAGTGTGAGCCTGTTAAAAGCGATGCAATGCAATAGGAGTGGCATGTTTTCACCATAATCACTGTGATGACTGCAATTAACTGCCCAGTAGGCCTATCATGTTCCGTGGATGGGGAAATTCACCATTATCCTATGATGCCGCACATTACATCAAGGTATATTCTGCAATACCATTGAGGTCACAAAAATGTGGTATTATAGTTTGTGTTTTCTCATTAAACTGAATGTTTTTGTCAAAAAGCTTTGCCTGAGTAAAGGTTCAATATCTTATCAGAATAGGGGACTAGGCTCTACGTTAAACTTTTTCGAACCGCCAACCATGCGATTAACAGACAACCCTCTCTACCCCCTGAGTCACAGCCGCCCCATTATTATATTATTGAATGAATTACACAAAACTTTCCGGAAACAGGATAGGTTATTTATAAATTACATATTCACTTATCACTTTTTTGTATTCATTGTAACATTGTTTTAAACGGACTGGCTTGGCCAAGCTTTGTAGCATGGGAGTCTTGATCTTTCTACAGATGACGGCCAGTTTTCAGAACATTTAGAGGCATCAAACATTTCGAGGGAGGGCGCCTCTGTACTGATCCGAATGAGGTCCTCTGTGGTGGATGAGTTCAAACTACTAATTAATGGGAAATTTAGTTTTTATGTGGTATTCTCACCCGTGTTAATGGGGTCGCAACTGTGCTCTTGGTTTTCAGCATGGCTTGCGGTAGGACAGAAGGGAGTCCCCTTCTGTTGGGGGGTTAATTTTGTTGACCGAAGCATTGTTTAAGCATTGTTCAATACTTTTCCATGCTCGCACACATATATTTTTACTCGCATATATATGCACGTTTGACGTGATGTGTAGCACTCACATAGTCGACTTCCAATAACTCATCAAATCTCGATCAGAGAAAGGTAAACTATCCTGAGTTTCAAGAGTTTCGAAGCCTGGATGAGGGATGTTTCATCAGGGTTGCATAAAGCTTGCAAATATGAGTCTGAAATCCTAGAGCTGTCCTGAAACACTGGTGCTCAGAACCTGGCCCACATGACTCTCACAAGAGTGCACATCCAGAGCATTTTTCTCAATAAAGTATTGACCCTTGAGTTCCCATTTCCATGTGACATGTTCACATGTTCCATTTCCATGTGAACGCCTGATTCACCTGAAAATTGAATTCTGATAACTGATCAGATGTTGAATATGGTGGATTGCTGTCCTTAATCATAAATCTGTTCTCCGTTTAGACATATTGTTAACTTTGTTGATTTAGTCAAAGCTGTTGTATGGACTGCAATCTCACATTCTAAACCTGCTGAACCTAGGACCAACCCTGTTTTACCCTTACAACTCAGGCCATATGAAGACCTTCTGTGAATCAGCAGCATATGCTGCTGGACTTAAGCTTTCTGACCTGATTTCCAAACGCTGTCATGTCTTCAAGCTAGTTCAACCTCTTTTGTGCCGGTTCAAAGAGGCACATTTGCTTCAGTTGTCTGAAGAAGACAGAGCTGCCGAGCCCCGGGGACAGAGAGAATCTGCAAATTCTAACTAACTGAGGTGTTACGGTGAGCAGGGCACAGGAGGGTGGGGAAGCAGACGGAAAAGTGGGAGCAGAAAGGAATCACGTAGGAAAAGCAACTGGAGAAGTTAGTCCTTTTTTGGGTTGGCTTTATGTCAGATCAGGTCTTTGGAAGGTGTTTTAGTGGTTTATTTGATTACATTTGAGTACATTGCGTTCATAATATGTTCTGGATGTACTTGTGGGACCCGGCAGTTTTTCATGTTTTTGTTGTTTGTTTTGCTGCATCTGGTAATTTTTCACTTGATATAGAACCAGCAGAGAGTTGTAAGTTTGATGTGCCTGTGAGAAGACAAGGGCAGAAGCTGCCAGTTTGAAGTGAGCAATGTGAAGTGGGAAATGGCAATGATAAAATGGGACGTGTCGAAGCTTTTAAAGGGTAATAGAGGGGTTTCACAGTCCAGCAGAATACAGCAGATTTGTTTCTAAAGTAATACGTGCCTACAACACAATATTCTTTTTGTGTTTGAAAAAGCTAAGGAGCTTAGTGCTGCTCTCAGCACTGTCCGATTGTTTAACTCATTTGAATGCCAAGGGCATCTTTGTTATCTCTGTGCTTCTGAACCAAACACTGAAAAAAGATGTTGTAATTTAAATATCTGATAATGCCACAGCTCATTCTCTGATTATATTAACTATCTGTGTTTATTAATACCTTGAATTTAATTGAAGTGATTCCAATTATAGATATTTTTGTTATTGGATAAACGTTAGATTTGTCTCAAAAGTATTTGATCATTCCATTGTAATTCCAAGAACTGACTCATTTTTTGTAGACTCCCCTTGATTTTAATCAACAGACACTGAGGTGTCCTCAACTCTATGCATATGTGCCACCGATGAAACACAAAAGTAGCCTGGCCTCTTCTTTTCTCAGTCCTTATTCAGATGAATACACCTACTGTAAGCAGACAGTCTCCTTCTGGAGCAGGGACGTTTGAAACTGTCAATCACATGCAACAAGTTGAATAGTAAATTCCATATATGGAACCCTCAGAATTAGATGGAATGTTAGACAAATAAAAAGTATATATATACAGTACTGTGCAAAAGTTTTAGGCAGGTCTGAAAACATGCTGTAAAGTAATAATGTTTCAAAATTAGACATGTTAATTGATTATATTGATCAATTTACCCAATGCAAATTGAGTGAACATAAGAACAATCAACATCAAATCCATATTTGGTGTGACCACTGTTTGCCTTCAAAACAGCATCAATTTTTTTAGGTACACTTATAGGTGTAGGTGTATGAAGTAACAATTATACCAAACAGGTGCTAATGATCATCAATTCAATATGTAGGTTGAAACACAATCATTAACTGAAACAGAAACAGCTGTGTAGGAGGAATACAACTGGCTGAGGAACAGCCAAACTCAGCTAACAAGGTGAGGTTTCTGAAGACAGTTCACAGTCAAAGGTCATACACCATGGCAAGACTGAACACAGCAGCAAGACACAAGGTAGTTATATTGCATCAGCAAGGTCTCTCCCAGGCAGAAAATTCAAGGTAGACAGGGCCCCAGGGGTTTCCAAATGTGCTGTCTAAGTTCTTTTGAAGAAGCTCAAAGAAAGGGGAAACGTCGAGGACAGTAGACGCATCGGTCAGCCAAGGAAACTTATTGCAGCAGCTGAGACGCATCATGCTTACTTCCCTTCACAATCGGAAGATGTCCAGCAGTGCCATCAGCTCAGAATTGGCAAAAAAGTCTGACCCTGGTACACCCATCTACTGTCCGGAGAAGTCTGGTCAGAAGTGGCCTTCATGGAAGACTTGCGGCCTAAAAGCCATACCTCCGACGTGGAAACAAAGCCAAGCGACTCAACTATGAACTATGAACCACGAACACACAGGAACTGGGGTGCATAAAAATGGCAGCAGGTGCTCTGGACTATGACTGGACTAATTCAAAATGTGAAATATTTGGCTGTAGCAGAAGGCAGTTTGTTCACCGAAGGGCTGGAGAGCGGTACACAAATGTGTCTGCAGGCAACTGTGAAGCATGGTGGAGGTTCCTTGCAAGTTTGGGGCTGCATTTTTTGCAAATGGAGTTGGGGATTTGGTCATAATTAATGGTCTCCTCGATGCTGAGAAGTACAGGCAGATACCTATCCATCATGCTATTCCATCAGGGAGGCATTTGATTGGCCCCAAATGTATTCTGCAGCATAACAACGACCCCAAACATACAGCTTAAGTCATTAAGAACTATCTTCAGCGTAAAGAAGAACAAGGGGTCCTGGAAGTGATGGTATGGCCCCCACAGAGCACTGATCACAATATCATCGAGTCTGTCTGGGATTACATGAAGAGACGGAAGCAACTGAGGCTGCCTAAATCCACAGAAGAACTGTGGTTAGTTCTCCAAGATGTTTGGGCCAACCTACCTGTCGAGTTCCTTTAAAAACTGTGTGCAAGTTTACCTAGAAGAATTGATGCTGTTTTGAAGGCAAAGAGTGATCACACCAAATATGGATTTGATGTAGATTTTTCTTCTGTTCACTCACTTTGCGTTATGTCCTTTGATCTCATTAGGTCAAGTTAACTGGTCATGACTAGACATTAATGTGTTCCTACTCTTAAGTAAAAAGGCAAGGTGAATAGTCGGTGTTTGTAAACGGCACGTCTACGGACGGTGGCTGACAATTGGTTTACACATCTTGAAACATAAAAAGGATTACTCGACACGTGGGTACATTTTGTGGCACATTTCATTACCTGTGACATTGTAGAGTGCAGAGAGAGCCTCACAGTACATCTCAAGCAGAGCAGTCAGGGACAGCCTACACAGTACACTTGGCTGAACAAGGACAAGAAAATAGGTAAGTCACATAATCACACACCAACCGTGTACAACAATGAACCACATAAATGATCACAGCCATTGGGAGTATCCTTGTGTCCCTGTGTTTTTCGTCTACTTCAGGTGGTACAGCAATTGGGTTCTTCCTAACACTTAGTCCCTTGAACTGGCTGACATTGGCAGGGGAACTCTGCATTTGGGTATACGAAGGCCAGCCAACGGCTTGGTCGTCCTTGGTGCACAGTTCTACAGTGCCATGACTGGCTGAATAGCTTGTTTGACCTTGCATCTCCTCCACCTTTCCAAGTGTCAGTGGTCAGACTTGACAATGGCAGACCTTTCTGTAATGAAGGCCAGCTGGTTAAAATGACTGGTCTCTCTGACTGCAGGGACCTAACAATTACAAATGGGGATAGGGGGTTCAGAGGGTAGGAGGGGGCAGGATGTCAGCTGCAGAAACAAGGTCTCCACTGGGATTTGAGAGGTAACTGTGAGCCAGTTGTCTTGAGGATCCTGTCAGCAGCATTGAGTCTGTTAAACCACATTGGAGTCTAACCCCAGAAAAGACAGCACAGCCATGTTTATGATTAACTGTAATCAATATGCTAAACTGAAGCCGCTTCTGGCTCCGAGTCCCTTCAATACTGGTTCCCTGTGTCGCACATGGAGCTCAAGGATCCTGCTGAGTGGCAGCACTATCTCTGGCAGAAACCCCTGTAGGTGAGGAACCGCACTGTGGAAGATGAATGGAATTGTTTATTTGTTCGGGGTTGCTTTCTTGAGCAGATAATCAGTGTGGGTTAGTCTCAAAAGAGAAGCTACATACTGAAGCTTTCTGCAACAAACATGTAGACTTTGCTTTTGTAGCATCTTTTTTATAGCAATTCTCTCCATTATGTGGCACCACTGTTGTCTGTTTGGCCATGTACAGATGTACTGTCCTGAGTTAAAATGTTTGTGCTATTATCTGTTTGAATCCAACTTGTTTTCATAGACTTCCAGGATCATCATTCTAGAATAATACAGATCATGAATAGTATGTTATGGAATCATTTAGCATTTCAATAAAGATGCAGCAAACATCATGGAATGGCGATGTATGTAGGCCTAATTATGTAAAGTAAGATTTTCTGAACAATCCTTAAGGACCGTTACTGTTTGACGTGTGATTCGTGTTGAATTGCTCGCATGTGTAGTTGACCAGAGTAACAAACTTCAATAATTCAAGCTACAATATTCTGTGCAGTTTGACTGAGATTAAAAAGGACACATATGGGCCATTTAATATCTATTTAATATTGTTATGTTAGTGCTTCGCTTATATGATTATTGAAGCATAACTTTAAACTGTCCAAGTTGACATATTTTAATACTCACATAAAGTAGAATCAGAAGTATCAAAATCTTTGGTAACTGACACATGTTGAAATTGGATTTATGTCAAGAAGTCTCCTCAAAAAGAAAAGCATTGTTCCAATAAGTAATACCTCAACATTTCTGTAAATGAAATAAAACTGCACAATAGCTTGAAAAAAAAGTATCCTTATTCTTCAACAGTTGACGTCATCTTGCCGAAAGACTGAAGTTTAAAAGTGTCCCTCATTATCTCAGAAAAATAACTGTCCCCGTGCAGTCCTGTGTTTTCTGTCTTTTTGAAGTCTCTGTTTTCTAAAACAGAATATAAACATTGTTATCTCCGACATGATGAGCAGCACAGAATACACGATACTGCATATCCACAAACAGAAAGGCAACTCAATAATGAGACACTCTATATGACTGGTGGAGACCGCAGTCTTCTTCCATTTCTCCCAGACTTCACCACTCACTTAGTGATCAGCTGGCCGTGGAACCCGCTGCCAAAAAATACATTCCAGCAACTTTTTTTCTTTTTTTTGTGTGACTGTTTTTCAGTGTTTGTGTAGATCCACATTTAAAATGTGTTGGGAGAGGACATTTTTCCCAGAGAATCCACTGAAAGTCTGTGTTACAGTAAGAGACATACTTATGCAGGGTGTCTCTTACTGTACATCATAGAATAGATGTGGACTAGGTATGTGAGAGTATGTTTATTGTAACTTTCAAGTATAGAGTAGAATACAGAAATGTTAAATCTGCATAATTATTTCAGATAAATGTCAAACTGTAACATAGGTCTATGTTCACCACATAGAGACCTGTGTACCAAACATAAAATGCTCAATTGAACATATAGTAATCTTGAAGGCATGACATTAACAATTCTGTAGATGTATAACGTGTATCTCTATGTCAGGATAACCTTTAGCTTGTCTTCCTAACTTGAAATGATTGCCTTTCCCTACTTCACATTAGAGAATAGATAAAGCTAACCATTTCATTAGACCTCTTTATGCTCACAACGTGATTACTAAGATAGAGGTTTGAATGAATGTTTTTATATGTATATGCATACATACAAAAGACTAACAACGCTCCAGGGATAACTATCTCATATATCATCTCTCTGTCATTTACACCAGTTACTGTATCAGATTGATTGTGATATTCATTGGCAACCTTTTCAATTACCTTTTGCTTCTTTTGCAAATACAAAGACCTCTTAACTTACAAAGTCTATTGGGATATAGGGCCTATTTTCATAGTAAGATCCAAGATGTTGGATCCACCAGTCAATGACCTTGGATATAATTACTGAAATCATAAGATGTGTGTGCAGGCTAAATATAATATTGGCCCATTTATCTGCTGGTGAGAGGAAAATGGAAACGATTCTACAAGGCTTTACTCAGATGACATAAGAACATGGGTTGAATAGTGTTCTTTGACTTAACGTCTCCTCTTCCAAAAACCAATGCTAATTTTCTTTACCCATTGTTTGTTACTGTATGCCAGTTATTCAACACTGCAAAGCTTCCATGTCAGAGCTGGGTTTTGTTTCCTTCACAGAACGGCACTCTTCAAACGTCCACCGAATGCACAATGACCAGGACTCCGGTGCTGTGGTTGTATTGATTTTGTAAGATAAAAAAAGGCTTTTTATCTACTACACGTATGCCTAATTCCAGGGGTTTCTCAAAATACGTATTTTCACTCTGTCACATAATCGAACGTGGAGAACGCACAGCGTAGTAAATCTATCAGGCTAGCTTCGGTGCTGCTTTGTGAAGGACCAGGGATACACTGACTCTCACTGGCATCTACCTCTGTTTACATATGGCCTGGGTGAATAAGCTGCCTCTGTTTACATATGGCCTGGGTGAGTAAGCTGCATCTTGCACGGAGCTAGCAAGACACTCCATCTAAGACCGTAGTAGAAATAGGTTGATGATCTCACAGTTAATTTGCTTTCCATGGACATTTTCATCCCCTTTTCTCCATCACATTATTGTGTTGAGCTGGAGTGAAGAGCTCCAGGGGATGTTGTCATGCCTGTCCACAAAAAGCAGTATTTCATGTGATGCTGTTGCCTATGACTCACTGCAACCTTCTGGAAAATGCCATCCCATGATTCTGATGCATTCTCTCAAAGTGCCAGTCGTTAATAACACTTGGCAGCCTGCTAGGTGTGAGTTACAATGCTGCGTAATGCCATGATTAACTCGGCACATATCAGATCTCTTTCACCCTTGCTCGCTTGAGGTCGGTTACGGCTTTCACTTGAACAATCACGGCAAAATAAACAGACACAGTGTCAACGAGAAGCTAGTTGTATCGGGACCATGAAACCAGCTGATTATTTTCAGCATGAGGTTTATAGCCCTGGCACAGGCATCCACACCTTTGAGACAGTGGGCATCAGCTGTGGCTCTCACTCTCTGGTTAAGCTCCTCTATCCAGCAGGGAATATTCAAATTCATCTTCCACACGGATATTTGGCACTTGGAGCGGACGGGCAGAGGATAGGAGGGCAGATCTCATACTGTACTGCAGCTACTGTTGAGTTCACAGCTGTGTGAAAGCATGCCGTTCTGCGAATCATCAGGAGACGAGGGCTCTGACCCCAGAGACTTAAGTAAACCTTCCAGCGCTCCAGGCTAACAGCCTTGCTAGCAGAACCACCCGTCATCCTCATCTTGTGGTCTAGGCTGTACTTGTGGTCCTCCATAGATAACACAACTAGAAGCCTTGTGGCTCATGGTTTTTAAGACAAGTATTTTGGCATTGCCCCATACCGCAGTTCAATCAGCAGATGTGTAAATGATCTCGTTGTACTCTTAGGTCTGTACAGACCCCGGGATACAGTAACTAGGTCCCTCATGTTTGATGTTTTCAGCAGATAACATTGATCAAAAGATTAGGGATGAAAGATAATCTGGCCTGGAAAACTCTTTGGAATCATTAATTACACTAATAAAATGTATTCAAATCAAATCAAATCAAATCAAAATTTATTTGTATAGCCCTTTTTACACGCAAGCATGTCACAGAGGGCTTCACATACGCCCATGAAAATTATTATGTAATATTAACGTATTACATTTTCTCAGGAGAATTTCATTTTTTGTGGGATTTATAGTAAGAATTATCAACTTCTCTGTAAAGTCAGCATCTAGAACTGTCCATAATTGTTAATGGTCTCATTCAATAAAATGCCAACAGTTCCAAAAACGTAAAAATACTTTTGGGCAAATTGTTCTCTAGGCCATGTACAGTTCACCCAGACTGTGTGGAACTGCATGTGAAGTGCTTCATAAATGTGGCAATACATTGTTATTTTTTACTTCTATTTCAGTCCATGATTAACTGGAAGACTGCTTAATATGCAATGTCGTCTCTGTAGTCCCCAAATGCTGGGTCTTAATGAAACCACAGCTACATGTGTCTTCTGGCCTATCCATCTTCATCACTTATTCAGGTGTGGTGACCCCAGTCATCTCCTCCACTCCTGCCTGGACAGCCGGCTGTAGCTTGTCAGGTGACGTTATGAAATGCCACCATTCTTTGTGGATATCATGATTCATGAGATGTCTCATTGTGTTTCCCAGAATGAGAAACTTGCTGCTAATCTTGAAATGAAACGCATGGAACACAGCAGGGTCAGAAGGAAGGAAAGCATATCTCCCCCAATTTATACTTTGTAAAGAATATTAAAAACGGTGATACATTGCCATGGTCTTTTTAAGATACACCTTTTGTCAATTATTTATCTCTCTGTGAAATACATTATTTTGCTCTTCCTGCTTTCAAGCAGGCAACATACAGAACCGTACATGTGCTGTATCAGGCAGACAAGTAACTTAGAGATATGTCTTACAACAAGAAGAACAGTGTATCTATGTGTTTAGTATAATGTGCTGTAAGTTAGTTATCCTGTACTTCTGAAACTAGGTCCAGCAAACTACAGTCGTAGTAGTCATTGCATAAACCCACAAAAAGCATTTTTTCACATCTCTACAAGCTACGAAAAGGAATTTGACCTTGTTGGTGTCATAACTGAACAAGTTCATGGCAGGATTCGGCTCTCCTTACATGTAACAACATGGATAATTACCTCCATGTTAGGTACATTATGCAATGCAAAGGGCTAAACCTTTATTATCTCAGTAGAGTTTAGTTTAAGTCCCTTTCCATCAGTTCTGGGTATCGGATAAGGGGATAGAAGTGAACTTTTGGTTTATCTTTCTGTGAGATATGAAGTCATGCCTGGTGACAGAGGAGTAGGGGGGAGGGGTGCAGAATGCATCAAGGAACATGAAGGTTCCCCCTCATAACATGTTCACTGACGTTTGCGTGCAACTTGTTTTTCTATTTTTGGAGCGTGCTACAACTGTCTGATCTGGTCAGCACACTTTTCTCTCTTCAGTTTTAATCACCAGCCTGTTCCAAAAATGAAACAATGTCTCAACAGGAAACTGATGCAGAGCCTCACTCTCCAAACTCAGCTGTTGCTACCTAATAACAACAGACAACCCTCACTCATGACCTTTGGAGGATTAAACACTGTAAGAAGTGAGAATTAAACACTTGGAAGAGTGATCATCTAATCTAGTGGTGATGACAACATATACATTGATAAAAACAATGACACTTATGCGGTGCAAAGCTTTTTCTTCCCCAGTTAAAGAAGGGTCCAGCGTCATAGCACATCCTCTACAGTAGTTGTCCACAAATTATCCAATCTAGTCTCCTTTGGATTGGTCTCCATGACTCATTGCTCCGTGGGAAGCTTTGCAGCTCATTCTTTTATTCTCATGACTGAAATCAAGCGATCCTTTTTCCCCGGCACAGATATGTTTTAAGTCAGAGGACTTTGCTCTAGTCTATAGCATTCAGACATGTTTGTTCCTGTGGTCTGGATGTCAGTAACGAGGTGGGTCATTACTGGAGCTCTCAGTCTTGTGCCAAACGAATGGCGTAACTCTGTTTATGTTCCCTTAGATCAGAGCGCCTCACCATAAAGTTCTGGATATTTCAGTCTTCAATCTTATAGGTTTTGTCCTTTAGGACAAAGTTGGTAGTTGACTCGGGATTTAACAAGATTGAAGCTGGTTTGTAACAGTATAGCTGATGGACAAATTGAGTAAAGCATTAGAAATCAACCAGTGGGGTAGAAAGCCTATTGTTACGCAGTGTGATGTCCACAATTATGGCACATTAGTGACCATTAACAGCTGTTTATTTTGTCTTTAAAAACACTTGATTTCCTGCTCAACTTTAACTCCAGGTGTGATTAGTATCCAACAACAAAGGGGAGATTCCATACCCAGCTGTCCTTCCGAGTGGAAACAGTGACAGGTCTGAGCTTTCTGCACCATTTCACCTAAGATAGCCCACTGAGAATGTAGCTTATGCCACACCGTCGCAACTGCAGCTGCAGCTGCAGATAAATCTCCTCAGAGATCAAAAATTGCTTCCAGTCTAGGATCTTTCAATGTATTTATTGAAGTGGAGGTTGACTGACTTCAGAATGGAAGATGGGTGGCTTTGCCAAATAAACAGAATTGCCTTGAGCCCAGGTAATAAAAGCCTGCGAACTGTCAAAGAAGTGTGTGGTTTTCAAACAGCACCCTTTAACAAACCTAGCTCCACGGTTACTTCCAAACACCAGAAATGACCAGTTAGGGTTTTTAGGTCCAGTATTCCATTATATTCTTTTCTATTTTTGCTCGATGAAAAGGAACCCACAGGTACAGGGATATGTCATGTCTCCTTCTGAACTTTTTTTTTGCCTAAGGCCTTGAAGGAAAGAGCAACAAGCTGGCCTTTAACATAATTCCTCTGCTGTGATTGTACTTTTGCTTGCTCACCATGTTATTGGTATGATACTAAGCCTTCATTCTATACAGTATGCTAATACTATTTGAGTGAGGAAGACAAGCATCACTAGCAATACTAATTGGTCTAGCAGCTGTGTGTTCTATTGTGCTGTTATACTGGAAATTTATGGTTGCAGATTAATCCTCATTGGGGATAAGATGAACTAGCATCCTGTCAAATGCAGCTGGAGAGGATTTGTACCCACAGACAGTGCTCTGCTTGTGAGAGTGACTTCAGTTACTCTCTCTAAGACCTGGAATTACTCGCCCTGGAAAACCAATGACATGCCTACCCCATCTCATATAATTACAGTCTGTCAGCTATTATCAGAGCTGACATTACTTATTCTGTCCCCAAAGTGTAATAGAGGAGCACAAATCACTTTGTCACAAACAACAAAATGCAAAACCGAGAAGATATTCAGGACGGAGAGATCAATTGCAAACAGAGGACAGTAGAGAATTTGAGTTATAAATTGTCATTGTCAACAGGATGCATGTGTGTGTGTGTGTGTGTGAGTGTGTGTGTGTGTGTGTGTGTGTGTGTGTGTGTGTGTGTGTGTGTGTGTGTGTGTGTGTGTGTGTGTGAAAGAGAGCGAAAGAGAGATTGTGTGCATGTGTGTGTGCTGGAGAGAGAGAGAGAGAGACAGAGTGTGTGGATGTGGGCAAGACAGAAAAATATCCAGATTAATGTCACCACCTCTAAACCATTTGTTGCCAAGGCGACAGGGCTGGGGGATTAATGTAGGGTATTAGAAGAAGTGGACTGGTGAACTGCTGGCGCTGTCCAGTGCCCCTTACCAATGAGAGTCCAGCTGAGAGAACAAGGAACAACACCAGTTAAGGACAGAGGACAGGCAGGATGAAGCAGATGGATGCAGAGACGCTTCACAACAGAGAACATTTTGGTCTTTCTAGTAGGGAGAACATCCAATGAAAAATTCCTTGAACACAAATTCCAATTACATATGTTGTTCCTCTGCAGGTTAGATCTTCATGTGTTCAAAAAAAGTAATAATAATCCTAACTGCCTTTGGATGAAATGAAATTTCAGGCTCAAAATGAGTTCAAACCTCTGCCACCGCCACCCCCCAGTGACTCTCCCTTCTGTCAGAGGACAACGTGGGGAGGGTATTGTTAGAACAGAACCAGCCCTTTCCCCTGGATACTAAGCAGACCTGTGAGCTATGCCTGTGTGTGTGTCCTCCAACTCTCAAAGACTCACTTCTCAGGCTTTTCAAACAATGCCTCCAGACAGCTCTGAAGACAGTGGTGCACGCTCAGGTACTGGGATGGACCAGGAAGAGGTGGTAGGGATGTTGACGTACAAGAAGAGTAGGCCGTCTTTAATAGGTCACTTGAGACAATGAGGCTGAGGGTGGGGAGTACGATGGACAGTTCTAAGCACGAGAGTGACAGGTTGTAGATTCTATATGACAGGAATAGAAGGAAAAAAAGATGTCAATGACAAGCAGGGATGCAGTGTCACCGAGAGAGAGGGTGAGACATGGAGAGAGAGGCCTCAGGACAGTCCATTTCAGAATAGGGACTGAGCTTGGATGGATTTGGAGTCAAACTAAATTGAATATTCTGTATTTTCTATGGGCTCTTCAATTTGAAAGAGCCCATAAAAATGACATTGCAGTTTAGACATTATAACGTCAGTAGAGACACAGTATAAGATATATATCCATTTCTGCTGTAAAGAGATACTGTATGATGGCACAGAGTGCACTGACTCATTTTGCCTCAGTAATCTCAATATCCACCTCTTAGAGAGCAACCTCAGAACGGATTTCAACCCATTAACAAATTGTACTTTCAGAATATTTGGGAACAAATGGCATACTATATTTATAAGAATGGTCTTTTTGTATTAAATGATGCTGGGACTGTTGATCATCTTGTGGACTACAGAGCTTATCTTGGATGTGGGCTATCAAGTGTATTTCTACAGTCTCTCATTGTGTACGTTCTGGAGGATTTAACTGTATTTAGCCTAGATTCAAAAAGTTGTCTTTGTTTTGTGTGGAACATGAAGTGCATGGCAGTGACACAGTAGCCACAGTGGGTATGTACAGTATAAGTGGTAAGCTATGGCGTCAACTGAGAAAATTGTGCAGTGTTTCTGTCCAAACCCTGTGCAGGAAACTAACTTGCTAAGTAGTTTTAAAGCAGGAGTCATGTTTCAGGATTAGGAGCCTGGGAAAGGACATGTCCATGGAAATTTTGCCCAAGCTCTAAAATATGTGTACAATTGTCGAGTGACCGGGGATTTGTCCCAACTATCCTTGACAAGTGAAAGGTCAAAGGCTAAGTAGAGGCTAGGGACATGCTAATGCGATCTCCTATGTTGTCTGGCCATGCTCTTAAAGGTCATAAAACGAAACAAGAAAACTAATACCGTCTACAATTTTATTTAGGAGCCAAACCAAGCACGTGTCTCAGTTTCACAAATGTAATCGACATTTTCATTTACTTAATTAGGATAAAATGTATAAGTCGATCAGTTATAAAGTTTGTCATGTGCCTGTTTCCGAGATGGTAGATGTGTGATTGGATCCACCGGAGCGGAAGCCTAGAGTACAAATGTTCATCTGCTTGGTTGATTTGGAAAACAGCTCTGGGGTGCACCAAGGGAATAGTGTAAGGAACCACAGGAAATGAAAGGGTAAAACTAAATCTTTCCTTCTGACACGTACACTAGCGAATATCTTGTCCACATCAACACTCAGCTGTCAACACTGATTCACTGTTTGCCTCCGGGGTATGATCAAATATGGTTGGAATATGGCAAAATACGTCAAGACTGAAGAATTCAATCAAATTGTAACTGGAGCCTGATCGCAATGGAAGAGATGTCAATCACAGTGTTGTTTTAGCAGACATCAGTACAGAGTGCCAATTTTGATCACATTTTCAATATCCAAATGTGTCCCTTCTCTTGCATTAGCAAAAACCGTGTGAGGAATGATAAGTGCTCAAACCCTTTTTTTCTTAATCGGCCACAGTAAATAGTTTCCTCCTCTGGTAGCCCAGTGTCAGCAGTAATCACAGGCAATGCAGAACAGCCAAGGGTGACGATGAAGGAAGAGAGGGATGAGCCTAGGACTGCAGCCAGGGCTTCCACTTATTGTGTACAGCGTTATCCCTTCCCCACCGACCTCATTCTTAGAAGTCACATCGTCGGGACTGCACGTTCGCAGTGAAGTTTAAATGAAATCGTGCATGAATTGCACACGGTTTATCGAGCTGACGTATTGTCAACACTGAACATTGCATGAGTTCCATTGGAATTAACAGTACATTAACAAGGAGACAAATATAGTCCTTGTTCACTCGATCTATTGTCATCGTATTTTTAGATGTGGGTTATTTCAGGCTACATGCATGCTCTTTTCCAGTAAGGATGTTGATGTTCCCAGGAAAGTTCCTTTTGCCACCAATGAACCTCTTATTTGGAAGAATGATAGAAGACAGTTGTGATGTTGAATTATGTCTCAGCAGGCAGTTTCTTGACAGTATCTTGTCAGTGCTTATCAAGTTGTGTAGTTCTTATTAGTAGAGTTCATATGTCTAGGCTTGTACTCTGTCAGAGGAGTTTTCCAGGCCTGTGGTGATGTTGTACTCATGCCGGGGTCAATGTAAAACACAGTCCCACACGTCTCTGGGTATTGGATCAGCATGAATCTGTTCAGATGGATTTACCTTTCCTCCTTTCTATGAAGGGCATAAATAATGTTTTGTTGTTGGAGAGAAGACCCTTAATCTCTTACATGTCAGGGTTATAGTGCTGTGTAGTGCATTGGATTGCTATCATTTATCATTAAGTAATGATTAAAATCCAGTTTTGCACAGTTGCAAAGTTTCACTGTTGATATGTTTGTTGGTGTTCATTTACATGTGCAAATGATAAAGGGCATATTGTATAGCCAAATCCATGCAGGCCTTGTATTCAATTTATCCTTTTATCATCGCTGTCCTTGAATTGTCAAGACAATCTTGCATTCATTGCAATGCTTCATGATTGGCAATTCAATTAAGAGCTTACCTTCAAATATGATAAATCCATAATTGAGCCATTCAGCAGTGGATGGTAATTCGCTAAACAGCTTTTTTTCCCCTTAGGCACAACATGCTGATTAGATTCTTTTGTATGTTAAATCAAAAACAAGTCAAGGTCAATCATCTCCACTCCTTTAAATATGCTGTAACTATTTACAGCCATTCTGATGCATAGAAATGTATTAATCTGTAACTTAAAATACCTAAGAAATATTTTCCTTCATGCAGACATGAATACATGACGTTCTTTTTGTTTTTCATATTAATATGCACTGTTTATCAGATTTTAAATGTATACATATACATTTAAGTAGGGCATGAGTTTCACATGTAAAAGTAGGGCAGTTTTTCAGTTTCGAATAGTAAGTATGCTCATGATCTTTCCTCTCCCTGCAACGAGAGGCAGGGGATAGATAATGATATGCAAATGATTTATTTTGAGATAAGCGCAATGCTCTCACCCTGTTAATTACCCAATTATTTGCAAACGTGAGACTCTTCTAGCATAGTTGCCTATGTAGGACCCTTATTTAAATGACATCTAAGGGGAATTGAAAGCTGCGTTTCGTTACCCTTATCGCTTCCCAAAGCAGTGTTGAACTATATCAACCTCTGACAAAGTTTGATTTGCAGCGCTTGATACTTGACTACTTTTTCAAGCTCCAGTATTGTTTCCCTGCTCAGAATGTGATCTGGTATCTGTCTGTTGAGGAGGATGAGGATCATTATCCAGTAAACTGAAAGGCAGAAGGGCCACTCTGTCATTACCAAGCTGACAGCCTTCTTTGTTTTGCCAGTGTAAACTGAGGGATGAAGTCGTAAAAGTTTGACCAACGATGTCAGTAATGACATTCCGATATAGAATCATAATAGCCTGTTACATAAGGTGTGATGAGACTTTGCATTAATTAATCGTTTTAATCTGTGAGGTTCTATCTAGGTGATAATGGGAAGAAGCCCTGTTAATATATTTATGGGTCAAACACTGGTTAGTCAGAAGCCATTAGAATATTTCTTCTGTACTGGTCCATTGTCATTATCATCTGCAACCAAACATGTTTGCCTTGAGTGCCTGGTTTACGATCCAATTATCCTTCCTGCCAAACAGGCCACCGTTAGAACCATATAACTGTGACCTCCCATCAGCACCCTCCAGCAACCAGTCACTGCTGTTTATCAAAGTTTCCCTCCAGTTCAGAAAGAGTTCATCTAAATTATCCATATGAGCCATTCAGATTCATATGGCTATGTTTTCCTTGAGCCTGAGACACTGCTGTTAATTGGTTTGTGTCTGTCAGGCTGTAGCGGGCTATGCCGCGCACTAGTCCCCACTAGCATCAGCTACATTGCCAACACTTCTCCAACTGAAGGAACCCTCCCACAGTCAGATAATGATTCTAGTACCTTCCGTCTTCCTTTGATGGGAGTGATGGTTGGCATAGCTAGAGGCTGACAGAAAGACAAGAGCAGCAGCATCAGTAGACTCAAACACTGAGATAATTAGATTTGCGTCGTAGCGTTTGCATCCCACTTGCATACGGATGATGAGAGAGTAAGTGGGTTCAATAATTCCCTTTCACAGTGTACACAATAGTCCCACAACTCCTACATCTGCATGAATAGAGGTTCTGTGTAATCATAATGGGCCTCCTGGCTCTGAAGTCATAAAACATATATAATTGCGACATAATTGCGATAATGTTTGTCTTGCTAAATGATACCCTGACCTGACCATAGAGGTGAGTATGTATGGAGATTGTTATTATATCGCACATTTAGATTTCATTGTTGTACTTTCCTTTGTGTTCCAGGGGACATGCTGGACACGCTGCTGTTAGATAATATGCATCCATTTGTCTTCTCTAATGACAAGGTTATCCACTGTGTTTAAGAAAGTAAATAGAGACTATTAACGCAAACACAAACACAGAACATTTCCAGATGCTCCTCTGTTTTTTATTTGATCTCGATAAAGATGCCATTTAAACTGGATGAGCATTCACCTGGAAGGGTAGTTTGTGTGGAAAAAAGCTGTGTGTCCCTACCTATATCTCTTATAACGTTTAGACCTGTAATATGAGCTAAAACCGAGATGTTTCCATTGGGCTCTGTCGTGTGCTTCATACCCAACCAATTATGCTCAGAGCACTCTCTAGGGTAGGTTACTGCTCATGAACAGAGTCGGCTCAACACCGCCTTGTCAGTCTGTGTGCTAGCTATTGGTGGAAACAGATGATGGATATAGTTTGGTTATAATTTAACTATGATTCCAGGAATGTGTACGTGTGTGTGTGTGTGTGTGTGTGTGTGTGTGTGTCAGTGGCGCCTCCAGAACTGTTTTATAGCCGCACTGAAAATCTTGGGGTGGCACACAGAAAATCAAAAGCCTGAATTTCACAAATTCTATTATGCTGTTGTAGTATTGACTACTTGTAAACTGTCAATATGAGAATTAAGGAATCACATACTAATATACTTTTTTTTTACAATTAATTTGACTTATCATCTGATGTGCATGTTTATCGTAGGAGGATGTACAATGATGATCGAAGGTTGAGAGGTGAGGTTTTATTCACAGTACCCACACCAACGCAAACCACTGACAAATGTTCAGAAACTGTGCTGAAGAGCTACTGTAAGCTTAATGTAACTGGGAGATTACCTCTTATGCAGAGCCTGTTTGATGACTTATCAAATAGTACTTGAATCAATTGTATGATCATCGTGGGCGTTCTACGTTACGGAATGGCTGAGGGAATAGCTGCTATTCACACAAGTGTCTTACAGTGGATCAAGCATTTTTTGAGGCAGAATATGACATAAAGAAAGCTGCCCGCAGATTGATGAAACAGCAGGTCAGTGCTATTCAACCATTTTTTTCATACTGATGGAAATCCAATTATCATCACATTGATTATCAGCAGTAATTGTACATGCACATGTTGAGATATCTACTTGGTAATCAGTGATCTTCTTATAATCCAATATAAATATACCCATGAAGATTATTGAACAATGATAATTATTCCAAATTAACCTTGAAGTGATCCTGAAGTGACCACTCTCATGTTGTCAAAGGTAGAAATGGCTATAGATATATGTACTAACAAACCAAGCATGTTATACTTACATTTTAGCCTAATCAATGTCATTGGTGGTGAAGCACCGTACGCTCCCCTCAGTCATACAGCAGTGAAATCCACTGCCTCTCATGACATTCTTAAAGAACAATACAGTGAGATATCAATGCCAAGTAAAGTACGCTATTCAGCAACCATTCAATCGTTAAACATAATGCATTATTTATAACACATATTCCATGCTTTTTCATTGTCTCTCCAATTCCTCTCGGAATCTCTTGTACTGCCTCTCAAATATGTTTGTTGGTTTCATCCCTCTTTGTTGACAGTTGTTGCGGTGTATCTCCGTCAAGAGGTTGTTACAGTCTGAGTTCAGCTCTGTGACACTACTACCCCAACTACATACAATCCAAAAATATGCCTGGATATCTTTGATCATGAAGCAGTGTTGTTGTTGAGGTCATCAGTGTTATGATTCATAACAAGTCAGGAGGTTGCAATTGTTGTCAATCAGAGAGCTGTGGATATGGGTGAGTTTCAGGTGGTACCAACAGGTCTGTTTGGGTGTGTGGGCTCCCCCTCTCCTACTCTCTGGTGAATGGCATAGCCTAGCATTAAAGGATTCCTGCTTCGTGTTGTCATTTGTGTATTTCATCAGCAATGCTTCGTAAAGCACCTCCGGGACTCACCTGTGCAGATCTTGTAAACAAACGAACAAAAGCGCGTTTGAGTGTCAGTTGGGACGTGTGTTCGCTACTGTCGGTTATGAGCACTGCGGGGGACTGAGCGCTATTTTGAAATGATTAGATTTGTGTGGCCTTTGTCGTCCACATAGATAAAGCAGGGCTGAGCACTGGGACTGAGCAGTACTTTGTGTTGACTCCTGGGCCTATCATCGTAGAGGCACAGACCAGTGGGTAGATAAGCCTATACTGAGACTAGAATCGCCAACACGGGGATAGCTCTCCCCTGATAAGATCCTGCTGGCTCCAGGGCAACATAAACACCTAGCCATTCAAAATCTATATTAACCTTAAACCTTTATGCATGCCCCATTTGTTTTCATTGGGCATTTGTCGAGCGATACCATTAACGGTAATGAAATGCAATCACAGAGGAACATATGGCAATGGTGTAAGTACAGTGTTCCCCAGGATACAGACTGACAGCACGCTCACCTCTGAGGCTCATCCGGGAGAGATGTGTTAGCGCTGGGTGGGTGTCAAAGAGCCAGATGTCAGGTGGCAGAGGGAAATATGAAAATGGTACAGAAGGCTTTCCCTTTGATTGTTTCTCTGTGTTTATTTTCTTGCTTGAGCACAATTATGATTTGAGTATTTATGGCTTTTGTGTGCAAAAAAATTATGCTGCCCCAGGAATGTTGTGAGTTGTGATTATTCTCACAGGGGTTCTAATTGTGTGAGATCTCTGGGGGTGCACTAAGTGGACAAATTTAAAATCAATGTTGTAGTGTTTGTATTTGTATTGTCAACCCCTAAAGGGGGTTGTTTTGATTCAAGGTTTACCCACAGTTCTGATCTTAACGACACTTCTGGAGGAGGAAAAAAAAACAATTTAATAATTGATTCTTTCTTTATTTCCCTTCTTACTTCAAACAGCACACAATCAGCAACCACAGTGTCACAGAGAAGCATCACAACATATGAAATGTTTTACATCATCTGAATTTCAAGAGGTTGAAGAAAAACTGCGCTTAAAAGATGTTTCTTTGTCTCTCTCTCTCTCTCCCTCTTCTTCTCTTCTCGAGGCCCCAAGGGGAATGCAGCATTTTGAAAGGAAGGAGATGTAGGCAGTCTATCTGCCTCTTCCTGTCTTGTGATCTTTACACTTTGATGAGCTGTTCAAACTTGACACCTCAGCTAGTTAGACTGGAATGATTTTCATATCTCACTTCCGGTGGTTTAAGAGTACTGCCAGAGGGCTTGTGAAGAGAGGGATGTGAACACGAGAGGAGTATGGAGAACCATATAGATCATGATGACTTCACCAGGGTGAAGGTGTTTTCAATTATTCTTCGCCAATACATGAAAACACCTTTGCACAGTCTAGGGATGGACCTGAGATGGTGGGAGATGTTGCTACCTGTGACAAACACTTCTTTGAAAATAGACTTCTCTCAGTCATACAACAATGTTGATGAATAAAAAATGTGTATGGAATTTTGCATGGTAAAAAAAAGAAAAGCTTTTACAAATGTGTTTCTCACCTTGCCAAGGTGGCCTAGTTCCAACTGTTTTGAAGACCGGTAGGAAATGAGATCCACTTTGACAGATAGTGACTGAGAGATGATGAGAGCAGTAATCCATATGATGTACAGTATCTGCTGCAAGCGGCAGTTAGTCCCGGTCACATGAGGCTGCAGTGCCGTTATCCTGGACACGGTTAGTCCATCGTTGCCCTCTACTGGCAACAGACAAACAATCAAACGGTCTGAAACGGGGTGATGACAAGCTTCTAAGTATTTGAACTTATGTTACGTCGAACAACTGTTTGATTGCCATTAGCAAAATAAAGACATGCAGATAAATAACTCCAAACCATAGATGCACAGATGTTCTTCAAGTATATATTTATTATTTAGGAAGATTTTAGCTTCTTCCTCTTGGCTATGTTGTTGTTTTGTTCAGTTTTGCATGTTGAGAGACAAAAGCACAACCAGCTAACATTTTGAAAGCCCACAATAGGTTCTGATGAGGTCTTGTATGGTGGTGCATGTATTGTAGAATGTCTGGAGGCTGCTATTCAGCGCGCCTTTTTAAAAGGACTAACAATTTGGCAGTGTGAAGAACAGAATAACGAGATTACTATCATTCTTCTCTGCATCTTACCTATTGTGTTGTATAGTTGTCACTTTTGTGTCTTATCTATTGAAAACATAACATCAAGATTTAAGCTACATGACAAGACTGAAAAGAATTAGAAAGCAATTCTCGCCAAGCAAAATGTTAAATCTAAATGTTCCACTGCAGTCTTCCTGGATCCCCAATCATTTAAAATCTATTCAAAGAGGCAGGGGAGAAACACAGGGTAATAGAAAAAACGTATTTGAAATCAGACAACTACCAAGGAAGCAATTTAAGTGATACAAATCCTCTTTTGTTTGTGGAAAAAGTACTCAGATTGCAGTACAGAGCAGATTGTAATGTATAAATAAATGATTGAATTTTTCACAGTACTGCTTAATTATATCCTTCAGTTCGGCTCTGCTGGAACTCAAGCAGCTGGGATTCTCGTAAGTCAAGCGTAGAATGTTAAAAGTATTTTTCTAGTGTCATAATAGGCCAGTTTATTCGATTGTTGGCACGGATGCATCTAATATTTCAATAAAGATTGAAGATAATTGGTGGTGTTGTGAATTATTCATAATATGATTGCCCTTGTGCATTTTGACGCTTCAAATGTACAGGATAAGGCTGACATTGTTTCTTTATTAATGGTTTGCAATGGTGCAATTAGGCTACAAATAGAAACACTATAGAGTACAAACACTGTCCCTAGTTGAGGTGTAACTGTTGTGTTATATTCATAAAGGAACTTATTGTCTTGGTTGAGCTTTGCCTCCACTGAACAGAGCTATTCTTCAGTATTGTTATTACAGTATTAACCTTGACATGGTCATCATAGACTACACATACCATTGCCCAATACACTAAAGGACATTAGCGGTTTAAAATACATTTCAATTGCATGTGAAAACATCTTTCCCTTTCAACTTGCAATTCACTAGGGGGCGATATTGAGATTCTGGCCAGCTTTTGAGAGTGACCCTTCAAACAAGCATGGACTAATAGGTGGAATACGTTGGAAAACACTTTATATAGTATCCTGTGGTTGTGTTTTTTTCTTCTTCAGCAATATCTGGAATTGAGATCAACAGTGAAGAGTGCCTTGGGATTTCCAGTATTGTCACCTTTCCTTACAAGCTCTCAAATTACAGTCATTGGGGACATTTATTCAACATGGGTTATACTTGCATCCTTTACTTCCTATAAGGATGTGCTGCTCTCGACTAAATAATGCAGTCTACAATCAAAAGGAATGATTGCATTTCTATGCAGCAAACAATGAATGAGAGTGTGTTTTTGTCTGGCAGTGTCAACACCAAATGTGACAGGGTCAAGCTGTGTGTGGCCTGTATTTGACTCCTGGTAGTCGACAACTCCCTCCTCAGCCACACACGCCTGCCCCACCCTTGTTGCTATAAAAGTCCCCCAGGACTCCAATAGCTAGACCAGCTGTTTTACGTGGATAGGAGGGGGCGGGGGAAGGACCATTCCTCCTGCTTATTCCCCAACGTGACATTTCAAGAAGGTCAAGGAGCTGTTCGTTTCCTTCTGGATGGAGGGTGTGGGGATGTATGTGGGTGGGAGAGAGTGCTGCGAGGAAAATTCCAGGCATTGCTGTTTGATTTTCAGGCGTTTTTTTATTCCCCCTTTGTGGACAGTTATGTGGACAGAGGGAGTTGGAAGTGAGGGTGGGGAGAATACCACACATCATCTCCCCCTGATAGTGATCTGACACTGCTAGGCTCTGTAATTGGCCAGAGATTCCTTGTACCGCTCTGATTACTTAAGCAGAAGATGATGTGCAGCAAAAGCCTTGGCCTTGTTCAAATAATCCATGTGTCAAGCTAAACAAGATCACATAACAGTGATCAGTGAACAAGATCACATAGCAGTGATCAGTGAACAAGATCACATAACAGTGGTATTTTTGAGTGATGATTTATCATCCAGTGTTTAGGTACGTTGTGTTGCTTAGTGTGTGGCATCCTTGCCAAGGTGACCCAATAGACCCATAAAACCTGGACAACACTTCAGACAGACTTCCTTTTCCTTGAGACGCCATAGACAATGAAACAAGATCAATTGCATGTTTAACTATCTCTAGGTTTTTTGTCTCATCTTCATGGTCTGGAATGGTTGTATGGTACATGAGCCACTAAACGTAAAACGTTCTGTTTTAATAGGGAACACATTCAATTACAAAGTAGAATACACACGACTCTAATAGGAAGCATCATTTTGAAAGCATATGTTTATGCTGAAGTATCAATTGTATAACAGTTATGTGGAAGTTACTCCCCAAGCCTTCTAACTGTGGAGGCAAGCAATCTTTTGAAGTTGCATTAAATAACTTGACTGAAGGCTCAACATTTAAGCCCATGATATCTTCAAATAAGAAGATTTTCACAGAAAATTGAAAATGCTTGAGATGTTTTGCATTTTGGTCAGGTGAAACTATTCATATCAAGTCTAAAGACTGAATGACACTTTTGAAAAATATGTTACACCTATTACATTTAAATAATTATTGTCTATGAGGGTGAGATTTATTATTTAAAATGCATTCCATCAGAATCCCAAAGATGGTTCTTCTTTCTTAAATCCTGCCTTTGTGCTATTGTGACCTGGATAGGGTTTTCTGTAGCAGTGGCCACAGTTTTCTCTTACCAGCAACAGTGATTTGTTGGTTTTGGCCGTATGCTTTTATATGGAACCATTATACCAGAGAAACCCCCCAAAAAAGAATGTTAATGCTGACTTGGTGAAAGACATGTCTCCCATCAATATTACCTCCTTTCACTCGAAAATTTCGAAATAAATAATAGGCTCTTTTCATTTGCTTCTTAGCATCACTGAATATGTCTATTACAGCCATTACCAGACTTCCTGAAATTGGTAATAATAAACGCCATCCACTGGCTCCGAGTTTGCATACTTATACATAAAAAATAAGCCTTCTTGGGTGGCCTTTTGTGAATGCAAGGTATGCTTAGAGATAGACAGATATCTATCTAAACTTTGAAGGAGTCTATAAAGACTCTTCTGAATGACACAGATGATATGGAACGGTATATATTTACACTTAATTGCTCAAGAGGCCCATTTGGTGGGTCATGTTTGGGAGGTTGTGGCTGCACCCACATGAAGCTGTCTGTCTAGTTGTCTTGTCTGGACTGATATGATGAGTAAGAGGAGGTCATTGTTCACTTGAAACAGACTAGAACTTCCCATTTCTCAGAGATTTGTACCAGCTGTTTTTTCACCATTGTATCAAAGTTCAAATACATTTTTGGTGCTTTTCTGTCAAAAATCGATTTGACAATGACAGGATACAGGGTTGAAATAACACACGACCCAAACCTTCCTTATTTTGAGGTCAGCTCAGTTCTAAGTTGATGTTTGTCCGAGAGCTTTTGTCAACAGTCATGTTTCCTCTCCTCTCTTTTTTTCTTCATTTTGTCATGACTTCTGAGAAAGCAATTCTTGTAATAACTGATTCCTCAGTTATTTGGTTTTCACTCACCAACCCTGAGAGAAATTTGTAGTTGAAGAAAACGTTATGTTTTTGGTCCGTAAGTATGCACAGAAATAGAAAAAACACTTTTTGTGTGCATTGATTGACGCTTGTTTTAGGCTAGATTGACAGAAAGCCTTTCCTTCCTGTTCTCATTTGATCCAGTGGAATAGGTTCATGGTTCCTTATCAAGGAAGCATGATACCGCCTTATCTATCTTAAACATATTACATGTACATTCCATGACATGTTTGTCATGGTATGTGGATGTTTTCACCCCAGAATTGGCACCAGATTCTATCTGGACTGTTATGTTCTTGTGCTGTTGTGAATGCGATGCCGTTTCTCAGTCACCTCTCTCCTGGGGTTAGGGTCAATGTCAAGTTATGTGGCTATTAGCATTTGCACTAATGATACACTTCATCAGGATGCAATGACATGGTTGTTGCTTTTGAAGACAATAGAACAAATAGTGGTTGTTTATCTTTTGGTGAAGTTCAAATGAGGATACCAAGAAATGTAGACATGCACCACGGCTGACGATTGGGGCGGTCCAGAATCAGAGGAAAGGCGAGTCGATGATGACAAGCCATCTTTTTCAGTCTGGATGTTTATGATGCTGAGAAATGGGGTCGACATGCCTTCTTTGTCCATGGCCTCGTCCTTATCCACACGATGAGCACACTATGTCTTAATGACCAAGGAACTAGTCACCCTACTCTAGATAACGTTTTTGTCCTTCATGGGTCAAAGGTTTAAGAAGATGTGTAGAAGCTAGGTTATTTTGTAGGTTACGCTATCTCCTCTGCATCTCAGGCCTAACAACGCGTGCCTCAGAGTGACTATATGAGATGACAGAGCACACTGTGGGCCCTATTTTGACGATCTGAAACGCAAGTAGCAAAGCGCAAAGCGCAAAGCGCAAGTGGGCGGGACTCCGGTGCGGTTGCTATTTTAGCAGCGGGATAAATGACTTTGCGCCTGACGCAAATGTAAAAGAGGTAGCTACATTACTAATGGGTGTGGTTTGGGCGTAACGTGCAATAAGCCAATCAGAGCGTCATCTCACATTCCCTTTAAGAGCAGCGCTTGTTCCATGGCGGATTGCTATTATAACGGCGGATTTGCCAGGCGCACGCCAGCGGTTCACAGGAGACGGACGTTCTCGTCAGGACCGTAAACGATAGAGAAGTGATTGTATGGGAAAGGCAGAGCAGTTTCATTGCACTAAGTTGCCCACTCATGCTGCTCATTCAAATGTAGCCTATTTTGACATATTTAATTGCTTAGTTCTTAGAATTAGTTTAACTGTTGTACTTTTGTTTACTTAATGTGAGACCCGTAGGGTATATGTTTATTTTTTGCACCTTCCTTCCTGCCACAGTAAATTGAAAACTGAATTCTGATTCTGATGTGCATGGGAGAAGAAACCTACCCAAATTAGCTTCGGTTAAACAGGCGTAGGAGTAAATTGCCACAGTTGTTACAATTCAAGTTCACATACATAGAGATTCCTCATGAACATCTTATTAATTATTGATATGAACGAAATGTAACACAGCTAGCCATACAATAAATCAAAACAATACGTAGTTTCGCAGGAAGAATACCCTGGCTTCGCAGTGCGCACGGACCAAGCTTGCGCCGTTAAAATAGCATCTGAATAATGCGCCATTGTCTTTAAACCACCTTTTTCCTGGTCAGTGGCGGAATGGTTTTTCGGAAACCGCAAGATAGCACCAAGAACGTTTGCGCCGGAACACGCCTCCTTTTTCGCTGAACCGCCCCCCGGAGCGCAAAGTCATTTCGACGTGCGCCCGTGGAGGGAAAAATCCGCTTTGCGCCGAGTGCAAGCTAGGAATGATACTTGCGTCACTGACAAAGTCAATTGCGCTGGGTGCAAGATAGGGCCCTGTGTCTTCCAAAATCCCTTACATCAAGTTGACAATAAATGAGTCACCCTTCATTCCTCCTCCTACACAACAAAGAAAATGAATACCGGTTGTCATTCCTGAAAATGAATGAAAATTATGTATAAACTCGGCAGGGAGTGTAACTAAAATAACTTAGTGATTATAAGTACTAGGGGAGGGATTTCGTTTGAGTCAATGCATATTCCTTTTCCATCTATGCAATGACACTTCATTACCGAAACAGGTTGAAAACAAAATGGAAAAATGATAGGGAAAGAACCCAACCAAGATATATATTGACAAGAAAATACAGTCTGCTCCCAAAATGATATTGATTTGACACATTTTCAAGTTCAGCAAATGCACAGAAGGAAACGACAGTGTTTCACGCAACACTAAATACTCGCTCTGTCTGAAGAGAATAACACAAGACTCCACTGAGAGCCACATTTCTAATCTGAGTGACTAAAACAGCTTCCTGGCAGTGATTTGTCATTACTGTAAGTCATGCCCTCTACCTCTGCCCCCTAGCGTTTAGTTTGTTTGTTTCTGTGTCTCCCGGTGGTAGGTGTGGCCATGGTCTCCAGTTCCCAATTACCCACACACACTGCCTCAGTCTTCACACCTGTCTCCCATCAACCCATCAGCCCTGCATCAACCCTGGTTTTCACATCATTCATCGCTGGATTATAGTTTCGGCTACCTTGGTAGGCTCGGTTACCTACTGAATATAGTCAAGTTGAAGTGTTTTTGTGATATCATCATTCGTTTTGCTAACTTTGTTTTTTTACCTGTGCCTCCAGGATCACCAGCCACCCTGCCAAACCCCTGCACAGTCTACCCTGACTGCCCCGTCTGTTCCGTCACTGCCATTCCACTCCCTCATAGTTTTGTTAGTCTGTGTGGTGCACTTGGGTCCACCACCACCCCCGTAATACTGTAAAGGTCTGAAATGTCCTCTTGATAACACTTCTGATCCGTTCTCAATTACTGAGGCTTGCACTCAATTTCTCTCAATAGCTTTTTGGCCTCTCAGCAGGGGGTTGTCATGGTGCCCCTCAGGAAAGCAGATTAAAAACATTAGCAGGTCTCAAGTGTTCTACCCCCTATCTAGCATTCGAAATGTTAAAAGGAATGACCTTTTCAAATACTTCAGAAAGCTGTCATGAAGTTTCACAATATGGTTTGAAAAAGCTATATTTTCTGTAGGGGTTAGCTAGATAGGAAGATGACCGTCTCAAGGGAATGGTTGTTTCCCTTTATAAACATGGAGTTTTGTTGATATCACTGGACTCCACATGGAAGACATTATTTCCCTTTCCTCTCCGATGGGACAATACCTCATTGTTCATGTTTTGCTTTCCATGAACTTGAACCTTGAGCATTATGACATACTATATACATACTATATGTGTGTATAAACTGTATATAACAAGTTATAGTTATAAGACCGGTCTGGGTACACAATGATCAATTTGCATATCCTGAAGTTTATCCAATTCTTATAATTCAAATACCAGACTGACAGTGACAGAATATATATCATTTTTATATACCCATGTCATCCATTTCAAGATACGTTTAGCAAAAAATGGGGTGCGGGTTACGTGCTGTAAATAGTAATGTCCAGTAGCTTTTAGCCTCAACCACTGATAGAGACATCTTTTGCAGGGGGAAGAAAGCAACAACATTTTGAGTGATGGAGATGGAGTGGGTACCAAGAACAAGTCCTAACTTAATGATATGGGTGTCAACAATATCTAAAGAAAAAAAAGACATGATAGGATTTGGAGATTCTGTTGCTTTCTGTGTGAGACTAATGAGTAACTTCACCATCTCATGGAGTCAGTATCACATGGTGGTAGAAGTACAGCTGCGGGCTGATTGATAAAAGCCAGACAGCTGCTGAGTAATGTGTGTGACTGTTCTTGGGATTTGTTGGCCGGGTTCCAGACCTGTTTTGTGAGTAGGCCTTAGTCTAAACAACCAAACAGAAGCCCAGGATGTCATTAAAAGGCTGCCATAGAGAAATACGACCTCCCATCCAGGAACGCTGCCCATTGGGCAGGGTCAGTCCTGTGAGATCTACTACTTACTTCCTGGAAAACCTCTTTATTTACTACCCTCAATGCTGTCAATATAAAAATATGACAGACATTGATACATTCCTTTATGTTTCACACATGGATGAACTATGGAGGTTTATGAAGAGGAATCAGTATTTTTAAGAAGGCTGGGCAGTACAGCAGTGCATGTATAGAGTTGGTCGGCTTGCCATGGAAAATGGTTAGCCTTTGTTCTATGTTCCAAGTTGGCAGTGTATTTTTGGCAAAGTAGTTTGCCAGATTGGGTGAATGGGCAGAACTTAAGCAGATTCACAACTTAAGCAGATTCACCAAAAAAAAACAGGTACTAGGACACAGTACTACAACTCAATTGAATTTTAGCTAGTGTCAGAAATTCCTTTAAATAAAGTTGGGTGCAGTTTGAGCAACTGTACAAGGTCAATTTCGTGTGACACCATTGACACGTGTCAATTTAACAGATACATTTCTCACAATCACATGCTTCCTTTCTATGCTTCCTTTCTACTTCAGACTTCTACTTCTAATTCTTAATTTTGGGAATTTTATAGTCACATATCAAATGTCCAATCTGGTCAATGATTGAGGATGCTTCCTGTTAACCCCATGGCAGCCTTACCTTGAGCCACCCTTGAGACATTCTCTTCTTGGTGCAAAAGGATGAGGAGCTGCTTTTACTTGCGGAAAGGTACACACAATGACGGGAAGCAGCTCTGAGATTGTTTCCTTCCATGATATGGCAGCGATCACTAGAGAATGGAAGACATGCGAGTCTCTCGTTTTCCCCTTGGGATGAGTCACAGTGTGAGAAGATCCTGTGTACTCTTTTAACCGACACCCCCTCATCGCCCCCCATGAACAGTTCCGATACCACCCGCCACTAATTGCCAGCTCCGTTTGGTTCTCAGGATACTCTTGTCGCTTTGCAAGGTAAGCTAATTGAAGGTGGCAATGGGTGCCAGCAATGCCACAATGGCTCTGTATAGACCTACATGATGCAATGGTTAGAGGGCATGCTAGTTTGGTTATCACATAGCTAATAAGGTATCGATGGTGGGCCATGAAGTAATCACCACCAACAAAGCAGGCACTGGAACCTTCCTTTGAAAAAGGGGTGGTCGTCAGGCCAGCATTTCATAAATGTTGGTGTTAAAATGTTGGTGAAACAAATTGCTTCGATGGCCATCGGCTGTCTTAAATGTCAAACCAAAACCTGAGTTTTCATTCCAATTGCAGTGAAAATCGATAAGCAACGGTAAACACAGAATAAAGGGTGGGGGGGAATCCTCCTGGAAATGACCCATGTTATGAATCTGTGTTCAAATGTTTTTTGAACATCTAAGTATCTGAAATTCCATCATTTTCGGAGGGGAAACTGGAACATTGTGTGACGGATACAGCTGAAAAACATGTTCTAAACTGCTTTTCACACACAGCGAAAGTGTGACATTAAGATTTGACTTTCTCATTGATTGTGAGCCATAGGAGGTAGACAAGAGGCATTGTCAAGCCCAACACCAGTCCAGCGTTGCCCCACATTGTTTCAGCTTCTGGATGGGCCAGATCTCCACATCAAAGTCCTGTCAGCCTACATCCTACTCAAACACAAACTGGGGTCCTTGGGAGGCAAAAACTTTGGGCATGGGAAGGGAAACCATTAAGGTCTCTCATAAGCCAATAGCCTCTTTTCACACTGCAGGATTTGTTAGGATTTGATTCGATATTGGCATATTGTACACATGTAGTTAATTTACTTAAAAAATAATGAACATACTTAGAGGTCAATGATAGATCCTTTTCCTTCTGGTGAATTAATTAGATTTCTGCAGGTATGTCTTTCAAATCACTTCTGGAATTTGGGATTCCCTCAGCTGAACCGTCTGATCACAAAAGCAGCCAGCTTCTGGTCCAGGCCCATTCCCTCCAATGTTTCAGAGTCTGACTGGCTGTTACATACAGTACAAGAGAACACACAGTTTGTTCTAACTAAAGTGAACCACAACAACCCAACTCAAAAACCAATGCCATGCTTTTGTCTGCATTACATTTCCAAACATCCTTTGCTTTTCTGAGAGTTCAGTTTCTGTAGATTACTGATAAGATTCCTCAGTCCTGGGCTCTTCCTGGTCCTGTTGTGTCCATGCACTGGCAAAGTGCCCATCCCTTGCCACCCTCCATGAAATCCCTAAAATGATCTGATCTGTTTTAGCCATGCATAGGACGTCAAACCCTGTATGTCTGCATTCTATTTCCTAGAATTGAGAGCCCCTGGCACTTGGTCACACCGATTTGGGGGAAAAAGGCACCAAAGTGAATTGGCACCAATGCTTCTCACGCCCAACCCCTGATAAAAACAGGGACAATAGTATTAGAGAAAGCATGACAACAACCACAACTTTGGGTGACGTGATCCACCTGTATCTCCTGCTCCGTTGTAAACAGAACCCCAAGAAGTCACGTACATTTCATTATCCAATTCTGTAGTGGGCCTGGCTTGTTGAAAGGTCACTGAAGAAGTCACTGAGGGGAAAGAGATTACAAGGACATCCTTCTTCCCTTTAAGATACGACAATTCAATTGTGTCATTTGGCTATAATCACGGTGATGATATTAACAAGATGGTTGCACTTTACTCTTGATGCCAAATAAAAAGAATCTCAACATGGAACTATGAACTGGTTTTTATAAATGTCTATAGTCTTTGCACACAAGAAGCAGTTACATTGTTATATAATTATAACTATTACGTGACACCGTGAACAAGTGATTGGGAAGAAATAACTCCCCTTCCTCCTGGCTCATTTACAGCGTCAGCTTCATCAGACAGACAATATGCACAATGTAAAAGGTTATTTTTATCCTGGGAACAGTATTCATTATAAATGATAGACCCTCGACTGTGGGTGTGCCTCTGAGCTTAATTCCAGACATGCTTTGTGTGTACTGTACCTTGTCTTAACTACGGGTGTCATTGCTTGTATTTCCACCCATTG
Organism: Mallotus villosus; assembly: GCA_903064625.1. NCBI lineage: Eukaryota > Metazoa > Chordata > Actinopteri > Osmeriformes > Salangidae > Mallotus > Mallotus villosus. The sequence continues at coordinate 239,847 of CAEFZP010000561.1, read as the reverse complement.
TTCCTCTTTACTCCCAGGAAATCAAACCTTGCAGTAAGCACATACAGATGGAGACCAAGGCCAACACCAGTTCTCCCTGATTAAAGCATTTCAAGAAAAAGGATACACAATTGTCTAGACTTCATGTTCCTATGATTAGCCTACTGTACTATAAGGAAATAGGTTTACGATTATTGCTGTTGTTGCTAGTATTTCTGGCACCCTCAGTGCCACTGCAGAGGTTCACCGGCGTGGTCATGTTGTATTATGAGACATTAAATTGTATTAGGAGATATTAAAGGGACCACACACGCTTCCACATGTCAATACACACGCCCACACACACATTTTCACCAAGATACACAAACACACCAACATAGTTTGTCGTCCTCTATCTACATGAAGTTTCGGAACATGAATACGTGTACAGGCAGTAAAATAGATGTCTGACTTTCACAAGTGTTCAAGGCATGGATGTTGATTCATCATTAATATGATAAATACTTTTCTTCCAACTGAGTGGAGGATGACAAAAACATGTTCCTTAACTGACGCCCATCTTCTGCAGAGATAAACAACACATCAGGAATTGTTCACTTATTTATTATTTGTATAAGGAAAGGGGAAGCACCATCACAATCACAAACATGACACGACAAACATGGTAACGTGTGTGAACGTGTGTGAACGTGTGTGAACCAGGATAGTCATAAACCGATAGCATTCGGACACAAAGGAATAAGGAAATGATACCAAGAGATGATCAACACTTTGACATTGACGCCCTTCAAGGGTTAGGTGTTTCCTAACCTAACCAGGAGTCAGATATTGGTTTTGCATTCATGCGGTGACTAATATCACACAAGGGTGTTCAATAATCTCTTACAACAGATGGGAGAACCGCAAATATTTCTACGTCTGTGGGTGTGCCTGGATTATTCGGCCAAAGCGTTTTGTTTCCCTATTCAGGCTATTATTTCTCTAACTAGATAAACTGTGCTTGAAAGGTATCCACGTGGGATGGGGAGCTTGGAATCTTTATTTATGAACTGGAAATTTGATAATAATTTGATAATAATGTTCCAGGAAAGGAACGGCCCATCTGATACAGAACAACATTACATTGAAAGTTAGAGTGCTAATATTTGCAGGAATAATCTTTATTACTTATTAGGGATTGAGTGGTGGGGTATGTGTTTTGCAGGAGGACTAATAAACAGATGGCCATGAATAGGAATTTCAAATGGAATTAAGCAACAGTTTTTGTCTTGGCATAATGCAAGATAGTAACTCAAAATTTAATCATAACTGGGGTTAAATAAGATATGAGAGGGAGGATAAAATAGTTGAACACAAGAAAACATTTGAAGTAAACCAACGATGATATTGGCTATCTGTCCTTTCCTTTATCAGTCAGCACTTCACAGTTTTATACCTCAGGAACATGATGTGATTCCAATGTATAACTCAAGACAATAACATTACTATGAATCAAGGTTATCTCTAGGAAAGGGCAGTTGATAAACACCTCCAAACCTGTTAACCATTTAGTGAAACAGATGAATCTATAGTGTACAGTATAATTATAGCATAAAGACAACTAGAGCTTCTGGGTGATGGTCGTTTAGTGTTAGTGTATCTACATTGGTGTTCCATTCTGCAACATTCCGGCAGAGATCTACATGTTTTGCAATTCACAGTGACCTCAATTTACAGTAAATTGGCTAACATAGAAAGAAAGAAACAGAAGTGTGGTTGAAATGACTCTGCTGCATAACCTCTCCCTGTGTGATGACTCAGCTAAGCTTCCTGGGTGATAAAACATGATAGGATCTCACAAAATGGGAGAAGTCTATATTATGAGAGCAGTTGTCATGGCATCAAGGACACACGAGAAGAAACCTTTCAAAAAACCTTTTGTGCACGCTCTCTTAAAGTGGAGGACATTTGCATGAGGTCCTCACACTTGTAATAAAAAGGCAAAGAACCTTAAGTCACATTTGATAAATAGGAAGTCCAACACATGATAAGAAGCCTTAAATGTGTTTGTGATCCAGTCTTATATCCAGTTAGTGATCCATACATGCTTAAAACTAAAAGTATACATGTAACCTAGTCTGCAAGCTCATGTAAGTGTGTTCATAAATGACCCCAGTTTGTGGTACTGCACCAAATCATCAGGGTTCATTAAAATAATATAAATCTTGATGTCAGTAAATCTCTGTGCTGTCCACTTTCCGATGAGAATAATTACATTTATCGTATAATATTTTCTATGTAACTGTTAGGGTGAAGTAGACATGATTTTGCATGACACACGTGTGACACCTGCCTGGTGATCAGTGTCTTGATTACAAGTAATTTTCTTTCTCTTGAACTTTGGACTTACTGATTGAAGATGTTTGTGGAGGCCATTGTAGGAGCCCGATAAAAAAAGGATCATTAAAAACACATTAACTTTAGTAATACTTCCTGTTGTGGAAAGTGACACAAAGTCATACGGAGATAAAATGTTAGAAAACAGATTTCTCCCATTCAAAAGGTGATAGACCATTTAACTTTTTACAGGGTTACAGAAAGTTCTCAGTATTAAATAAGCATCACGTCAAACTCCCTTAAAGTGTGTAAAGACCAACCCTTTAAAGTGGGCTTCCGTTGTGGTCCAGACCGTGCTTTCTAAACTATTACATAACGGACAGGGCTGTCTGGGTCAACTCTGTGGAGAACTGAGCTGAACGGCTCATTAAGAACCAGCCTCATGTTTGTGATTTGGAACCTAATGCTACTGTCACCAGGAGTTGAATGGGGGCCTTTGAGGGAGACTGCTCTCCGGCCGTTTCAGTGAGGCGATCTCTCTGGCTATCTGAAAGCTCCATACACCCCCTGACAGTCACACTCAGGGGAGCCCCCCGGTGGTTCAGAACCATCCGGTGAGCCACCATTTTAGTTTCGGCCTTTCTGATCAAGATCCATGCCATTCATTCAGATCTTTTGTCTTAGTTCACTTTCACACGCTGGTAGATAAATTCCTGACCTTGTCGGTGTGAAGTCACGGCTTCAGAAACCCCTCTAAAACAACCTATATCGGTTAATTTGACTCAACGGCAACAGTTTATAATATCTATCCTTAACATACCATTTGTAAAGCATTTGCAGATAATAATCTATGAACAAAGGTTTCTAATTAAATAGAAAGATGAAGACTAAATGACAAATAAGGATACATAAACAATTAATGAGGTTGATGAAGTTGAATTGACAACAATTTTGAAGGTGTCATCTCCAAACTGAGATTGGTCGACTACAATACCTACCTACGGTAGATCTCTACTTTCAGTCCCTTTTATCAAAACAAATTTTGTTCATATTCGGAATTGTTCACTTACTAATACTCAAATACTACTAACTGTTTAAAAACTATTTGTAAAAAATTAGTGAACCACCACAAACGATTTAGGAATGACACATAGATGATAGTGATTGTAGAGTTTTACCAGTGGCACATTCGCCATGAAGGCCTACAGTCCTCCAGAAGGTGTCACTGGAATTTATTTTTGAGTACAATTGCCTCCACGACCAAATTGTATGAACCAATTAGATAGATTTGAGCAATTAGTAAAATGAGTTCCCCACTGTCACAAATGGTTTCACGGGTCACAGAATCTTTGCGTTGTCTCTTCGACAACCCTGAAGCCCTCGGACATGTTTACTCAACTAACTGCTCTAGATCTGCATGAGTCCATCCAACAGGCTCTCATACAGTGGGCAACTTTCTTTGTTGTTTTTAGAACAGTGTATACATTTATGCATCACATAGCTCTACCTCATGATTCTCTAGTGACCTACACTTTACAGTATAACAGCCTGCTGAGACTGTTTGTTAGAATCTGCTAAATATCTTTTTTCAGACACATGGAGACTCACTCCCAAACATTTGGAGTGATAAATGTCTGTATTCAAACATTCTGAACATACCTCTCCTCATAGTTTGACCCCCTGCAAATCAAAACGTCATTCCTTTTTTAAAATGTCTGTGCCGTTTTACGATGTTACTGCATGACATCTCTACTACAAACATCTCTGGACCAAAAACACGTCAGTGTTTGGACAAAACATGCTTCCTAGCTGCAGTTTTGAGCTTTCAGACTAATTCATCAAATGTGTGGTGTCAAAGTTGGCATCAAGTTTGACAAAGTAGCCATGAAGTACAGTCTTAGGCTCTGAGAATCCAGATAGCCCAAAGCATACACAACCATTAGTGTCCAACACGTAGATGGATCCAACCAAAGTAGTGATGGGTCCTAGAGAGTACCTGGTCGATCCTCCCCCAGCACTGAGCACTTAGTAAGATGGACCACTTCTGGAGACGGTGATGGTGGGGGGAGGCAGTACTTTATGGAGGCAGGGAAGCAGAGGTTTGAAATCCTAATCTTTAGACGTAAACAAAGCTCAGCACAGAATCCTACATTATTTGACTAGATAGATATATACTCTCATAAAGGTTAGTGTTGAAGACTGTCCGGTGGTTAGAATGGCCTTAAACGTTGTCTTGTTATGATATGTTTCCATCCTATCTACAAAGTGAGAAGCTTTTTTACCTTGTTTACATTACATTTACATTTGGTCATTTAGTAGACGCTCTTTTCCAGAGCGACTTACAGTAAGTACAGGGACATTCCCCCAAGGCAAGTAGGGTAAAGTACCTTGCCCAAGGACACAACGTCATTTTTCACGGCCAGGAATCGAACCAGCAACCATGGTCAGAGAGAGAAACATCTCCATGAGTTTGTCTGTCTGTGTCAGACCTCTCACTCAAAGACCATTAAGCATATTCTACAATTCCCATGTGAGACAGATAGAAGACAACAATGACGACACAAAAGATTATTTCTGGAGGCCAAATAACATCTGAGAATTGCTTTATCTTTGCTACTTGTTCTGAACAGGGTGAGCATAGACCCAAAATCTCCTTTCCTCTGGGACACAAATGGAAGGGGTACTATGAATATTTACTTTACAGAGGTCATCATTAGATCGTCTTCAGTCTGGTCAAAAGTCAGTTTTTTGCAAGTCTTGGTTAGATGGAAAGCATGAATGGAGGGAAAGGAACGTGGTGGGTGGAAAAGAACTGAAACGACTTGTAGTTAATGTTAACAGGATATGGAGTAATACTACAGGGTCAAACCTTTCAGATATTACCTGATTATTGTACCGGACAGCCTGTTATTGTGATGAATGACCTGAACTCTGACATCTGGAACCACAAACAGAACAAGTCTGCAACAAGCAGTCAGGTATAGAATATATAATTACACTTTGCATGTATTTGTATGAGCAAATGCTGTTTATCTGAATATTGAATGAGTTGATTCAGTGATAAACGTTTAAATCTGCTTGGGTCACTACAATTAAATAATCAGCTAAGAATAGTCAATATAAGTCAGAATAAGTAAATTCAATCAATTCTAAAGGAAACAATAATATAATAATAAATATGATCTCAATTTTAAATATCCCTTTAACTTGGAGTAAGTGTTATGTTAAGTTATAACTTAATAATGAATCATTAACTGTACCCCTTTGGCAAGCACATAGTCACAAAGATTTCCTTAGATAAACAAGTGTGACTTAGGTAACAGTACCCATTAAAGGTAGAGTTCAAATAAATTGATGGATGAAGGACGGAAGGAAGAAAGCATGGTTTGTTCTCATTTACCCTGTTGCAAAGATCCTTAGTGAAATCATTTTTCACAATGATTCACAGCTAAGAAAACAACTGGAAAAAGACTCCCTGAAAATACTTTGTCCAATCAAAGGTATGCTTTCGTAAACGCATTGATTTTGACATTGAAATAGTGAATAAGTCTGATGACATATGTATTACAGTATCCTATGACAGGAAACGCCTCACGCAATAAGCGGTGTTCCGTGAACCTGCATATTAGTAGGACAAGTTAATAAGTACACAGCAAAACAATGTTTTAAGACTAGGTTAAACATAGATGGTCTTTGAAAATGTGCATGTCAAAAAGTTCCATCACCAAAATGGGTGAACGTAATGTTACCAGTCTCCATGGCCACTGACAGAAGTCCAAAAGAGCAGAGAGAGAAGTAAAAGTGTAGAGGGAGGAAAGGAAAAAGGAAACAAGAGCATGACAGGGGAGAGGGGCGTCTGGTGTGTGTGTGGGGAGAGGGGCTACTGGTGTGTGTGTGGGGTAGGGGGGCCTGGTGGAGGTGGGGCTGGGGGGGTAGGAGGTTGTAGAGAGGGAGAGACTAAGCAGAGGGAGGGAATAGGGAAGAAAAAGCCTTTTGGATTTCTCATTAATTCAGCATGCCCTTCCCTTTTCACTTTTTTCTTTAAAACCCGCCTCCTTCTATTATCAGTCCCAGCCTTATAAATGCAGCCTGTTGCTGTTGTTTGTGAGTACACACATTACACTGGACCACTATAGGCCCCCAGCCCAGCCAAACCAGCCTGCAAAGCCATCATGAGAGAATTCAAGAGCAAGGCGTTCTGGAGGGCCGTGCTGGCCGAGCTTGTCGGGATGACCCTCTTTATATTCCTCAGCATCTCCACAGCCATCGGGAACCCCAATAACACTAAACCAGACCAGGAGGTAAAGGTTTCTCTGGCCTTTGGGTTGGCGATCGCCACCCTGGCCCAGAGTCTGGGACACATCAGTGGAGCCCACCTGAACCCTGCTGTTACCCTGGGCATGCTTGCCAGCTGTCAGATCAGTGTCTTCAAGGCAGTCATGTACATCGTGGCTCAGATGCTGGGGATCTGCCCTGGCTAGTGGCATTGTGTTTGGAACGCGCCCAGGCATCACAGACACACTGGGAGTAAACGCTGTAAGTAGCACTTTGAAATGTTTTTTTCCCAAATGTGTGGAGGTGTGTAGTCTTGAGTCAAATAAGAGGCTGATCTGTCCAGAAAATGTTGAGTGCAAATGAAAATAAGTTTGTCAACTTTGTTATAGCCATGTAGTTTCAGCTACAACAGGTTGCATGTGTTTTTTTGTGTGTTATGTGTGCAAAGACACTGTAAATGTGAATGTAAACGTGTTCAATACATTTAGACTAACTGAAATAGCAAATGATTACGTTATGCTGCACCAGCTGCAAAGGTTTGATAAAGAAAACAGTGTGATGATACGCATGCACCTGCTGTTGAACTGCTCAATGGTACAACAAAACGGTGTAAAGTAGACTGAGTATAATGAACTGGCTCTCTTAACATGTCATCCCATCTATTGCTGTATTGTATTACAATTATTTTATTGCTATTACCATTGCATATATTGCTGTAGTCTTTCAAATCCTAAAATGTAAATGTTGAGTTTTTCAATGTATTTTGGGGGTTTCCTGCCATTGTAAAACAAATATTTAAACAGACTGCAAAATTGATCAAATGACAAATGATGAGTTTGGAGCTTGACAAACTATTTATGTTTGTCTTTTCTCCTCTGTCTTGCAGCTCAATGGTGTCACTCCAGGACAAGGCGTGGGCATTGAGCTCCTGGCCACCTTCCAGCTGGTCCTGTGTGTCATTGCAGTCACTGATAAAAGACGCCGTGATGTCACAGGGTCTGCTCCCCTGGCTATTGGCCTCTCAGTCTGTTTGGGACACTTGGCAGCTGTAAGTTACTTAAGAGTCAGCCACGGTGTCTGTTTAGACCATGCATCTTATTTTATTATTGGTTAATGATATAGACAGGAGCAACACCTGAGAGAGACAGAAAACATGTTTCAGAGTTATTCATCTAATAACATTGCATTTTAATCACAAAAGTCACAAAAAAAAAGATTGGTCAATTTGTTTAGAAGTTGGAGATCTCTCTTCATGTTGTTGTGATTGTTGATATTTTCAGATCAGCTACACAGGCTGCGGCATCAACCCTGCTCGCTCCTTCGGCCCCGCACTGATCATGAATGATTTCACAGACCACTGGGTAAGTCATTGTGCTGTATTGACACATTCCTGGGGCTTAGTGCGTGTGCCATTAAAGCCAGGCGGGCATAAAGCCAGCCAGACAGCTCGATATCTTCTTCTATCTCCAAGTCTGCTGAATACGAAGAATAGAGGTTAATGAGCAACAGCATCTCTATTGTTTAAGGATGAGCTAGTAGAAAAACGATGTTGTGAGAGTACATGTTGTCATGTAGGTGAGCTCATCATGTTAGTCCCTCAAGGCCAGTGTAACCGTGGTGTTCCATTGTAACTGTAGTGTACCATTGTAACCGTGGTGTACTGACCTGAGGTACTGGCTTGTTGCAGGTGTACTGGGTGGGGCCAATGTGTGGAGGCGTGGCTGCAGCTCTCATCTACGACTTTCTGTTGTACCCAAAATTTGATGACTTCCCTGAGCGCATAAAGATCCTGGTCAGTGGCCCTGTGAGGGGACTACGATGTCAATGGAGCCGATGACGCAACTGCCGTAGAGTTGTCCCCAACAAAGTAGAATCTTGAACCCAGCGCCATATAGTGTATAGTACTTTGAGATACTTATATATGCTCATATAAAGAGTTTAAAATGCCCTTATGACAGAATCTTGTATTATTTCAAATTGCTGATAAATAGTTTTGTCAAGGGCCATTTTGTTATAGGGAAGGGTTATTAGTTAAAAACAACACATTTGTTTACCACCAACTATTTGTTCCCAAACTATTCATTTGAACATGCACTTCCGTTTTTGAGAGTCCTAAGAGAGACAGAATATGTATAAAACGAATTCCCTTATCAGTATTCTATGTCGTTTTTGTAAACGTATTTCTATACATTTGTTTCTGTATTTTTCATGTATTTGTGTGCACTCCTGAATTGTCTTTGACTTTTGTAAGTAAATAAAACACCAGTTGTTAACAATTTTTAGTTCTTTAAATGATTTTAGAAATCTAACTCCAAACACTTCTCACTTCACATATTTCGTTCACTATCATTGATTGTATTGTATTATATTTTAATAATTTGAAACATGCATGGGTTGTATTTAGCAACAAGTGTTGCAAACATAATGCTTTCTGTAACTGTTATAAAGCTGGTAACTAAAGGCTTGGCCGTACTTAACCTGCAGTCACCAATCACAGGACTTTGGAAGGCAGATGTTTGACTGGTTTCTTCTTCTGACCTCTGCTGTCCTCTTCTGTCTAAAATTAGCCTAACCTTTCTGACCTGTGTTGTTGGACACAGTTGGGAAGGAGAGGTTTTCTGTTCATGATTCAAACTTCTTCCTAAGTCTTACATATCGACGAGTCTGACTTCAGTGACGCCTGCAAAATTCCTTAAAAGAGGACTCAACAGAGTTTAAAATATATAAATATATACAATTTGCTATATCACATTACTGTAGTTACCAGTAATTGTCAACAGCAATTGGGAGCTTAAAAATAAAATGCATTCAACTTTGGCAAGTAAAAAAGCATGCTTTTTCAATGTAATTAACATTCATTCAACAGCATGAATAGAATGAACTGCAAAGATTGAAGAGATTGCCACCCAATAGTCAATTTAATAATACGATATTTTAAACTGCCTATTCTATATGGGACCATTTCATGTATGTGTGCTGTCAGTGCCGGTCCTAGCACGTTTGGTGCCCTAGGCAAGGTTTAACCTAACACAGCCCCCCACCCTTACCTACACAGCCCCCCACCCTTACCTACACAGCCCCCCACCCTTACCTACACAGCCCCCCACCCTTACCTACACAGCCCCCCACCCCCGTGGTTGGCGCCCTCTGCTGGTAGTGCGTTTGAAACTCAAGGACAGCGGAAAGGGTTAATTTAAATGGATGCACTTTGGAACTTGCCTCCCCCCTCTTCATACCGCCCTACGCGGCTGCCTATGTCGCCTATAGGAAGGACCAGCACTGTGTACTGTACAGAAGTTTGTTTGAAACTGAACAACATCGATCAATTTGAGTTCTAAATACGTACGACTCATTCCATCAGAACTTTCATTGACTATGTGTCACATCATCTGTCAAATCGTATTTTCTTCATTCTTTCTACCTCTGACCTCAGACAGTAACATTTTTTATAATGTCTTGCAGCCTCAGTGCCCTCATTCTATTTGGGGGGATATTCGGACTTCCACTGAGGTTCTCCAAGGCCTGGCAGTGCCTGAAGTTTAGCTGTAGATGAGCAGTGTTGGGTGGGGCTGAGTTGAGAGGTGAGGGGGGGTACTTGTGGTTCACAGTCTACTCCTAGCCAACCAGTTACATTACTGCATGTTATCTGCCACATCAAACCTGTATGTGTGATGTGGCTTCTGGTTTGCTCTTTGTACAAGGCAGATCGTGGTGGCAGGAATCCCAACCTGCTTGTTTTGGAGGACATTCCTGGCTGAGTTGCCGAACGTGATCGTATTTGTCCTCATCTGCTTGCTGGAGGGCGCTGGACATGAGAACAACAGCAGCCCAGACCAGGAGGCCATGGCCTTGCTGACCCAGGGGCTCCTTACTGGAGCCCAGCTGAACCCTGTGCGACTCAGGTCTGTTGGTCAGCTGTCAGGGCAGCTTCTTGAGAGCTTTGTTCTGTGTCCCAGTACAGGTGCTGGAGGCGTTTCTGGTGAGTGGCCTTGTGAATGGCCTAACACAACACATTCACTTGGGATAACAAGGCAAGGGTGTGCACGTGACTGCAGCTTCGAGAAGTGCAGTTTGATATGAAGGTCAAAATTTAATGGAAATCATTTCCTTTTGCTGTTGCACAGCCAACCTAGACTCGCTCAAGGGTAAACTGCGATGTATCCAATCAGTAGGACCATTCATCAACCTGCCGCGAGCAGCTTCTGAAAGGTGTTTCTTCCAAATTTTGTCTGCACAATGAGCTATCGCTACTTGGCAGCCCTTACAGAGGCTGGAACGGCAGCGCCTTATCTCGTAGCTCCCTCTGTTTCGTCCATCCTTTGATACAGGCAAATTTCATTGTGCTTTCCAACAGGTTTGAGGTTTGAGGATTAATACATCCCGTCCTGTTCCCTTCCCCAGCTCACTGGAATCAACGTTTTGCCATCCAGCTTCTGCTCACGCTTCAGGTGGTTGTGTGTGTCATAGCCTCGGGTCAAGTGTTTTGGAACAGAATAAGATTGAACAACAAAAGAGAAAAGGGATGTGACAAAATGTGGTGAACTCAAGTCACTGTTTGTCCTGTTCCTCCATCCTATTTCTGTTCTTCTCTCACTGCCTCTTCCTTACCTTCTTTCTTGATAAGCCTTTCCTTACGCACTTTTCCACTCACCTCCTCCTATACCATCTATACCATCTATTTCATGTCCCACAAGTCCCACCAGGTCAAGAACAACCTCATAGCACAGTTTGTAAGCTTCTAATATGGTTGATGCCATATTATATTGTTATTTAAACAACCACCACCACCTCATCCTTATACTATTTATTTCAAGCCCCACAAAGTTAAGTATGGCCTCATACTACAGCCATTTTATTATATGCTATAACACTTGTGGAAAACAGGATTTCTATCCTCACCTGTTGATTTATTGCCGTATAACGTCATACGTGCCTATGTGACCTTGGGGCACCAACAGGATTGAGTGGAATGAGATGCAGATAAACCTACAGCAGCTGTACCATAGCAGATGGAAACAACCATAAGAACGTTAGAGTAGGCTTCATTTGGTCTCAATAATCAGAGGGTTAGTGGTTAAAGAGGTTTTAGATATATTAAACTGAGTTCCTAAGAATGATAAAGTTCCTGTTTATTTGAAGTACATAATAATATATAACAACGTAAACCAATCTATAGCAACGTAACCATCATCGACACACAAACATAAGACAATAACACAAAACCACCTGTCCATGACTCAGATGATCAGAAGTAGCGCACGCACGCCCAAACAGCGTCTCACAAGTTCTGATGCCCTGGCAATCTTCAGCTTCGATATTTAAAGGAGTACCCTGGAATTTGTCAAGCATCGGGTCTTTCTAAACAACAATCAATCAATATAAATGTTGAACACATTCTTCTCCACAATGGATGTCTTATCAGGAAAGGGTAATCTAGCATCTTCTCTTCGAGATGTTCCCAAAAACGTGTGAACCCTTAAATCACCCAGATTTCCTGTCCCCGGATTTCCCTCCCTGATCAAATTATCTCCATTGTATCAAGAATCTTAGATAGAAGCCTGTAAAAGATACCCACCCTTCCCCAACTCATTTTCTGCAAATTGTAAGCTTGTCTCAGGATGTTCCTTAACAATGAACAAAGGATCTTACAGGTCAACCACTAGTAAAACACCCTAATTCTACATACATTCTACATACAGTACATCCCCCAAACTGTATTACGTGACACCACAGGGTGACATTGTCAAGGCGTTTTCTTTTTTTTTCATCTTGCTTTTTCTGTCAGCCTCCTCCCACTGGGGAAAGTGTGAAGGGTGAAAGTGTATAAATTCTACTTGACCAGCTCTGCTTGGTAATGTTAATGTCAAAGACGACACTCTGGAATGATGGCAGAACTCAAAAGTTGGTCGTTTTGGCGGGCAGTTATGGCAGAGTTGGTTGGCATGATCCTTTTTATTTTCATTGGCATTTCTTCAGCCATAGGGAACAAACATGCCTCACACCCAGACCAGGAGGTAAAGGTGGCCTTAGCGTTTGGGCTAGCCATCGCCACCCTGGCCCAGAGTCTGGGACACATCAGTGGAGCCCACTTGAACCCTGCAATAACTCTGGGCCTGCTGGTCAGCTGTCAGATCAGTTTCCTCAGAGCAGCACTCTACATTCTCGCACAGATCCTGGGTGCAGTCATAGCTAGCGCTATTATATATGGGATCAACCCAAACTCATCAATAGGGGTCAATTCGGTAAGTGTTTTTACCTTGTTCTGGTTATGTCATTAAGTTATCAGAAGTGTGTTTGGAAGATGGAACAATTAGGACTCTGTTTTAAGCAACATTGAATAAAGAGGTACTTTGACTAAATCATTTTGAAAACTTGTCTCCCGTCTCTCTCAGCTTAACAACATCAGTGCAGGCAAAGGTTTTGCCATAGAATTCCTCGCCACACTCCAACTGGTCCTGTGTGTCATTGCTGTCACTGATAAAAGGCGTAACGATGTCACCGGCTCTGCACCCCTGGCGATCGGCCTGTCTGTGGGTCTGGGGCATCTCGCAGCTGTAAGTCGAGCTAAAAACACATTAATCTTGACACTAGAGTTTATTATAAACAGACTTGAGGACAAGCTGTAAAACCCTCTGAATGATACAGTATAAACAGTGAAATACAAGTGCTAACATCAGGGAAGATGGGATCTTTATAATATATGACTGTTTATGAAAAAACTGTTCCAACAAGTAATGTTGGAAGTCAAACAGTTACCAGTCCTGACAGTTACCTTTTCACACTAAGCTTTCTCAGGCTAGGACAGAGCTTCATGTTTGAAGATCCATCCTTTCTTACATGGGAAAGAAATCATGTTGTGATGTTGATATAATGCTTAATTGAAATGGCTGACACAGTTGTGACTTCTTATCCACAGATAAGTTTCACTGGCTGTGGAATAAACCCAGCAAGATCCTTTGGGCCGGCGTTGATTACGGAGTATTTTGACGATCATTGGGTAAAGCTAACTTTTCACAACTTTGTATTTAGTTATGTTACGACTTGATCACGTTCTCGTGATAACCATCATACTTTTACTAGTAATGGTTTCTTGTGTAAAATACAATAATTGTCTATACTGTCCCCTCCCACATTCGGATAAAGGAATATTGCCAATATTGCCAATATTTCTGCCCTCACGTTAGGTGTACTGGCTGGGGCCGATGTGTGGAGGCGTAGCGGCGTCTCTTCTCTACGACTTCCTCTTTTATCCTCGAAATGAGAACTTCAGCAGCCGCTGGAACGTCCTGTCCAGCGGGCAGGAAGCGGAGGGTGCTGCCCCTGACGCTTCTCTGGATGGCAGCAGCAGCCCAGTACCCAGTCAGTGGCCCCGACCCTGAGGGGTCTGTACTCGGTCTTGTCATCTGATCCACTGTAGGATTTCTACCTATCGCAGGGACGGGATATGAATGTGCGCTCACTGTCTATCTCTGCCGTGCTTGCTTTTTATTGAGCAAGCGTTTCTCAAGCATTTCATGCCTGTGATATTTTGGGCCCTTCATTTGGGTCCTACTTGTATGAAGAGTTGTCAAATTGTCTGAATAAAGAGTGTGTTTTTCATTTACTCACTTTGTAAACTGCAATAACCTCAAGTCACAGCCCCAGCAGTGTCCACACTTGACCTGTTTAACTGTTATGAATCTGTGTTAACCTTGAAAAGGTCTCATGTGCATTACAACCGGTAGGTCATTCCATTCAAGGAGTCTAAAGGCAGTCCAGCATAACAATGATCGAACATCACAAGAATATAAATGATAATGAAGCATTAAAAAACTAAATTTTAAACCTAACTGTAATAAGTCAAGTGGACGTTTCCTCCTTGGCAGTGTCACAAGTAATGTTCTTCCTGCAAAAGCACACACAGTCCCTCTCATGTGCTCTTTTATGGATGTTTAATGGACCCTCCACCCTGTGCTAATCATTGAGTAACCATCAAGCCTAATCTGAATGGAGATAGTATAGTACAGTAAACCCTCCAGAAAATATTTGTGAGTTATTCTTGGCTGACCCACTCACCAGGGGCAGGAAAGTGACTCTGCATGAATGAACACACCCTCATTGACGGTTCTATTAAGACAAACTTATTATTCTGCTCTGTGTGAGATGATCATTAACCTAAAATGTTTTCACCACAATTGATGTCGTAACCCCACCGGAAGATGGAGCAAACAAGGTCTATACTTTTTGCAACGTGGTTTTTATGTATTCCACATCTGTTTGGAAATGAATGCTACAGTTACAGATAATGATGCCAATGTCATAGCAAATAATGGGTTCAGCAGAACATGTTCATGTGAACCATAATTGCAGAAATATATTTAAAATTGACACATCCCAGTCTCACTAAATGAGCATTGAAATTGCATAAAAGGTGCACTGCAAGATATTTTTCTATCCTTCAAATTGAGTGAATGTTTAACTTCTGAGGGCAAGCCATTGTGTTTGGCTATTGTTATTAAGTTGTCCCTAAACAGCATGAACAAAACTAGTGTCCCTGTCCAATTGTTTGATTCTGAATTTCTTCCATCAAATCAATCTTTTCTGATAAGATAGACATCATTGGGTTGCCAATTTTTTCAATAAATCTGAAATCTGAAAATCTACTGGGCATTTTGAAATTCATACATGGCAGAACCTGCATCTGTATAATGTCTACTCAAGTATGTACTATAGTAAATGTCACTAGATCAGCAATTCAACCAATTTCTAGTCTCTGGATACCTGTGGATTTGTTTATCCAAACGTTTCAGTTCAACTAAGTGGGAGTTTGAAGAAAAGGGTACCCCCCATCCACACCCCACAACCTCTAACCCCTAACCCATCTTTAAATTCCTGGTTGTGAGCAATGTCGAACCCTTATCTGTAACCACAGAGAAACTTACCACGTTCACTCCCTTTCTGCTTTTCGTCAGTTATTGGCCTAGGCCCAAAAACCACGGTCGAGGATGGGGAAGGAGGGAAAGAACTGTTTAGAAATGAAGAAAAGTAAACAGCGCAGTGTTATCTTGACAAATGCAGAACTATGCATGCAGTCAACGTTAGAATGAGGTGCCACAACAAACTGCTGGGTCAAGTGGTCTGTTTTTTTTTGCATACACCCTTACTATTGAAGCATGAAATGTTGTCTCAGCTATTCACAACAGGCAGATAGTGACACTCCTGGACCACATTTCACAGTCATGTTGTGCTCAACTGAAGTGCAACACACAAGTTAACCATCCATCCTTTTCAACTGACACAGCAGAATCACCCTAATTCTCAGTATTTTCTAACACCGCAGAATGCTAGTAGGTGTGCTAGTCACTCTCGTGCTGAGAGAACATAGGTGCACAAGCCACTTCAAAGCACATTGCCCCTAGAACTGCCATATGTAATTTTAGTCAACAAAAGCAATGTGGTAAAGTAAAGTATTTTTCACTGGGTGATAGTGTAGTGGGCATACAAATAAAAACAAAGATTAGCATCTATACGAGCTGGCTTATTCCATAGAAACAACAACCTATGGGCCATTTTCACAAGGCCTGCTTACTTACGTACTTTCCTACAACTTATTTACTTACTTGCGTGTTCTCTTTCACACACACAACAGTGTTTTCCTCTTCTATCGGGTGCCAGCACAAGCTTGAAGGCATGGGAACAAGCCTTAAAGCAGATTAGATTGACCTGGCCTTCAGGAATGGCAAAGAAGGGTTGGCGTTGAGATGTCAAGGAGACGTTGTCAGCCTGATAATTAGGGAAACGTGGAGCCAGTGTTCTTTTAAAACATCCTATGATGGAAGAGAGGACACAGAAGGCATTCAGCAACATTCTGCATGTGTCAGGATACTAATGAATGCTCTCAAGAAACCACCATGCTGTGAACTTTTGAGCTGGTTGAAGCTTTTCAACACCTCATGTGTGCTGAATGCAAATAGGGATAGATAATCTTGGACACATTAGGCAAACAGAAGAGAGATTTAAAATCGTTCTGCATCGCTTCTGCGAGCAAATTACTTACATCTAAAATACCTTGTAATTATTTATTTTTTATTTAATATCATACTATCTCAATTCTACGGTGGCCCTCAAGTGTAAAACACCCCCCCCCTAATATGAGTGCATCCCCCAAATGAAAACACTCCCCACAAATACGAGTCAACTCCCACCAAATAGGATGACTTGCTCACCTCCCCCCGATACAAAGACACGCTCCTCCAAATGGAAAACGACATTACATTAACTCAAAACCACATTACATTAACTCAAATCGGAAATGGTTGATACAACACTTTCGTCGCTGAATGGATGCAGTAACTAACAGGGAATAAGAAAATGATCGACAGAAGTACGAAATGCAATAGCCTGACAGAGTAACGTGCACCAGGACAGTTGTTTAGCTATCGAAGCAGGTAGCAAGTAGGCCTACTTATGCAAAAGTATAAAATGCGTGTTAAGGGGCACTATTTCGACAGCGCCATTGGGCTGCACTTCAATTCCGCCATCTAGTGGTTTAAAGTGTGAATTATTAGTGCAGTTCTCACAGTAAACCACTAGATGGCGATGGTAAAGCGCAGCCCTATGGAACGGGTTTTAAGGGGCACTGTTTCGACGAGTAGGGTCCAGCTGCAGCCCCGGAGAACAACCACCCTGGCGTGACATAACACCCAGGCGTGACGGAAGTAACCGTGGTGTGACGGAAGGGATTTTTTTACACATCGCTATCAGAAACCAAAGATCAACCATGGAAGTAAGTGAGAATGTCAATGTACTTAATGTATTGAGTAATATTCATGTTAAAGCCGTGCCGTGGTTTATTTACTTTTCGCTAAATTCGGATATTAACTACTTACTAACCGAGAGTGAGGTCATGCCGGGAAATATCAAACAGAGACTTGAACGTATCGACCGAGCGATGACCGAACGGTCGAGGTTAGTAAGTTGTTTATTATATGGCATTTTTAGCTCTTTTCATTTAGTAAATTGTAGGCTAATTGTAGCTAGCTAGTCTAGCTCTCAAGTCTTCTCACGGTGTGTTTCAGGTGTTGTCTAGCAACCAATTAGCCTACTTTTGATAGAAAGCGGAGTAGAAGTACGGTTCTGCTAAAATGGCTTTAATTCCAACACAAATAACGATTCTTTTAGAAAGTTAACAATGTCTTCGTCGCTGTTGATGTCTTCAGTATCGTCAGGATAGTAAAACTCAGTTGACTTCGATATCGCTAATTTTGAAGATGACGTCAGAGGAGGGCAATAACAATACTTATTGGACCGCTGGTCAATACGGGTTTGGCATGACTACCCATTAGCCAATCAGAAGGCTCGTACTGTCGTTGCCATATAATAACAATACTTATTGGACTGCTGGTCAATACGGGTTTGGCATGACTACCCATTAGCCAATCAGAAGGCTCGTACTGTCGTTGCCATATAATAACAATACTTATTGGACCGCTGGTCAATACGGGTTTGGCATGACTACCCATTAGCCAATCAGAAGGCAACGACAGTACGAGCCTTCTGATTGGCTAATGGGTAGTCATGCCAAACCCGTATTGACCAGCGGTCCAATAAGTATTGTTATTGCCCTCCTCTGACGTCATCTTCAAAATTAGCGATATCGAAGTCAACTGAGTTTTACTATCCAGACGATACTGAAGACATTAACAGCGACGAAGACATTGTTAACTTTCTAAAAGAATCGTTATTTGTGTTGGAATTAAAGCCATTTTAGCAGAACCGTACTGTCCGCTTTCTATCAAAAGTAATTGGTTGCTAGACAACACCTGAAACACACCGTGAGAAGACTTGAGAGCTAGCCTAGCTAGCTACAATTAGCCTACAATTTACTAAATGAAAGGAGCTAAAAATGCCATATAATAAACAACTTACTAACCTCGACCGTTCGGTCATGCCGGGAAATATCAAACCTCGCCTTTGCGTTCAAGTCTCGTTTGATATTTCCCGGCATGACCTCACTCTCGGTTAGTAAGTAGTTAATAATATTATAATACCGCGCCCTTTTAAAAAAAATTAGCCAACAGTATCCAGCTGCACTTCGTTCATGGAAGTAACCCCAACCCTAGGTGAACCGAGCCCTGGTACTTTCTCCTAACCCCAACCCTAGGTGAACCGATGGTCATTTACTTAATGAGTAAACTGTTCTATTAGACATAACAAAACAATTACGGTTACTGACATTTCCTGGCATTTCGAAATAAAAACCTTTTAAGCTGTAAAAATGGTTACTGACATGTCGAAATATGTTTTTATTTTTGTAGGCCCTATTATGTTAATTTCAGCGATAAATACGTTCATTTTATTCAAATACGTTCATTTTATTCAAATACGTTCATTTTATTCTGATACATTATAAATGTATTTTATTCTGATAACTTCCGTCACATAACTTCCGTCACACCCACGGTTACCGTCACGCCTGGGTGTTTGTCTCCGGGGCTGCAGCTGGACTCTATTGTCACGCCTGGGTGTTGTTGTCACGCCAGGGTGTTTGTCTCCGGGGCTGCAGCTGGACTCTATTGGAGTAGACAGCGCCATTGGGCTGCGCTTCAATACCGTCATCTAGTGGTTTAAAGTGTGAAGTGCAGATGGCGATGGTAAAGCGCAGCCCTATGCAATAGAGTCCAGCTGCCAATAGAGTCCAGCTGCAGCCCCGGAGACAAACACCCTGGCGTGACAACAACACCCAGTATTGAACGTATTTATCGCTGAAATTAACATAATACAAAAATAACAACATATTTCGACATGTCAGTAACCATTTTTACAGCTTAAAAAGTTTTTATTTCGAAATGCCAGGAAATGTCAGTAACCGTAATTGTTTTGTTATGTCTAATAGAACAGTTTACTCATTAAGTAAATGACCATCGGTTCGCCTAGGGTTGGGGTTAGGAGAAAGTACCAGGGCTCGGTTCACCTAGGGTTGGGGTTAGGAGAAAGTACCAGGGCTCGGTTCACCTAGGGTTGGGGTTAGGAGAAAGTACCAGGGCTCGGTTCACCTAGGGTTGGGGTTACTTCCATGAACGAAGTGCAGCTGGATACTGTTGGCTAATTTTTCAAAAAAAGGGCGCGGTATTATAATATTATTAGGCCATATCCATTTAGCGAAAAGTAAATAAACCACGGCACGGCTTTAACATGAATATTACTCAATACATTAAGTACATTGACATTCTCACTTACTTCCATGGTTGATCTTTGGTTTCTGATAGCGATGTGTAAAAAAATCCCTTCCGTCACACCACGGTTACTTCCGTCACGCCTGGGTGTTATGTCACGCCAGGGTGGTTGTTCTCCGGGGCTGCAGCTGGACCCTACTCGCCCTATGAAATAGGTTTTTAAACGTTGAGTTACAGTAATGTTATGTTGTTTTCCATTTGGGGGAGTGTGTCCTTGTATTGGGGGGAGGTGAGCAAGTCATCCTATTTGGGAGGAGTTGACCATGGAGTTGACTCGTATTTGGGGGGGAGTGTTTTTATTTGGGGGATGCACTCATATTAGGGGGGGTGTTTTGCACTTCAGGGCCGCCGTAGTTTATTCTCACAGTGAATGGATGTTGGGTAACATTGATTTAGATTGACTACATTTACAACCTCAGCTTGATTTTCACTTGTTTTGCACTAGTTTTTCCTGTTGCACTGTCACATGCACTTTATGTAGAGATGTGAAGGCCGGAAATACATGTAGTTTCATTTATTTCCGTGCTGTTTTATGTTGTTTCATGTTGCACCATAGCCCTGGAGGAATGCTGTATCTTTTTGATTGTGTACTGTAACATGTTCATGATTGGAAATGACAAATAAAACACACTTGACTTGAACTATAGCAGTATACTGTGATATATTTAGGTGTAGAATAGAGTTTGTCAAGGAGGACCCACTCTTCATCAACAAGACTTAAACTAGAAAGTTTAAGATGAAACATTTTTGGTTTCTCCTACCATTTTCTATCCCGCTTTTCTGTGACTTACGAGTCTGCTGTGCCACCACCAAGTCAAAGCGGGGGAGAAGTCGAGCACTCAAAATCTACTTTGGTTCCCCGTTTAACAATGTCTTGTTTCTGTATTCTGTGCAGATCTGGCATGCATAAAGCTGTGCCTTACACATAGACTATGCCATTCAGATCACAGAGTGCATTGCTTTCAGTCATAGTTTTATTAACTCTCTTGTGTAGGCCTATGTATGCAGTTTACTCTGTGGGGTACTAACAGCACACATATCTCCTTAGTCCATGGAGATAGGGTTGAGCTAAAAGCAGTTCAGTGTCACTACAAAAATACAGCAAAAGATGTGTTCAGAAATTGCATGTTTTAGGACAGCGAATCCGAGCAATTTTCAATGGAGACGCATTGCATATTTTTCTTATTTAGTACGTTTGATCTGTTCAGGCAATGGGATTGACAACACCCTTCCCACCCACCTTGTTGTTTTCAAGATGCCAGCCCAACGTTTTTCATCAGTATCTTTCCTGATTTGATTTCTTAAAGAAGAGTGGATCTAATGTTAAAGAGTGTCTTTAAAGGCAAAACTCAAAAGTATCAACGTTTACACGTAACACACAGACTAACTGCGTGGAATAAACAATGCTATGAATTTGGCACGACGTGACAAGGATCCTGTACTATAATTCTAGACCAGAAGAGGGCGACATGTTCTTTGATTATGTGATGATGAAAGAACATGTAAGACTAAGTCTTTGATATTTTCCTGAACAGTTATTTTTAATATCCTACAATTAGATCAAGTAGTCTACCCTTTCTTTTAAAGTACAATCTGTTATTTATGAATATGTCAAAGTCAAATGTTTTAATAAAGCACATAAAAAAGTACAAAAAACAACAGTTCACCAAAGTGCTGTATAATCAAAGTAGCAAAAGCCAATACAAACACAAAGACCAGTTTATCTGACAATAACACAAAGCAAAGCAACTCTCCTACTGTGTTGCTATGGAATAAAGATGTTTTAAGGTCTGATTTAAAAACAGTCCAGCCTTACAGGAAACTCATTCTGAAGTTTGGGTGCTACAACTGCAAAAGCATGATCTCCCCAGTGCTACCTTCAGTCAACCAGAAGCAATGGGTCAGTAGACCAGAGTAACCTTGATGAAATGTATGGTTGTGAAAGATTAGAGAGATACTGTAGATTCAAGCTAGCCCTTTTAATGATTTGTTTGTTTTGTTGCACAAAAACCTTCAAATCGATTCCAAAACATACAGGCAGCAGGTGGAGGGAGGCCAGTTCGGAGTAATGTGCTCTTGTTTGCGTGTTCCTGTGTTCCTGACCTGTGTGTTCCAGAAAGATTGTATCTGATCTAATTTATAGTAACTTTTTGACCACTGGTCTTTCAAAAGTTATAAACACATCCCTTCTCTCAGGTGTCTTCCCACAAGCCCTGAAAACTGCAGTTATAAAACCACTGCTAAAAAAGGCTAGTTTAGACCCCAAAATAATAAAAAATGATAGGCCAATTTCAAGCCCTCCATTTTTAAGTAAAATAATAGAAAAATTGGTTTTTCAACATCTGAACAACTTCTTGGCCGAAAATAACTGTTTTGATGTCTTCCAGTCCGGTTTTCGTCAGCACCACAGCACTGAAACTGCTCTTGTTAAGGTCTTCAACGACATCCACTTAAACACAGACAGTGGCAGAACTTCAGTTTAGTATTACTGGATCTTAGTGCTGCATTCGACACGGTCCATCATGACTACTACTAGACAGACTAAAAGTCTGGGTAGGACTCTCTGGCGCAGCACTTAACTGGTTTGAATCCTACTTGAAGGACCGACAATACTTTGTGTCTGTAGCGAATTACAGATCAGCGCTAACTTCCACTGGCTCAGATTATGAAAAACAACAGCGTGTGTTATCATAATTATGCAGACGACACACAAATCTACATATCTTTATCACCAGGGGACTATACTCCCATACAAGGCCTAAATAAATGCATTGAAGAAATTAACAACTGGATGTGCCTGCATTTTCTTCAATTAAATAAATATCAAACAGAAGTCACTGTTTTTGGTCCCAAGGACCAACGATTGAAAGTTAGCGCTCAGCTTCAATCGCTGATGTTAAAAACCACAAACCAAGACAGAAATCTAGGTGTAACCGACCTCAGACCTCAACATGAACAGCCATATCAAGACAATTACAAAATCAGCCCACTATCACCTGAAGAATGTCTCAAGGGTTAGAGGACTTATGTCTACCCAACAGCTTATCTCTAACCCAGCAGGTTTGGGAGAAACTTGTCCATGCATTTATCTTCAGTAGACTCTACTACTGTAACAGTGTGTTCACAGGTCGCTGTAAAAACTCAATCAGAAAGCTGCAGCTGATTCAGAACGCTGCAGCTTGAGTCCTCTCTAAGACCAAGAAAGTGGATCACATCACTCTAGTTCTGAGGTCTTTGCATTGGCTTCCTGTCCAACAAAGAATTGACTTTAAAGTCCTGCTGCTGGTTTATAAAGCACTGAATGGTTTAGGGCCTAAATACATTTGTGATCTGCTGCTACCTTATGAACCATCCCTACCCCTCAAGTCATCTGAGACTGATCTACTTTGTGTTCTGAGTCAGAACTAAAAATGGAGAAGCAGAGTTCAGTTTTTCTGCTCCACATATCTGGAACAAGGTCCCTGAAAGCTGCAGGTCTGCCAAGACCCTCAGCTCCTTTAAATCCAGATTGAAGACTTTACTGTTTGCTGTTGCCTTTAAATGAAGCAGATTCAAGGATATCAATTTCTGCATCTCACTCCAGCATTTTATTTCTTAAACTGCATTGCAACTTTTATTTTATTTCTTGCTTTTTGACTGTTTTTAAATGTCTTAATGAATATCCTTAATTGTTTTTAAATCTTGTTTTCTTTTGCTATGTTTTGATGCTTTTAATGGTTTTATGTGAAGCACTTTGAATTGCCTGGTTGTTGAAATGTGCTATACAAATAAACTTGCCTTGCCTTGCCTCAGGCACCACTGGGTCAAAATATCAGGACTTTAACTCTCATTAAAGTTTATGCAATCCAGCCTGGATGTCCTTGTGACAGTACAAATGGTTCTAAAAGATAAGATATATGTGTGTGTCATCTGCATAACAGTGGAACGAGAACTGTGAAATCTAAAACATGTAAATAAAGAAAAACATTCATACAAAAACAAATCTTAGTGATGACGAGTCGACAGTGAAGTTTAGAATGATGATGTTTACGTTGCTGTCATTTTGTGCTTTTGTGTCAATCTTTGCTCATATGGTTTCAAAGTCTGACCTGTAAAGGATACATGGTCTATTTTTAGCCAAGTGTAAGTACAGCTCATTTTTATTCTGCTTTGTCTGAAGTCCATGAACACCCACACAGCAACTCGCAATAGGTTAATAAGTTAACAAGTATTTTACCCGTCCAGATCCAGTTTTTTTTGTAAATTCCTACCAACACTGATATCAAAAGGATGAACAATAGTCGAAAGGTATTACACATAATATTTGAAGATGAAAATGACAACATTTACGACTGACGCAAAGAACCTTGAGGTTTGTTTTCAGTCAAATTAGTAATGTCATGTCAACTCCCTGAGCTCGTTGACTCCTTTCCCTACAGGAAGCCACAGTTCAAAAGATTACCTACAATTTAAACAATCAACTTCGGTTGGTGATTATCTAGAAGGTCAGGGGAGATAAACGAACTATCTACATGGGAATAAGTCATAGATATAATTTTGCCTCGAAAGCTGTGTTCTCAGCTGTGTGAGTTACCCCACCAGTTGTATGTTTAACCTATTAATTAGAACTATGCTTATTCTGTTACTGTCAGATCTTATTGACCAACACAGTACATCATTCTTAATTAAGACTGCTTAATTTCTTTAGTTATGTGTTGTAGGGCAGTTCTGACAGATACAAGCCCCTTTGTCACTGGTCACAGGGACATTTGCACCAAAGGGACTGTAATGTTGAATGGCAATCACACCTTCTAGCACAAACCACTGGGGAGGTGATCTCTACAGTTGAAGAGGAAGGTGGACTGAGGATGACTGAAATTATCATTAAAAGTGTTCATATGAATACAGTTCAAAACAGCTTTTGATATGTTTTTGTTTTTGTATTTTATGTAGGCCTATTACATTTGAAAAATACTTTTAGTGTTGTAAAACGTATATTCACAGGGTTTACAGAGTTTGTGCATGCAGAAGTCCAAAATGGGTGTATACTCATCACCTCGAGTTATGTTTACTATAGCCTACGTCCTCCGGTGCGTTAGGCGGTACGTTTTATTGTGATTACCTTATTTAATGATTGCTCGGAAGGTATGTTTTGTATTGATTTATTTCATTATTATTATGTAGCGGTGGATACAAGTCCATATCCATAGTAGAGATTAACGGCTGATTAGTGAATACGTTTACTTTACGGTTGTTTCCCTGATGCATACGATTCTCATACGTCAGAGATTCATGTCCTTCACCCTTTAGCGCTCGAGGTTACAGATAATCATATGCACATTTCGAAATTGGAGTCAGAGCACGAGCTCCCCAGCTTTACAGTTTCTACGATAGAAATAAAACACAAACAGAAAGGTAATGTTCTAAATAGCTCAAGTTGTTGGCTGGACAAAGTTAAAAGAGCTGTAATAGAACATCATTCAGTTGCACAATTTAGAGGTTGGATTTCGTTGAATTGTGTTACATTTAAAACTTGAGCAAGGACACTTTTGGGTTCAATAAAGTGCAGTGTCCTTCGAATACTAAATGACGAATGCCAGGGGGAGGAGCCGGGTGTTTGTCTGTTGCGCTATAAGCTTAGAGTCCAGATGTACTCGATAGGTGCAAGAGGAAAGTATCATGGGGTTTCTGCTGCCACTCCTGTTTGCTCTGGTAGCGTCAGTCCTAGGAGGGCTCTATCTCCTGGGATCATTCCGTCGAAGGCGCCCTGGAGAACCCCCCTTAGATAAGGGACCCATCCCTTGGCTTGGCCATGTCCTGGAATTCCGCAGGGACACTGCAAAGTTCCTGGAGAGAATGAAAGCAAAACATGGCGACATTTTCACAGTGCAGCTGGGTGGGTTTTACTTCACATTCCTCATGGATCCCCTCTCCTTTGGGAATATTGTGAAAGAGGCCCGCACAAAGCTGGATTTCAACAAGTTTGCAGAGCAGCTGGTACAGAAGGTTTTTGGGTACTATTCCATGGAAAAGGATCACAAGTTTCTGCAGTTGACAAGCAACAAGCACCTGATGGGGGACGGTCTGGTGGTTATGACCCAAGCCATGATGACTAACCTGCAGAACCTGATGCTGCACGACGTGGGCAAATCTGAGGACCAAAAGACCTGGATGGAGGCTGGACTTTTTATGTACAGTTACAACATCGTATTTCGGGCCGGCTACCTTGCCCTGTTTGGTAATGAGACACCCACAGCCTCAGGGAGCCTAACGAAAGCCAAGGAAGCTGACAGAACACAATCTGAGGAGCTCTTTCAGGAGTTTCGTAAGTATGACCAACTGTTCCCCAAGTTGGCCTATGGGGTGTTGCCGCCCAGTGAGAAGAGGGAGGCAGAGCGCCTGAAGAGGTTGTTCTGGAACATGCTGTCAGTGCAGAAAGTGAAGACCAAGGACAATATAAGTGGATGGGTGCGTGATCAGCAGCAGGTGAGGGAAGAAAATGGGATGCAGGAGTTCATGCAGGACAGGTACATGTTCTTGTTGCTGTGGGCGTCTCAGGGAAACACTGGGCCATCTGCCTTCTGGCTGCTCCTCTACCTCATGAAGGACCCCGAAGCCATGAAGGCCATCCAGGCAGAAGTGGAGGAGGTACTGAAGGAGTCCGGGCAGGCGGTGAAGCAAGGCGGCCCACTCATCGACTTGACCAGAGACATGCTAATGAAGACTCCCATCATGGACAGCGCTGTGGAGGAGTCCCTCCGTCTAACTGCCGCCCCCGTCCTCACGAGGGCCGTGATCGAGGATTTGAGCCTGACGATGGCAGACGGACAGAAGTTCCATATCAGGGAGGGCGATAGGGTATCCCTCTTCCCTTACACTGCTGTTCAAATGGATCCAGAAGTCCACCCTGACCCACACACATTTAAGTACGACCGCTTTCTCACATCAGAAAGGAGTAAAAAGACAGATTTCTACAAGGGCGGAAAGAAGCTGAAGTTTTACAACATGCCATGGGGGGCTGGGGTCAGCATATGTCCAGGTCGCTTCTTTGCCACAAATGAGTTAAAGCAATTTGTTTTTCTCATGCTCATCTACTTTGAATTTGAGCTTAAGAATCCAGATGAGGAAATGCCTAAGATTGATACCAAACGCTGGGGCTTTGGGTCCATGCAACCAACCAAAGATATTCAATTTAACTACAGGCTCAGGTTCTAGAATGTGCATATCATATTTACATTTAGACATTTAGTACATGCTCTTATCCAGTAAGTACAGTGACATTTCCCTAAGGTAGGGTGAAGTGCCTTGCCCAGGGACACAACGTCATTTAGCACGGCCTGGAATTGAACTGGCAACCTTCTACTATTGCACTTATGAGACTTTCTGGGATATGTATGTTTTTGTTGTGCTCTCATCTACCCTACAATTTTTATTATTGTAATAAATGTGCTCCAAATGTTAATAAACATGCTTCGCTTTATCATGCTTTCTTTGTTTCATTACTGCTTAGTTGATATAATGTAATGTTGGGATTTTATCAATTGAGTAGGCTGTTTGAGTATCACATATTCTTTCTTAACTGAACTGAATATATATTTATTTATAGACTCCCTCTCTCTCTCTCTCTCTCTCTCTCTCTCTTTCTCTCATTAATTTGTCCCAGATGTGTCAATTTTACAGGAAGACATGAAGACAAACTTAGCCAAGCTTGTGAAGGTTTCTAAGAGCAAAAACAGAAAATACCACAGCGCCAGTAAACTCTGTGGGAAGAATTTCACCTGATAGTAATTAGGATTCCTCCGTCAGGACAAATGAGTCATTTGTTTCCACCTTTTATCCAAAGCGACTTCCAAGAGAGAGCTTTACAAAAGTTCATAGGTCAATCATCATAAACATTGTTGGTAGCCAAAACATGAAGCATACATTGTGAAAAGCAAATAAGTGCCAATAGGAAGAAACATAAGAGCATGTAGTTTAACAAGTTACAATTAAACAACATGAACCTCAAAAGTGCAAGAGTGTACCTGGAGGAAAGCAAGCAACAATAATATAATTCAAAGCGAGTAAAATAAGTAAAATCAGTTACAACTAACCAACAAGAGCAACAAGTCTCTCAATAAGAGTCATTGTTTTCCTGGAGGAAACTAACATCAGGTCCAGAAAATCATTCCTAAGCACCATTGTATTCCCGGAACAAGTTTTACAACTGCAAGTGTGCCTGTAGGAAAGCATTCATATCATTTTGTTCTTTGTAAATGCACACAATGGTAATCTGCCTTGTGTGGCCTGCATCAAAAGAACCATGTGGAGGTTGGTCTTGCCATCTGAACTTCCACGAAAGCACACATTGTTAAGTCACAAGGTTGTGGGGGGGATCAGAACATCTTCATGGTGAATGAATGGGCTGTAACAGAAACCATCCTGGATGAAATAAACAAATAGTGGAATCCCAGTCATGGAGCGACCAAGCAGAAGAACAATGGGTCTATTGGCATGAGGCTGGACTCCTGAGTATCCTGCCTGTACTTGGTGGTGAGGGGTTTTGAAGAAAAATGACCCATTGTCTCGCTCATCCTGCTTCTGAGCCTGTGCAGCTAAACCGAGTCACTGGAAGCCATCCCAGGATGCGCTACTGAGAATAGTTCAACCTATGCTACCCATGGAGAGGTAGGTTCGTATTCTTTATCTGGTCTGTAATACTATAGATGCTTCTGAGATTAAGCAAAGTGTTTGTGACATTTGAATATAGCTCAGATTCGGTTTTGAAACTGTCTGTTTGTCAGTCAAAGCTTATAAGTAAAGAAACGGAGGTAACTGAAGGCATTGTTTCTAATGAGTTGTTTCCTTGTTATCATGGTTTTGACTCTGTGATGCGATATTCTGTGGAGTTATTATGGAGTAGTTGTTTCAAAACTCCATGTCCTAACTTAGCTCACATTCTAGCACCATGCTCATTATACTGTAGTTATACAGTTCAACGCTTCTTATCTTGCCTTATTGTTCCAAATTCAATAGTTTCAATCTTTATTACCGTTTTTTACAATCACTTTGACACAAATGTCAGAACCTTGATGTCCTTTTTTAAAACTCTAGATAAAAAACTCGAAACACTCATTACTTGTAACACAGACTGTCACATGTTCAAAGCATTACATTGTATGTTCATATCTTTAAAGAAACCTTGTGCATGCAGAATCATTAGTTCAAATAACTAATTGATCATGAAATACCATAGGAACATTCACTTAGATCATCCACACCATAGTTTCACCATGTAGTTGTTTGTACAATCATTAAATATAGTACTACAAAATATGTGATACATGTTTCATAAGATAGTACATCACCATAAATGGACTAAGAGAGAATACTACAGACAGTGGAATATGAGAAAAATCTGAAATTTCTTTGAAATACAATCAAATTACAACATTTCTTTTTTGTTGTTGTCAAAGCACACATAATGAGCTATAAAATAAGACTAATGCTACAGTATGTGAAACATGTACTGCAGTGTTCCTCACTTGGCTCAAAAAACAAACAAACAAAGCAAAACAAAGGATTGATTACTGTCCTACATTTCCATCAACCCTGTCTTGTGGATTTGGCCTCAAGTTTTCATCCACATCTCAATAGATGATTTCATTTGACAAACATCTCTGAAAGAATCTCTGCGTAAATTAGTGTCAAAGTGATTGTAAAAAACTGTAAGAATGAGTGCATGGGTGTCTACCACTGGTTTACAGTAAAAACTGAAATGAAGAAAACCCTTAAAAATGTCCATTAGTACCAGCAGGGGGCAACCAGAACCACAGCTCACAGTATGGACATTCTATCTGTCCAGATCAGTGATGTTACTGACTGCTCTTATTGGAGTCAGTTCACTGAATAACAGATAACTTGTCTCTGCCAGTCTATGATTGCACAACACAGTTTAGGGAATGTACTGTATATGTTTCCTGTAAATAATATACCACGCAGCTGTAATCAAATACACTTAAATAAATTACCCATCTGAACTGATTATGGGTCACGCCACACTACACTAACCACAGGATCGTGATAAGGTGACTGAAGTTGTAAGTAGCCATAATGAAGATCCTTTACAGTACCCCATGCCAGCCATTGTTGCATAAGATAACACCAAGAAAGAAGGAGGAGTTGCTGGCGTTAGGATGGAAAGCCTGCAGTCTAGATGCCAGTAGCTCAAGTTCACTGAGCTGGTGTTTCTGCCCTTGCACTGCACTACTAGACTAAGGAGGAGGAGAAGGAGGAGCTTCGGCAAGCACATCTCTACTGGTTCTGATGACCCTGAGTAGGTCTCATGCTCCTTGGGGCTTGCCCTGATCAACCCACGACATGGTCCGTTATGACAAGATAATGTCAAAAGATGAAGGACTGCAGGCTCTTGGCAGAAAGGCTTTGTTGTCTGTAGATGTTTGTTTTTTTGGAGGGGCAACTGTAGAGGCTAGTGTTGTCCTGATCAGGAGTTCAGACGGCATCCATGGAGGCGGGTGATAGGAGCAGGCAGGAGACTAAAAGAGCATATATGTTTTTGCACAGCGGCTGCATGACTGTGATATTATGTACGAGACACTTTTTTTAAATCATATGTTATCCTGAAGCAACATGATAAAACATCTTTATCTACACAGACGTACACTGTCTGTAATATTTGTCTAAGTAGCATGTCTATGTTTCTAGATGTCCAGTGGAGAACATCATTCTCGTGACGGTTAGGCATGTACTGTAGCTCATTGTGGGTCAAGGTTAGGGTTAGTTGAATAAATGCTTGGTCATGCGGGGATCAATGCCTTTAACCGGCCTCAAAGGTTGTGAAATGTACAGTATCTCCTTATGAGTTTCACAAGATTGACGGGAAGACTTAATTAAAGGCAATATATCAACCTTGAGGAAGATATGGTATGATAAGTCCAATAAGATGATTGCACTTAGATATAAATGAACTTGCTGCCTCTTGTTCACTGTAAACTGAGCTGACTGGTGCTTTCTTCTGAGGTGAAATGGAAAAATTGGATGTTTCTCTGGCATTTCTCATGCATTTTTAAGTTTCTTTGATATGGGGCAGAAGGTCTATGCCAAGCCGACAAGTCTCAGGACTTGCCAAAGCAATTGTGGGCAAGAAAACATTTTTCATACTGAACTTGCGAAGGAGAATCCACCTTGAAATTCTTTTGGAGATCAAATCCCTGTTTTTGTTGTCATCTTGTCATCATGTAACCTTGAGATATTTTACAGCAAGCAGGGTGCTTCATTCGACCTGAAAGACACAGTCTTCTGACACTACATTACATTTGAACTAAAACCCAAAACAGGCTCAGCATACGCTTTTCATTACATATCCACAAATGCCATGAGATTACATACAGCATGAATGGAACATACAGTATATTCATTCTCATGATTTGTCAACCTTGTAGGAAATGTTATTCCTTAAATTCCATCTCCTGCCATGGTTCTTCTTTATGGAGATGGTTGGGATGAAAAGAACCATTTGAAAGTCTCTGTTTTAGGGTGTTTATAAGATCTGGGGACAGTACAACCAAACCTCCTGTTAAGATAGACAGCAGGCCCAGATTATTAAAGGGGGGACTGATTTATTTCTCACTGGACTGTGGAAATGTGCTCTGCTTCTTTTTTGTAGGATTCTTTTGTTTAAACTAATTGTATAAAGTCACGGCAGCCTACCTATGAGAGAGCAAGGGCATCGTTTGTAGGGTTTAACGTCTCACCAGTCATGCTGAATTTCTTCAGAGTTGTCTCTAGAGTAAATGTAAATATTATTTCAATTAAATGATAGACTGACTGTGTACCGTGTGTCCAGTAACATATACATCCGAAAGACGATGTAAGCCTGTCTCCGTTAACCTAGCTGTTAGCAGATTATGGATCATATCAGGTCCAACATCCAAGCACACACAGCAATTGCTGGATTCCTTGTTGACTGCAGTAGCAGACATACAAGCTCGGCCGATGGAAGTTATTTTTCTGGGGGTTTATGTTGGCATCCACCTCAAGGCTCTTCAGCCCAGTCGCTTCAGTGGAGTGGAGCCTCAGTCAAACTGGCACCGGACTCTCTCTCCCAGGGGGTAGGATAGGGCCTGGTTGAAAAACGGGAGAAAAGTGAACAAATGCGAGAGGACTGCCGCCACTCTCAGGCAGCCTCTGGGATACCCCCCGCTCTGCCTGGGAAAAGCAGTTGGGTGGTGAGAGGGGAGGCGAGGGGGTTGTGCACAGAAGTTGCACGCTTTTTTTCTCTCCATGGTGTCTTCTGTCACTCTTTTGTCCGGGAGGGAGGGGTGGGGTGGGGTGGGGGGGTTGTGTTGAAATCACATGGCCAAGCTCGATCCGTTACGTAAACACAGACCTCCCTGGCACCCAGTCGGCTGCCATCAACAATAGCTGTGCGGATAACTCTTCGGATGACATTGGCGAGGGCTGAGGAGAACGGCTGAGATGTTCCCTTCTCCATGGGGCTCCGCAGCATCATCTGAACTTGACTGTAAACAACTGTCATTGACCCTCTGGAAGGTGACACTGAGGCTAATGAGCATTCGAGCCCTGAGCAGTCCAGATCCATCATCATCATCAGTTTTGATCTTCGTAAGAGGGGCTCTCCAAGCCAGTACGATACATGTTAAACACATTGTGTTGTTTTGCACAGCTGAAGGTAATGATCCTTTCCCTTCAGGTGCTCTATCAATTATTTGCCACACTGCGGATGTAGTATAAAAGTTGACATAATGTGTCATGTAGGTAAGATTTTGATACTTATAGATTAGCACCAGGAAATCGAGAGGGAGTCCTTGCCTCGGGTGATGGGTATCCTTTGAGTGGCAGCAAGACTTTGGAGCAGAGACATGTGATCCCACTTTGAAGAGACACGTGACGGTTTGACTGTGTAGCACCCCTTCTGGGGATAGCACATGGCCGCCAAGCTGAACCCCAAATGCTCTCGTTGTTCCAGCAGCATCCCCTCTCCTCCTTGCTGTTCTTCCCCAGCAGGGCTTCATGCAAAGCCGCTTCTCCTCAGAGGGAGAGTGGGGTGTTTGGAGGCGAGGCCTGGGGTGGGGCATGAGGGGGGAGGGGGGGGGGAGGAGGGGAGGAGGGGTAAGATCCTGCAGGCTCAGCTGGCTTGGTTTCAGACACAGAACCCACTCTGCCTCCTTCCTCCTCACACCGCCTGAGGATCCTAGCACAACACCAATAAGATCTCTCTCTCTCTCTCTCTCCTCTCTCTCTCTCTCTCTCTCTCTCTCTCTCTCTCTCTCTACCTCTCTCACAAACACACACACACACACAGTTCCATTTCCTTAAAGCTCTCTTCCCTTCAGACGTTCGCACAGCATTCAAATACAACCGTACAACCGTAAACAGCACTATGGCAGTGCATACTGAATCTTTTTCATGGGTGAAAATAGTGCAAAAGCCATAACTATCTTCCATTACATCTACCTCAGAGCCTTTCTGTGCGTCTCTACACTAAAATAGCTTTGTAAAGGACTAAAGTAAATTCACAGATTACAGATGATAAAAATGACAAATCTGCAACTGGCACAACTTAATTTCTCAATCAATGAGATAAATAGGACATATACCTCTTTTGTATGAAGGCATATTTAATTAAATTATGATTCTTGGCATCACAGAGGTATATTCAGAGGGATACTGTTTGTCATATAATAATAATATGTCAATTGTGAAACAGACCAGATACATTGTAACACAAGCCAGATAGCATTGACTGAAGAATTCCTTTTCAATTAGAAGCAGTAGGGTCCTAGCATTGGGCCTCCTATTACTGTTTATTCTAAATCATCTTTGTCTAGAAAAATAAGTACAAAGGTTCATATTGTATGGTATATATAAGTATTATGTTTATATGTGTATACATGGCTATATATATTTGTGAGTAACAGATATCGAGGTGAATACCAGAGTACCAGTCAAAAGGGTGAACACGTGTCCAAACTTTTGACTGGTACTGTATATCAATGGTATTTTTGTCAAGAAGACATATGTGTGCTACTGCGTTCCAAAGCCTGACAAAAAGAACACAGCATAAACATATACAGTATAAAGAATGGAGTATAAACATATACAGTATAAAGTCGGAAAAGGCGTGGAAAGGAGCCTAGAGATACCTGTCTGCTTGTCCAATCTCTGGCCACATGCCTAGATGAAATGTCTAAATATTATGACACTTCATATGACTAAGTATACCTGTTGGATACATTCAAGCGGATCTGCTCTGAGGCAATGTGCTTTATCTCTGCAGGCAACTTCTGTCCCCAAAACCTCCAGTTTCCCTCTCTCCCCCACTCATATTTGTGAGGTCATCATCTGTTACCATGAGTAGGCTTCCTGTCAACTACTCTGGCAGAGTGTGTTTGTGTGTGTGTTTGTGCAAGAGAGAGAGAGTGAGAAATGGGGAGGAGAGATAGAGTGTGTATACAGTTTGTGTTAAATTCGCTTGAAACTCATGAATAGCATGTCTAGGTCAATGTAAACTGCATAGCCTACTTATGTCTCACCACCCCAACATTTGAGTATATTGTAACTTGAAACTTCACGCATTCTTTCAAATCCTAGTGCTTTTGAGGTAATCACGGGGAGGCACGATTACAGACAAAGTGACTGAGCAACACCAGTGTTCTAGAGAAAGAACAGCTACATCATCTACTGTGTTACTTATGAGTGTTGAGCAAGGGGGGGTGGGAAGAGGTTGGGGGGGGGGCGCGTGTAGCCACTAACAAGCTCCCTCAGCTGGGTGTTCATTTCAATCTGCAGTCAGATGTCCTCAAGTATGACCTCTTGGATGCGGGTCACTTGCCAGTGGAGGATTCTTTTTCTTTTTTTGGCTTCTCTTTTTTATACTTCCTACTTGGGCAGAAGGCTGGCGTAATAGAAACCAGACACAAGTCAGAATGTGAGGCATTCACAGAAGGGAGACCTCAGTTCCTCAGCGAGTGTGGAAATAGGATAAACCCAGCAAACGGCTTTGCTCAGCCCGATAGGATGTTTGTTTTCTTACTATGCTAGACTGAAGTAGTCAACAACTGAAGGACACAGCATCAGGATGGACCTTCCATGCCCTAGAGGAGAAATTGCATGGGTTGTCTAGAGACAGCAGAGGAAATGTGATCAAAATTCAGGATGGCCAGTGCGTGTGTCAGTTCTCCAGGTGGGTTCTGTCAGTTTTATCTCGACACAACTCTAACATGCTACTTTTAATTCTGTTGAACTGTTCAACAGAATTAGACACTAGAAATTGTGCTTGAATGATTGTTGGTGATTTGTAAAACCACAGAAGATCATTCAGCTTCTGACAGGTTTAATCTCTGTGACTGAGTTTATGTGAATTTAGCATGATGTGAAATAGAGAACGGGGAAAAACAAATCTATTTTGCAGAACGCAAAAATATTTTGTCTAATACTCAATGATTTAACATTAAGACTAATTTACCTCCATTGGTCATCTGTTATTCATAAAAAGACAGAATTTAAAACTAAATGTATTTCATGTCGTTACAATATTTTGAGTGTACATGTACTTTCATTGTGTGATAATTACTAATAGTCAATACTGTGATTAACAGCTTTTTAAACTGTATTTGTGGGGAGATTAAAGTTCAGTGGTTAGTGCAGTTGACTGTAGACCAAGTGGTTGCAGGTTCAAATTTCCCCTTGTGCTGTACTTTGCTTTAGATAAAAGGGTCTGAGAGACTGATCCATTAAGATTTTTTAGTATTTAGTCAAATGAAACAGCACAGATGTCAGATTATAATACAAAATGTATCTTCACAAACTTCTTTGTTAAAACTGTTTATTTTTTATCATTATTAATTTAAACATTTGTATTATCAGAGAATACACGCTGACATTGTGCAAGGACATTGTTATTGCTTTATTGCATAACTTTAATTACTTTTAAACATCTTGCAAGCACGCAATAAATATGCAATTGCACACCCACTTATACAAAGTCCCTTTAGTATTCAATAAACGGTTTCACACAGTACATGTAGATAAAGGAATAAATGTAAAAGACTGACAGCTTAAAACATTATCACCTCATGAACGGTCAAACACAACAGGTTTAAGTTGCCAACCCCTCCTGTTGTGTCTTCCTCAGGCAGATACAATATGAGTTATCCACACTAGATGCCATCTGTGCCCATGTGTCAGAGACCCTCCCCAGTGTGAGTGGTGCAGGGTCTGGAGGGGAGGCCCAGTGGCGGACATAACAAGCTTCTCCTGTTCACTCAGATGGTAGGGGAGATGGCACGTCCCACGCAAGGGAACACAGTGCCACAGTCATGAGATCACCTCACGCAGTCTTTGCGGACTTCTCCACGGATGAGGACACATACAGTAGCTATTTACACAGAGATATCCTCTGATAGCTACATTGTAGCTACAGGGCTAAATACATACATCTGCTTGAGCTCTCCCATACATTTTATTGGAGCCCTCACCCCAACCCCCCAAGTTCAATGTTTTCTAAATCTCAGAAGAGAAGTATGACCTACTTTTCCTCATCTCAGCCATCTCAGTCTGTGTTGATATACAGTACTATAATTAAATAGAGGCACAGGACTACCTTTTGGAGAGCCTGTGAGGTTCTGTGACAACAAGAGGAGCATTCCAGGACACCCGCACATCTGAAGTCCTTCCACATGCCTCATATACTCATTGAGCCTCCCTTTGCCAAATGAGGAAACTAATTCTCACTCTGATTTCATTCAATTAGCTTTGTTGTTCTTTGTTGTTGTTATTATGGTTAAAGCTTTTGAGTGAGTTTAATTTAGGTATTTGGAGTGCTTTCAAATAGTTTAATGTGCGCAACCTTTAAGTGGGTGCAATTAATAAAAAATAGATTTACCAAACAAAAAAGAGTGTAGCATGTAGTCACATCATAGAAATGCAGGTAAGTCTTGGTCTGACCAAAGCTGGAAAGAATCGTATTTCATAGTTTGATTTCGATTTATAAAATGTCTCATTTATCTAGAATGTCATTATGGCATGACAGTTCATTGAAAGATAATTCATATTTTGAATGTTCCTACTAATGCCATTAACAAAAGGGAACATTTCTTAATGACTGAGGAAGACCAGTTGGTAGATCATTAGTTTTATTTGAAAAGACTTTGATACAAAGTATGACATGATGAACAAACCTCCTGATTTTAAATGCTTCGGTTTACAGATTCTAGTTGAAAAGCCTGTATGACCAACATGAGTTGGAGCTTTCTCACTCGTCTTCTGGAAGAGATCCACAACCACTCTACCTTTGTGGGGAAAGTGTGGCTGACGGTGCTCATCATCTTCCGCATCGTGCTCACGGCGGTGGGGGGCGAGTCCATCTACTCTGACGAGCAGACCAAGTTCACCTGCAACACCAAGCAGCCGGGCTGTGACAACGTGTGCTACGATGCCTTCGCCCCGCTGTCGCACGTCCGCTTCTGGGTCTTCCAGATCATCATGATCTCCACCCCTTCTGTCATGTACCTGGGCTACGCCATCCACAAGATTGCTCGTACATCCGAGGAGGAGAGGCGGAAGTACCACAGGCTCCGTAAGAAGCCACCTCACACCAGGTGGAGGGAGAGCCACCCTTTGGATGAAGTCCTGGAGGAGGATGAGGAGGACGTTGCTGAGCCCATGATGTACGATGACACGATGGGGGGGCAGGAGCCCAAGGCCGAGGCGCCCGCCATCCCTAGCCGGGAGCCGCAGAAACATGATGGCCGCCGACGTATCATGCAGGAAGGATTGATGAGAATCTACATTCTTCAGCTCCTGTCAAGAGCCATCTTTGAAATCTGCTTCTTGGCTGGCCAGTATCTTCTCTATGGTTTTCGTGTTAACCCATCCTATGTTTGCAATAAGGTCCCCTGTCCACACAGGGTGGACTGTTTTATCTCCCGACCCACAGAGAAGACCATTTTCCTTCTTATAATGTATGTGGTCAGCTGTCTCTGCTTGCTCCTCAATGTGTGTGAGATGTTCCACTTGGGCATCGGCACTTTTAGGGACACTCTGCGCCAGAGGAGAAACCAGGGCCGGCGGCCCATGTACAGCTATCCGTACTCTCGTAACATTCCTGGTTCTCCACCTGGGTACAACCTTGTGATGAAGTCAGACAAACCCAACCGAATCCCCAACAGCCTCATCACTCATGAGCAAAACATGGCCAATGTGGCCCAGGAGCAGCAGTGCACCAGCCCCGATGAGAACATCCCCTCAGACCTAGCCAGCCTGCACCGCCACCTACGGGTGGCCCAGGAGCAACTGGACATGGCCTTTCAGACATATAATTGCAACCAGCCAACTTCCAGAACCAGCAGTCCTGTCTCTGGGGGCACTATGGTGGAGCAAAACCGAGTCAACACGGTACAGGAGAAACAGGGAGCCAGACCTAAGTCAGCTCCAGAGAAAGCTGGGACCATAGTTAAAAATGGGAAGTCTTCTGTATGGATTTAGAAATGAATGTGGCAGTATGAACTGAAGAGCCTGTTTTAATTTCCAGGATCATGTAGTATGGAGGTTGAGTTAAACGTCAACATCATAAATCACACATTTGTCTCCAACATGAACCTGAAAGACATGTCTAATCAGGACATACAAACTAGGCACTATCTATACAGTATACTGTATGTACTCTACGGTGTGAAAAACCTAAATATAGACAGCAGGAAAAAAAAACGTTATGATTCTTCTACTTAGTTTGTATTTTGTGCTATAGTTTCAGAATAGTTCATATAAATTGTACATATGTTGCTTCGTCAGAGTTCAGAATTTTATTAACTCATATTAGGAGGGAAAATATGAAGAA
This sequence comes from Mallotus villosus, assembly GCA_903064625.1. Taxonomy (NCBI): domain Eukaryota; kingdom Metazoa; phylum Chordata; class Actinopteri; order Osmeriformes; family Salangidae; genus Mallotus; species Mallotus villosus. The sequence continues at coordinate 201,225 of CAEFZP010000561.1, read as the reverse complement.
TGCTTGATCAATTTGGGAACATGTGGGGCTATTTTCTCTGATAATTACAAAGATAACACTTAACTTCAAAACCTTTAAAGATAATCTTTTCAATTGTGGCCTGGTTAAAAAACAGTGCCATGGAAAACACTACATTATGGCTCTGTGAAACCTGATTGTTTGACAAATCTAATGTGAGATCTCAAATGGAAATCATGGTAAAAGTTAAATTATGAAACATTTAAATTTTACATATGTTACACTTTATTCAGATATTGTGACATGAGATGCATGTATAGTTTAATTTATTTGAAAAAATAGTCCATTGTCTGATGCACTGAAGGAGCTTACAGTATGTTTGTGTTTTGGTAAATATATAATATATATAATATATTCTATTATATAGAATTAAAATATAGATGCCAAAAAGGTAGAGAGGTCAAAGTCCATTTTCTTCAACCTGAATGGGTCCAAGTTGTGGCTGAATATTGTGTTGGACTATAAAGCAGGGGTTTTCTCAAAATGCAGAGATTATGTGAAAATGAAGACATTACACTCTTTTCAAAACCTTTTTTCTTGAAAACTTGAATTACTAACATATTTCTGATCATTTCTGCAATATTGGGCAGATTTAATGCATGCTTTTATGTTACAATGTGTACACGTCATATAAAATACCAAGACATGCACCATTAAATATCCAACAACTGATAGTTCAGGATTTATCTCATGTTTGGGATATCACTGTCTTGTTAAGAATTTGTTTGTTTATGAATATCATGTCTCAAGGACATTATTCTAGTAGGCTAAAATATACTTCTGCCTTCAGTATTGATGCTCCAAAGTGCCTCAAAACGTTACGATTGTTTCTGTGTATTTTTGTCTTGAAATAAACCTAGATTGAAACGTGTGCAACTTAATGACTTTGAACACACACACACATCCACACCCAGCCAGCCAGACACACAAGACCTCAGATTACTGCATCTCAATTGTGTCGAAAGTGTAAAAAGTACATTAGCATACAAATGTACGCCCTATTAGCCACGCAATTTGTGGAATAAATGATACATTCCTTTAACATTTGTTCATAACAAAATCCTAAATCTCACTCCAAAGTTTTCTTAATTTTATATTTTTTTTTAAGACAAAAAATATATATGTACTTTTATTTTGAAATTAAACAGTACGGACCATAGACTGGAAATACCGGCATAGATTACATACATTTGCACAATTTAACGAATGTTATACAAACGTTCAAACTTTCTGTTATGAATATAAATTAACATGTATACGTTTAATTGTTACCATTTTGGTCGTGCTAAAAAACGTGGAGATGGTTGTCAGTCTTGTAACAAGCTTCTCGAAGCTGGGAAGGTAGGAAGGGAAAGCTTTTTTTGGAAGGAGCTTCCTTTTTCATTTCAAAATAAAAGTACGTACGACCTTTTGTGTGACCATTTGCTTTCTCTTATTGATTGATCCAATATTACTGGTATGGATGTACCGATCCTGTAGGCTATGGTCCAATTTGGCCCATTGCTTTGGACGGGAATGTGACTCCGTACATATTTATCTGTGTGTCGCACACACCGGCATGCGCTGTGATTGTGTCGTCACTTGCAGTCGCTTGCAGTGCATTGTGGTAGTCAAAATGGTGTACCTTCTAAACATGTCAAATGTCCTGTCCCCCTTAGCTTTACTTAGCATACCGTAACAGGCACTTAACGGTTTGTGCTTTGGACATATTGTACTCGTTTATCAAAATGTCTAGCTTTGGTATTCGTTCTGCCAGAACTTCGGTCCTTTCAAATGTTATATTTCGTCTGTCTTATCGTTATACCGGGCGGCATCTTTCGCTGAATATAAGTTCTTGGAACGCAGGTAGAATCAACGTCAAAAGATATTGCCAAGACGCAGGCAGTAGTGCACTGGGAAAGTATGTATGTTACAACCTGAAGCACAGGACCTTACTGAACATCCAAGGGCAAGACACACGGGCATATCTTCAAGGAATTGTAACCAATGACATGGAGCTCTTTGAAGAACCTGACCATAGAGCCATGTATGCACATATTCTGAACGTTCAAGGAAGGACACTCTTTGACATAATCATGTACAGGTACTACCAGCTCTTAACTATTGTTAGTCAGCCCATGTATTGAATGTTCCCTGAGGTTGTCACTTATCAGCCTTCTAACAGTAGGCCTACTTGTTTACCAAAAGTTAGGCGTGGGTGTGTAGGCCCTGCTTATCTCCTGTTGCACATTGACGTTAACCAGCTGTTAGCAAGAGGTCTGTAATATGTATAGTTTACTTATGGTTCAACATGGCACAGTTGTAGTGAATATATAGAACAAGACAAGTACATCTTTATACATTTTAGTCTAAATATGGCCTCATTCCTCATTTCTTTCAGATTAAAAGATGCCGAAGTTGGGTTTAGTCTTTTGCTTGAGTGTGACAGTACCGTCAAGGACTCAGTTTTGAAACATTTGAAGTTGTACAAACTTCGCCGGAAAGTGAACATCAAACCTTGCCCAGAGCTGACGGTATGGGCAGTTCTTCCTAGGGATAAGGCTGCAGGCTGTCAAGAGATCCCCAACCTCACGCACCCTGAACAGGCTCTTATATGTGAAGCAGATCCAAGAAATGCTGCAATGGGCTGGAGGTTGGTGGCTGACAGTAAAGTGAATCCCTTGGATCTCATTCTATCATGTCAGCTGGGTGACTCGGAGGAGTACCACAAACATCGCTATGCAATAGGTAGGGCCAAGACCATGTATTTACTATTATATTATTGACATTGTCTTATATGAGGCCAAATGCTAATGTCATTGCTTCTTGCCATTGCTGACGTAGGGCTTCCAGAGGGAGTGAAGGACCTGCCTCTGGGGGTGGCCCTTCCGTTGGAGTCCAACCTGGTGTACATGCAGGGCATCAGCTTCAGTAAGGGATGCTACATTGGCCAGGAGCTGACAGCCAGGACTCATCACACGGGGGTGGTGCGGAAGCGCCTGATGCCGGTGCGTCTGTCGGCACCAGCCGAAGGCCTGGAGGAGGGAGCGCCACTACAGACGCAGTCAGGAAAGCCGGCTGGGAAACACAGGGCAGGGGTTGGACAGCTGGGCCTCAGTCTAATCCGCCTGGCTCATGCCAAAGAGCCACTAACTCTCAAGTTGTCCGAGGACACAGCAGTGACTTTAGAGGCGTCTGTGCCTGATTGGTGGCCTAATGACTCCAAAATGAAATAAGGAAAGAGGTATGGTCTTGGTTGCCAAACTTTTCTTTTAACATGTCATATGGTCCATAGCACAGTGTAGTCTTTATTTAAATTTAACTCAAACTACAGAGTATTGTGCTACATGTGTGAATTGTTACTTTTGCTTTGTTTGCAGTTATAACATTGTTATACACGGGTTATGTGAATGCATCACCTTGCTGTTTCACAACAGCATCTGGTCACACTATTGTTGCGTTATTTTTATTTATTAAATGACTTTGCTGTAATAAATATGTGGTAAAGTAGAAAGTCAAAGTGAGATCAGTGGAGTAAACCGGATTGAGTTCAAGTACAAATGCTATACATTTACGGTAAACTATTTACAAAAATATCTACCAGACTTAATACTAATGTCATACATATGGACATGGGTAGTACATACATTTTTTCACAACATACAAAAATTTCAGACACGTTTTATTCAAGACCCGAACTTTCTCATATATATCTTAGACCTAACAGAAAATTGTCCGAATTGCTATAAAGGGATTAATTGAAAGTAACCTACTCCTGGTAAGGGAGATGCTGCCCTCTTGTGGACTGAATGGTCTCTCTAATTTTCTGCAGTAGGCTCTCTGGTTGGGAGCTCAGAGTTGAGTAGTCAAGTCTCTTGAAATCCTCATTACAGAGCATGCACTCCAGAATATGAGCCACCCTCTGCAGGTCAAAGGCAGCATGGTGAGGGCCCAAGGTGGTGAGGGTCTCTGAAAGGTGGCGAGGGTAACTGTTGGAGGAATGTCCGGAGCGGGAGGTCAAGAAGGATAAACGATTGTCTGCAATGACCTTCAGGAAGGAGGCAAACTCTCCATAGTCAATACCAGAGCAAGACTTCATGATGACCTGGAAACAAACACGTTTTACATTTCGTATGAGCTGTGGTCTGTGTACTTCACAAGCAACATGAGAAAAGTAAGTAACAAATATTAAGTTAGCAAACACTTTTATCCAAAGGGTTAAGGGACACACATTTAGTATGAACAGCAGATAATCGAGGAGTAGAAGTGTACAGTTCATACAGTGTTACAGTGGTCAGTGCCAATGAATGGTCTGATTTTCATATGTTGTACCTGGCAGTGCTGATGCCATGAGTCCATAGTGTTCCTCCATTCCTCTATCTCCCTCTGGACAGCAGACAGCTCATTCTGAAGGAACTGCCACATGATGTCCACATTGCATCCATTCAGCCAATTATGATTCATAGAGATAGTGTCCTCCTGTATAAGGGAGAGGAAAGTGTAAACACGTCTCATTTTGTAATCCCAACTGCAATCATCACAGTCATCATTTCGAAGCATTTAATCAGTTCAAACGTATGCAAGCCAAGATTACAATTTGTAGCAGCGAACATCCTGTCGAGTGGCCCGATCTTTCTTACCAAATTGTAAACTTGATGGTGCCAACCACTGGGCACAAATATGATCTCTCCTGCTTCCTGGATGATCTCCAGGGGTTGACAGGCCTCGCCGTAGTGCGGAAACAGCCCTTTGTCCTGAAGCTCGGGTGCAGTGACATCGTAGGCTAGGTTGCCGTGGCTGTCTCTCAGGAAGTCCTCCTGGCCTGGGGGATACAGCAGCCATTTCTTTCTGCCGCAGATGTTGGCTGACCAGCTATAGGAGCGGAACACGTCAGCATGGAACGGGGTCCTGTTAACAACAGAATGATGGACAATGGTTATTAGGTTTTATACTAAATTAACCCATACTGTAGATAAAGTGTGATTAGCATGACTGGTGACCCCCATTTGGCTGGGTTGAATAACCCCCATACTGCATTAATTTTGAATATTAATAATATATCTAACAGTAGGCTCTGGGGAAGCAAAGAGAAGATAGCATATTTGTTTGTTTGTTCATTTGAGAATGTTATAATGTTGATACAATACCATGAGCCTTTAGGTCCCATGTAGACAAAACGATAGTCGTCAACCTCCATTGTATCCCAATATTCATTGAGCCAGTCAGAGGAAAAGAACACTGGAGTAGTATAGGCACTGTGTTCAGGGAAATCCCTGTGGCAAAAAAAAGAATCATCAATATGCGACCTGTACTTCACCCTTAATTGTAGTTCTGCCCACAACAAGACCCAAGGTCAATAGAATTAAAGTCATACCGTGACATGTGCCAGTCTTTGAGATACAGACACCCTTTGGGTGATGAGTGTCCATTCTGGATGTATTCTTTCCAGTAGTGTATAAATTCTTTGAAAGGCATAATTTGTTTGGGGTTTGCATTGTATTCTTTTGCATTGCAGTTTGCAACAGGGACTGGAGTCTCATCTGCAAAAATGACAAAGTAGATGCATGGTACAGAAATGTAGCATGCACTGAATAATAAATAAAGATAGTTTGTGACATATGCATTTGACATATACAGATTATAGTTACCGAATTCTTGCAACAATTTCTGGAAATTGGGCTTTCCTTCTTCAGTAACCCATTGCTTTCTACACTTCCAGTCCTCGGTAAATCTTCTCGAAAACATACAGGGGTGGTTGGGAAGCAGGTACTTTTTAAAGAATTTTGAATAGCTTATCTCCTTTTCGATATAGTCAACGAAGTGCGATGACCAAAATTGCTCATATGATTGCCTTGGTATTTTAACAAGGCTACAGCAGTTGTGATAGCACTCCCTGTCCATTGTAAACAAATTAATTGTCCAATGATTACAGACAATGTATAGCTAGCTAGCTAGCTATCTGCATAATGACAATGTGTGGCTTTGCACGACATACTTCACCGTTAGAACCAGTATGCTACATTTGATTTGTTAAGACTAAATATAAAAAAGAAGGTTTACGAAATCGATCAGGAGGCTTCAGCGACCAGAGAGCAGCCTTGAAGGGGGAAGATATTAAATGTTGCACCGAATTATTGTGTATTCTTTTCCACGTTCTGTATATCAAATATTCTACATTTATTGCAATAAGCGTTTGAAAAATAATATTTTGTTTCTTTTAGCGTTACTGAATGAGATATAGGCCTCTGAAGTTTTAAACAGCAAAACATCAGTTCCAGTTGCTCAGGCGGACTGTAAATACGACTGTACTGCATCGATATCACGTGATCCCCCTTTCTGAGATAAACAAATCTGTCACTGTTATACTGTTCAAGCTAATATTGCTCCAGACATTAGATACATTGAACTTAGACTAGATACATTAACTGAGAACACCCAACGGAACTACACTGTGGCAGAATTGGAAGGAATCTGTGCTACCGTGGAAGGTTAGAAAAATCTTAATGCGTATTAGTGACTTTGCTAAGCTTAGCAAGCTAGGTAGCCCAACTCCTGTCTTAAATATAGCTACTGATCTGAAAACAGTTAATTGCACACCTGAAGTTAATTTCTGACGGAACACTTGGTGGGGCTAGAAAAAATATATTTCAGCATCACTTTTAAATAACCTCACTACCTAGTGAGGTTTATGTTATTTATCTTCTTAATTCATTGTTTGGTCATATGTTAATCTCTCCCAGGTGTTCATCTGTATCTAAGATGAGCCGGGACATCCCCATCCACAGCTGGCCAGGTTCTTACTACATCAACAGTGAGAAGCGCTGGGAGAATGGCACTCTCTCGATCACTCGCACCATGCTACGCTTCACTTCCGACCAGAGCAAGGAGAGCTTGTCCAGCTTCCGTCTCTCCCGGATCATGGAGATCAAGATGGAGTCCTCCAGCTTCATCTTCAGCACCCTCACTGTACTGGAGCAGGGCAACGTGAAACACTGGTTCGGCTCACTTCGGCCCAACAGGGTGGTGGTGTATAATGTTCTGGAGCACTTTTGGAGGGAGCGCCTGCTGTCGCCCACCTCGGAGGTTCAGGGGGCAGAGGCTCAACCCAGCAAGGGCAGGGAGCTCATCAACCTGGTGGTGGGGTCTCAGAGAAGGTTGGAGGACACTGGCACAGTCCTGCACCACCAGGGACAGCAGTTTGAAAACATGATGCAGGGGCCTGGACAAGATCGACTTGGATTTGGGCGTGGCAGACAAGTAACCATTGTCCTATTGTATCATATTTATCCTGTGTTTTAATTGAAAGCATCCATAGATCCGCTGGGCACCTTTCAGATTTACCTCTGAAGGTGTACAGTGACAGCTATCCAAACACCCCCTTCATTGTGAGAACCAAACCTGTTTCATAATTGCTCGTCTGGTCCGTCTCCTGTCCCACAGGCTCCTGTCTGAGCTGGAGTCTCCGTCCTGGTGGCCGTTTGGTAAGCTCCCCTGGAGGGCCCACCAGGAGGCTAAAGCTGAGCATGCTGCCAGAGGGGCTGCTGCTGCTGCTGCTGGGAAGGGAGCCGGCAAGCCGAAGGTCATCACCAGCATCCCAGCCGTGGTGTCCAAAGGCGGCGACTCGGACCTGAAGCCCAGGCTGCCTGATGGTGCTGGTTTCGTCTCTGGAGGTGCACGGCACCAACCAGGAGCTCCTGCACCGCTTCGAGAGGAACGAGGTGGACGACATCCGCGTGCACAACCCTTACGAGATCAGCGTCCGACAGCGTTTCATCGGGAAGCCGGATATCTGCTACCGGCTCCTCTCTGCCAAGATGCCGGAGGCTCTGTCAGTGCTCGAGATGCAGTACAAGAAGAAGGTGGAGTTCACCAGTGAATACTCCGCTTTCAAAACCACCCCAGCCACGACCCCATGTGGCTCAGAGGGTTCAGTATGGAATGCAGGTTTGTTAGCATGAAAGTACCGTACAGTAAGCTTGTTACAACCCACAGTCTAAGTGACGATGGGTGTTCCATGTTGTTTGTATTCTATGTTCTGTTAGTGTCTTTGTGTGTGTGTGTGTTTGCTGCTGTGCAGACATCCCCGTCTGACAATTCCCCACAGGTGGCGCAAATCATCTTGTTATGGCCAAATCGTCACTTATGAATGACTCCTCCCCTCCATAATCCGGTTTACTTGGTTCCAGTCATCAACAGCTATCCCATCATGCCCTTCAACAGTATATAATGTGCCATTTTGTGTTTGTTTGGAGAGTGGAATTATGTCTCTCTCTGGTGCTTGCATGGGTGAGCGTTGTAGATTCGGTTGTGCGTGTGAGAGTTGTGTGCGTGTGCGTGCACTAGGGTGTTTAGAATTCCCCTCCGTAATAGCCATTTGTCTGGTGAAATTTGGCATTAGCCAAATTAAATCGCCTGTTTCTATATCTTAAAGTCTGTTAAGTCTTTGCATGTGTTCATCATTGCATATTCTCACTTTAACCACCAAGTGGCAGTAAAGATCCATCTTTTTTTCATGGAAATCCATATAATACAGAATATAGTAGTGTTTTAATGATTTAGTTTAATTTTGTATAGATTCAGTGCACAAATACAATTTGCAGTTACACAACTGTTTATTTGGTTGTGTATTGTTTATCTGTTCTGACTCATCCCACTATATAGAAGTGATCATTCTGATAATTACTGTATTGTCATGAAAGCCCTGTGTGTTGTTCATCTGTGAACTTGTGTGGTAACCTGGAACACGCGATATGAGACAGGGTTTTTGGTTCCGCTGAGAGTGTTCTCTTTTCCAGGAAGCTCTCCTGCAGCGTGTGTGTTCTTTGTGCCCCAGACCCTCTCCAGCAGTGCCAGGAGAGTGAGGTTCCGCTGCAGGTTCCCACAGGGGAGCTGTCCCAGGTGCAGGTCCAGCTCCTCCAGCCAGCTGTGTCCCAGGCAGAGGCCCAGGAGCTCCGGAAGGTCAGCACGACTACTCACTCTCTCCCCCTCAGGGCTGAGAGATCCGACGCTACCGAGACTAAAACCTGTTTGGCGGCGTCTTCTTTTCCTTCTTTAAAAAATGCTGTGTTTGTACCTTTTAGTTACCTAGTTGCTTTGTATATCGGAGAATACATGGCTTACTGGTGAGCATTACACACCGTGGAAAACCATTATGACACGTTTTGAGGAACAAACATAACTAGTCCAACCATGAAAATGGAGGGAGGCTGAATATTATTTCCATTCCAGACCAAGATTCCGAGTAATGATTTTAATTTTTCATTTGTTATATTTTAAATGTCAGTGAGACCACAACCCAAAGTCCCTTTGGTTTAAGAGATGGAGCGAGACATGACTAGTTATTTGGTCAGACGTCTTTGGTCAGACTGACTGTATAAAGTCTTTCCATTCAAAGCCTCTGTACAGGGTGAGCTGCATGGTCTGTGGTCCCAGGACGTAAACAGTGACGTGACGCAAAGGCAGTCCATTATTTCTCACTTGACACATACGATCGCTTGCACAAGTGGGTGAACTGTATGTTATCATCCTTATGTGGATGTAGCCTATTATGTGTTTGTTGATGTGGGACTTTATGCGATTGGCTGGTGAACCATTTCAATGTAATCTGTAGCTTGAATTAGCCACTGTAGATACAGTAATGAGTTTGGCCTCATGCGAGGGGAAACCACACTTTGAACTACTGTATATAAAAGCAACTTTCCAGGGCATTTGAGGAAAGCTTGAATGGGGCTTTTGTTAACTGTAAATGTGTGAAGTACTCTAGGTATTACTAGTTAATGATTATTTACCACTTCAGGACAATTCCAGTATGATTTGATGGAATTCTCGTATCTTTTGGTCTCAATAATCATTCATCAAACAAATCTATCATGGCTGTGACATGTGGGTCGATTACACAAATGGCACTTGCGTATTGTGTCTTTATCTTTGGCTTGTTACTTTGCAGTGATAAGTTATAAAAGTGCTTTGAACTTCAAAGGCTAACAATTTTGGCTATATAGTCTAGAATGATTTTGAACGCACCCCACTCAAAGTATTTCCTGTCCTTACCTGTACCGAGTTCACATGGGACTTTCTGTCAGCGTAATACTCTTGTGAAGTGCCATAGCAAATAGGCCCCTTTGTCACAAACATTAAATTGCAGATTGTCAGTCGATTCATTATTTAGGTTATAGTTGAATATTCTCAGTCCATGGGTAGTGGAGTGAATTTCCATGTCCTTCCTTGTCTCTGTTCCCCTTTCTAAAGTCAGTGATAACCAACTATATTGCATTGCGATCATTTGAAAAATGTTGTTATGGCACAGCAGTTTGATCAAGATTTCCTAACAAAGTAGCCTTCGCTCCTCGTCAAGCGTTTTAGATGTACGGCGTCTTTTGGGTCGTCGAAGTTCTTTCCCCCCGTCTCAGACCTACACCAGAGAATCATCCAACTTGAGAAAGTGAACGCAGTTGCCGTTTGGTGTGCAGAGAAATACTATCTGTTTGCTCACGACTGTCTGGACCAGTTCCTGTGTTCTGTTATGTCCACGTTTAGAACTGACCTAATGTCAGTGGTTGTGTGTGTGTGCATGTGTAGAATAACATAATATTAGTGTAGAGACCACGGTGGTGGGGTTTGGAGTGAGTGTTTATTAGGTTGTGCTTGGCACATCGTCGTTTATTTAAGTTGTTCCATCGACCATAACATACACAGTTGTTGGAGCGTGGAGATGGAGTTGCAGAATTCCCCGAACACACGGAAAGTTAAAATAACAAATGCCATTGACTGCTAGCTATTGATGACCTCAGGCGGCTAGCAGAGACCTCTTCTGACCATGCGCTTCATATACAACCTGAATTCCCCAAAAAGTTGGGATGCTGTGTAAAATAAAATAAACAGAATACAATGATTTGCAAATCTCATAAACCCGTATGTTATTCACTATTGAACATAGAAAACGAATCATATGTTTAAACTGATGACATGTACAATTTTAAAGGTCTTATGACGTGCACATTTCACTTTAGGAGGTTATTTAACATTAATGAGTTCCCCTAGCCTGCCTATGGTCCCCCAGTGGCTAAAAATGTTGATCGGTGTAAACCAAGCCCTGGGTATTCTTCTCCACCATTGAGAAAAATGAAAGCTCAGGCGCTCCGATTTGAAAATGTTCCTCTGATGTCGTCATAAGAGGAAAGGTTACCTCCCCTTTCTCTGCTTTGCCCGCCCAGAAAATCTGCCCCGCCAACTACAACCGTGCGAGTGCTATATTGTTTTCTCCTCAAGAGACATCATGGCTTGCATATGACCGAAGCATGGCAGTTAGTCCCGCCTCTCTCCTCCTCATGGCATTTAAAGCTACAGACACAGAAATGGCACATCCTAATGAAAGGTCATTGTGGGACTGCTCGTAGTGGCTGTAATTCTGCACCAAGGCTAAATTTCGTGAAAGACGCTTCAGATACATTATTAGGGTACCACTAAGGCCTATATAAAAGCATCCAAAAACAGCATGTCATGGGACCTTTAAGGAAAAAAATATGGTAATATAGAATTTGATGGCAGCAACACGTCTCAAAGTTGGGACAAGGCCATGTTCACCACTGTGTAGCATCCCCTCTTCTTTTAACAACGGTCTGTATCTGTCTGGGAACTGAGGAGACCAGTTGCTGGAGTTGTAGGAGAGGAATAGAGTCCCTTTTGTGTCTGATACAGGATTCTTGCTGCTCGACTGTCCTGGGTCTTCTTTGTCATATTTTCTGTTTGATGATCCACCAAATGTTTTTAACTGGTGAAAGGTCTGGACTGCAGGCATGCAGCTGTAACAGATGCAGGATGTGGTTTAACATTGTCTTCCTGAAATATGCAAGGCCTTCTCTGAAAAAGATTGTACATTACATTAAATGTATTCATTTAGCAGACGCTTTTATCCAAAGCGACTTCCAAGTGAGAGCCTTACAAAAGTGTCCAAGTTTCCCATTCTAAAAAGCACTAAAGCACCCCCATACCATCAGAGATGTAGGCTTTTGAACTGAGCGCTGATAACAAGCCAGATGGAGAGCAAAGAGTCCCACTGCCACACTACCCACCTATGCACTGAAAAGAACATCCTTTGCTCTGTCTAACGGTGTGTGTGTGTGTGTGTGTGTGTGTGCGTGTGTGTGTGTGTGAGTGTGTGTGTGCGTGTGTGTGTGTGTGTGTGTGCGTGTGTGCGCCCCAGATGCTAATGCAGCTGAAGAACCTGGCGCTGGAGGCTGAGACAGAGTTAGAGAGGCAGGACGAGGCCTTGGACGTTCTGACCGACTCAACAGACAGGGCCACCATGCACATGGACAAGCACACCTGCCGTATGAAGAAGCTGCTCTAGCTCCACCCTCACCCGAACCGGGCCGCACAGTCACGGAAAAGAAACACTCGTAAGTGACATCGCGACACGTCTTCACACTGAGGTACGGTGATGGGGGAGAAATTGTTTTTCTTTGTCATGAAGCAACCAGATAAAAGAACAGGCTTTTCTCAAACCAGTGATTACTTCCAAGTCCACTAGATGGCATTTGCACCAAGAAACACGCTCATTCGTTCTCTGTGCGTTCCGTGTACTGCAAATCCGCGTACTGCAAATAACTGATTGATAGATCCAAAGGGACATAACATAATACCATAAGTGTCTCTGGAAGAGGCTGGATGAGTTATAGTCTGGTGTTTTACTTCCATCTCTCCCAGGAATCTCGCTGCTAACAGATGTTTGTTTGTTTGTTTTTCAGTTGCTGCTGTCAAGCGAGCCTCCCCACATGTGGTTTAAAGCCTTGAGTGTTGCATGTTTCCATATCGCTGGACATATTGCTGCTGAGTCGTACCCATCAAGTGTATGTGTTGTATTATAATCGTTGCTTGCTGGGGAAATGCGTAATCCTACTTTGCCACAGAAAGCTGTGTCAAACGTGTAATTTATTTCCACGTGACCTGATTGGGGAGGCAGGGAGCAAATCACTATGCATCAGATTCCCCAACTCTTAATAAAAGTCTGTATAATCTGTCATCGTAAACTTGTAACGAACACCTATTTATTCAACCCCCAAATAAATAAATTATTAACTGTTTTCATTCCCTTCCTTCGTTTATTGAATAGTTTACATGACATAATCTGATTTGAGCATTATTGCCATGGCTTTGTGATTAAAGGCACTGGTTCTATCTTTCTTTGTAGCAGACATGCTTTGATACGAGAAGCATGATAATGACTCGAGCACAAGGGAAAGCTGGCAACTCAAATTGGCATGGAGAATGTCATAACAAAATGGAAGTGGAAGCTGTTTACTCTTTCAACTGCTGTGAGTCCCACTGAATGGAAGCGGGTTCGTTTGTGACCAGGCCTGTTATTATAACATCCTGTTGGCACCAGGAAATTGGCATCTGCACGCCATCCCTGTCAAAAGAGGGGGACCACCAGGAGCCAACTGCACAGATTCATTAAATTTGGCAAGCAAATTATACTAAGGAACTCCTGTTAAATAGGTTTTGAGTAGTTCCCAACTGTATTCATCTCGGATATTAGGTTCTTATTACTTCTGTTTATCCTCTAATTAAGACGACAAACTCATAGAGCTCGCCTCATGACTATGATGTGACAGAAACGTGGCAACATCCCAAATGATCCAAATGTGTTTTCACTGTGAGCCATTTATTTTTGTTGATTTCGGTGATAAACAGTCAGATTCTGGAAGTTCCAAACTCCAGAAGCGTACCACATGGTTATGTGAATTCCAACCCCTTTAAAAAAAAAGACAGAGGGAAAGTGAACACACTGGCGTGGTTTCGGAGCAGCCTTGCAATACGAGGAAGTGGTGGCGGTCTTGTCTGACCACAGATGCATGAGATCCGGCTTTGCCTTCTTAGCGGATGGGATGGAGACATCAGGGAGTGCGCTGGCCTTGACTTCCAAGTCTGTTTACGTGACAGTCCCGTGGCCCGGCCCTGCTAGAAGCGCGTCTCTGTTGATGACCGATCAATCAGCAGTGCTGGGAATGAGCTGCGTGTCTTCTGCGGGATCCTGCAAGGGCACTTTGGGGTTACTCTCCACCCCAAAATAAGGAGCCATGGGATATACCAAATAAAAGTGATTTATCCTATTGTTTTTTCTTTCCTTTCAACCGAAGGGGAAAAACATCACTAAATATTCAGAGGTTTTTAGGATATGACCTTTTGTTTTACAGCTTTGTGCCTAAAAGTACATACAAGTCAAAACATTTTTTAATTAGCTGGATTAAATGTAATGTAAACAATATGGTCTTTAGCCGGGCTGATTAACAGATTTGTCCAAATAATATTGCCCCGATGTTGATCCTTTTGGACCAACATGCTGGTCTCTAATTTAAAATCAGACAAACACACGTTTTCATCTCGGAGCGCTGTTAGTTCGTGTCTGACTGTAGTGGTTGGACTCTTGACTCATGTTCTGGCCGGCTGCTGGCCAGTGCAGGTGTTGCGCTGTTTCCCTTTGCAGAGGGAGTCTCCAGTTTCAGGAAATCAGGCCTGTTGGTTAATGTTAGAACTGGGAGGAAAACGTTCCTGGAAGGAGCATGAGTCCAGCTCGGGGGCCCGGATCCACTTCACACAAGGAAGATGTGGATGACGTGCTTTTTATTGACTGACTTTCCCTGTCCAGAGGGTGGTACAGTGGACGTTCCGGTTGATAGGAGATGATGGGTTTATTTCCTCAGTCATTCTGTTGAAAGACTGTTTTGTTCCAACCAGATCTTTAGAAATAATATTAAAACACGCTCCTTGTGCTTGTGTAATTGTTCCTTCTGGTCTTGGATCTCTTTCGATCTTGGGTTGCTTTCGTTCAGAGCGGCTCCTCTCGTCTCTGCCAGTGGGACTGCCAGAGTGAGCGTCGCCTGTTATCTTTCAGGTTGACTGAATTAGTGGTTGAGTGGTATAGGGTCTTCTGGATGTTAGTGTTTTGTCCCCTAGTCTAGTGGGAAGGAAGGATAGCTATCAGTAGAGGGCAGCAGTGAGTTGCTTTTTGAGGTGACGTATAAGACCTTTAATTAATTGAATTGAACGTGTCTCTTTTTCCAGGGATTCTACTTTGAGGTTTTAGGTTTTTTTCATGTGATGGATATGAGACCAGCACCTTAAATACATCACTACAGAGATGTCCCATTTATTCTGGTGTATTACTGCTTGAACTAGTAAACTGCAAACGTGCACCAGTCTGACAGTCAAAAATAGAATCAATTCTTTCATATGTCATGATCTTAAATTAAAATAGTTCTCCTTTTCGCACATATGGAAATGCCAGGGAGCAGGGCAATGGAAAACATCCACCGAAAGGTCCTGTTTTCTTTCAGGAAACCTCTGCTAAAAATGCATCACACTCCTCTTGTGTGGATAAAAACACAATGGTTAGGAGAGTACCTCTGGCAAGTTTGAGGAGTCTTCTTTTTTTGCGATGACTGGATTATATATTCATTAAAATCCCATCTATACAGCTCCCCAAACAGGTTGTCAGGCCAGGAGCCAGCTTACACCGCATCAGTACTTTTACGAGTGGGCCCCCCCAGAATCCTTCAGTAAGACTGTTTTTAGTGGCTCTCACTGCAAATGGAAACACTTAGCTCCCACAATAAATTACCCACCCCAGTGATGCCACACTGCTTAGACCCCCAGCTCTGCCCCTTGCCCAGTCCCTGACACACTCCCCAACTGTGGGGTCAGGGTTTGCGCCAAAATATACACTTTTCGATGGATACATGCAAACAACAATTCAGATAAGGTTCTTTTTCAGGCTGGACAAAGTTACGGCACATTAAAAAATGGGGTCTCATGAACCGAGCATAGTCAAGTAAACACTAGAACAAAACGAATGACACAGCGGTTGTTGCACTAGGGTGCAGTGTTCTTTGGCTAAGTTTGATAACGTTTTGAGATATGTCTGTCTCTCAGCTTGGTCAGACTGAGGCTGGGGTCATTTCAGGATAGAGTTGAGGGGTCTGGCTATTCATTTTGTCCAGAGATTTGATAAACAGCCATTAGTGTGGGAGGTCAGTACTCCCCCGGATCAACAAATGATTATCCTTAGTACATTGAATGAGATTACTGGATAGAGTTGTATACAACTTTTGTCATCAAATTAAGTAGCCCCTTTTGAAATGTGTGACCCGGTTCAACAGGAAGTCAAGTTCAGACATTGTACCAACATACTTAAAGGTACTTAACTTAAAGTACTGTATTGAATGTCCAGGTGTGTAAGGAAATCAGAGCTCCATAGTGTTCTTGCTAAAAGTGCTAAATAATCCTAATTATCATGCCTGCCATGTTGTGTTTTCACCACAGGGTGATCTAATTGCAGCTGACCAAACACATTGTTGTTGAAATACCTGCCCTGCTGTCCGAGCTACGTTGTGACAACGTCGTGTGTTCGCAGAGGGCCGGCGCAACCATAACAAACACAGCTGAATTCAGAGTTTACATTTCAGCTGGATGACGGCGCACGCAGCGTCTGGGTGGGACTTGGGAAAGGCTCCTCAGCCAGCAGCCCGTCTGGCACCCCGCCAGTATGGTAAGCACAAGCCTCAACAGTACGACCTGGGAACTCATTGTCCAGATGCACTTTTCTGAACACATCAGAGCCAGGAGTCAGAAAAGGCCACAGGCAGGTTTGTGGAACTGAACGTTGGGAGCTTGTTTGACGAAGTCAAGCTGTGCCAGGACAAAGGGGATTGCCTTTAATGAGGGTGTGGACCGACAAGGTCAGCCTGGAATCATTGTGACGTGGTCTTTTAAGAACTTCCAAAAGGAAGCCGCCAGCCTTATACTGTTGGCTGTGATGTGTCAAGTGCTCACAGCTACAAAAGGAAAGAATAATGACTAACATCTCTTCATTGATGATGGATTAAGACTTTGACTTATCTGAACTTGAGGTAGATTTGTTTCCTGGCACTTAAGTTTCTTAGTTACAGTTACAAAAAATAAATTACAAAGGTATTTTGTATTTTTATTATTTCAAATGCACTTGTTACAATCATTTGACCTTATCTCTCCCTCCTACATGTAGGTTTGCCATGGTTATAAAAGAGAGTTTTCATTTTCTTCGAATTGGGCACTGTGGTTGTATATTCCTGACCCACTGTGCAATCATTCACCATTAGATTGTGACACAGCATACATTTGTATGTTCTTGTTGACCAAGTTGCTCAATGTGAAAAATGGAGGACTGCTATACAGATGGCTTCCATTTCAAATTTCCAAGATTGAATGGGTTTTGTGGGATATATAGACATGCACGCATGAATTCAGAGACACAAACAGGCACGGTCGCAACTGAGGACACACACGCACATCGTGTCACTCTCTGTTGGTCTGTCTGTCTTTCTCTCTCTCTCTCTCTCTCTCTCTCTCTCTCTCTCTCTCTCTCTCTCTCTCTCTCCAACCCTTCTCTTTCTCTGAATCTCTTTCAGCCATTCTCCCCATGTCTCCGTATGTGGGTTTATTTCCATAACTGCAAGGAATTTTTGGACAACACCTATTTTGTGGAAACCCCTTCCGCAATCCCAAATGGTTTGTCCACGGAACCTCAGGGGAACAGCCAGCAACTATGTAATTGGAGAAGATTGAGTACACATACACACAGACCATAGCTTGGTGAGCTATGGAGAAGCTGAAAGAAAGATTACCAGATGTCCACCCAGGACTGCCATATGTGAGGTGGATACTCGACTTGTGTGAAAGATGTGTGAGTGGTGGAGAGGGAGGTCGTGTGAACCTTTGACCCAGTGTCTATTACCGATTGAGAGAAAAAAGCATAATGCCTGTTGACCATGAAGCTAATGGAAAACAATGACGTGCCACGTCGGTTGGTTTTCCTCTGAAGGAAATGTAGTGTTCCTCAGGATATCATCAGGAATCCCCTTTACTGATGGAAACCATGGAGCCGTCAAAACAGAGCACTGTAATTCTGCGGTCTGGTTTCAATTAAAGCATTGAATATCAAAGACAATCACTCCCATTTTAATGTGCATTTTTTATGTGTTCCCAGTTTATTTTGATGGAAAATTTGTGGGTGGAGCACTTGCTAATTGGTACGGAAAACTTGCACCTGTGGTAGACCGATGTTTTGAGAGTCAGAAACATTGAATATTTGCGTTCCACTCTTTTAAGGAGTCCAAGTTTATCCGAAAACAATTTCAGGCAACTTCTGACCATATCAGGCTGACTGAACTGCCAAGTTGGTTTCTCTTGTGGTTCTCCTATGTTTCAAAAGACAGATCATCTAAACCCTAAAGTTACCTGAACTAGTAAACCTCAATTACTACAGCAACCAGATACATTGTGTACGTATATCCAGACCTGGAATCGACCACTTAATTGAAGATAAAGTCCACCTGTAGTTTGAAGACAGTTTTTGTGGCCGGAGACCCACTGCTACTACCCTCACCCAACTATTCCCATCGGTGCTTCCTGTGTCCCCATGTTTTTAGTAGCTGTTAATGAGAAGAGATCCTTTGATTAGATCATCTCTTGTCAGATTTGAGTGCTCGCAGATTGCAGAAGGATATGACATCACTGTTTTCACAGCCTGCGACAACCTTTTCTGGATGTTTATTTGGACGCAAAATGCATTATGTCACAAATATGACCCTCAATTATACCAGCAATGTGGTATGACAGAGATGTTGAATAAACACTGTACTGTATATGATGGCAGTGGAGGCATATACGATGACATAGTGGTCTGAATATTCTTCATCCTGTGCTGAGGTTGTAACAGTTGTTTTTGTTGTCTCTCCCCGTGCGCACGACAGGGTGGATCTTTCATGACATTCTTTCCATTCTGGTAAAAGAGAGGTGGAATCACCCCGTCTATATATATGACCAAGTGCGTCACGCTCCTCGCTCGTTCTCCTTCACTGTGGTTTTCTGGACCGGGGAGATCTATATTCTAAGTCAACGTTCCAGCGGTGTTCTCTCATTAGTGGTGAGCTTTAATCTCCAAATTAGAGGGCTAAATCATCAAATATTCCTTACACATCTGAAACAGGATGAAACATTCCTGCCCTGATAGACGGTGGTGTCTCACACCGCTATTCGGTTGAGGTTTCGCCTTTACCATCGAGACTGGCATTGTATGAAAACATACTGTGACACATACGGTAAGGTTTAAGACTGTATTATGGTCTATAACACAAACAAGTCATAAAAAAATGGATTTGTGGAGCAGTCCCATTGGTCTTAAGGTTTATGGTTGCATCATCCTAGTCATCAGGTGCATGGCCTATGGATTTTACAGCAAGCTATGTATGGCGCAGGATCATGGTCCAAATGTAAGAGTTTGGGCTCAGCTCTTTTGTATTTTCAAACCAGTAGTCTACAATTACTTTCTCCACGCTGCTTTCAAAAACACCTCATGGTTCAATTATAAAAACACACTAATCTTGACTGCGTATACCAAACATTATTTTAATGATAAAATAACAATCCAAAGTGCCTGTTTAAACAAAAGATGTCCATGAGCTAAATTGATTTATTTGAGAATATGTTCAGATCAAATACACCCTGGGAAAATGAACGTCCAGATGCCATCTGACGGAATGAGTGGTGCTTAACCACATAGCAATAATGGGTTCTGCTTGTGGCAGACTGGATTGTGCAGGCACACCTGATGGCACCTGACAGCCGAATTTATGAGCAATCATGTGAAGAGAAAGTTCACTCAAACTTAATTGTATCCCAACAGTAGATTATACTTGAGGAGGTCCATTGTATGATGACATCTCAGGCCACCATTGATGAAACAGACATATTTTATGTTTGGATAAGGTTTAAATGAATCAATTTCTATGACTCATTTTCAAACTTTGTTTTGGCCACATCATTCAAAAATAAGTACCCCGTATCTAAAACAGTGTTTCAATTTACTTAAACAAAAACTCAGTAAGTGAAACCCTAGAGTATTTCTGGGTCACAAGCCCACACCCATTGTCACTAGTCTCTTAACTTGATTTATTGGGGTCTAACATTTCACGATATAAAAACGAGAATTTATTAGTTTGGTCCTGACAATTTGTTTTCTGGAGAGACATGGCTGACCTTTGTGAGAATATGAAAAATACATTTTGCACTTGTTAGATCAGTTACAGCATCATTAAACTACTTACTCCCAGTGGTGTCCATAGTCTCAGAAGACAACTAACACATTGCTGATTGGCTGTTTGAGAGAACACCACATCTAGGTGATGTCTATACGTACCACCTCATCATAATTACATCATAACCAGGCCAAGATGGATGTCACTTCTTGTTGTAATCCGGATTTTGGACCATCCTTCAGAAAATGACCTCTTTTGGTTACAGGCAAACTAACAAAGACACCTGAACTGTTCTGGAAACTTCTGCCATAATATTTCTGTTCATGGCCAAAGACCCCTATTACCCTCTTTGGGTGATTTTTTAGTTTCATATACCCGGTGTGCTGTATTATAATAATTTCTTCCAGGTGTTGAATACAGTTATTTCATATCATCGTTTTGCTAAGTCATATGCCGTGATGTTGGACTTGGTTTTATAATGTGTGCACACCTGCTCCAGATACATTGTCTGCCTGGAGATCTCTGGAGGAAGGTAATAAGAACTGTCGGTTTGGGGAAATCATGGAACACACACTGCTTTTTTATAGTCCACATAACAGCTACTCAGAGGCATAGATGCTGTAAATGAACGTTCTCAGCAACGACACTGTCTGGTTTTCTTATTATAAGCACAAGTCAAAACCTCCATTACACTCATGTAATACCGACATCCAGGTTTAGCGCACTGTTTGTCTTTTAGATAAGTGGATGAACCCTTGTGAGGATTCCCTTGACTTTGGAAATGTTGACGGTAACCCAAAGTACAGTACTTATTCACGTAGGAAATTCCATGGATGCGTACAGATGAAGCACAGATGAATCATCCGAGTGTGACCGGAGGCACCTCTCTCGCTCGACCCAGGGCCTTCCAAGCATTCCACTTCGAATACCACCAGAACCTGTGGGTCTCTTTCTTCTGGTTGACTCCTCCAACCCGAAGGCACATCTGGGGATCCTTGTCTGCAGCGAGAAGGGCCGTAATTCAAGACTGAGGAACCAGCTCTTGGGGCTGGTGACCTCCTGTGAGTGCGCCAGTGCAGCAGTGAGGCAGAGGGAGGCGGGCCAGAGCGAGGGGGACACAGAGTTTACTGGCACACCCGCTAGGAGAACACAACTATTTCCTCTCCATAAATCAAAATGGACACCCTCTGTCTGGGGGCCTTCAGTAGAAATGGAGAATGTCCATTTACTTTAAATAGGGCTTGAAATGAACTTTTCAGTCCCTCCGTCTGTGGAAAATGTTATATTTTGAACCAAAAATGATATTGTAGATTAAATGTGTTACGGAAATCCAACAATACTTTATATTGCTTCATCTGTAAATATATGGAAATTAATGTAGGGTAGTGCACTGATGGTTTTTCATAAAGACAAGGACCACCCATGCTAACACTGACAACTGTAACATTTTCATCGATTTACAGTAAGAGTAGTGTTTTTGAAGCTAGTTCGATGTCAGAATTGCCCCAACAGTCTCTGTGGTTGTGTCTGGTCATAAATACTTACACAACAAGGGGATCTCACATTTTCCTGTCATCGTGTCATCTACGTAGGTCTGTTCTCTGACATCTCTCTATGTTTCCTCCCATCACAAAAACAATCAGCTGCATTTTCCCTGTAATGGGACTCTCTCCTGGGACAGCAGGCTATGGAGTACACGTACAGACAAGTCTGATGACTCAGCCTACCTAGAGATGTCTGGCAATGTGTGTCTGATGTCACTGACATTGAGCCCCAGCCATTAAAAGCATTCTCTACCCTCGGAGAAACAGTCAGCAAGTGATGCAACCTATTCAACAAGATATGAAATGAATTCAAACGTGTGCTAGGTTCTTCTTTAAACATACTCTGTGATGTCATCTAATAACCGTCAGTCCTCTGTGTTCTTGGAGACACAATACATGCAGTACTTGACCAATTTAGCAGTCAGTGGTGATCCTTCAGACAAATCCCATAGTATCTCATAATGTTTCATAACTCATAATTCAGAGGATTATTCAAAATGTACGATTGTGGAATTTATATACACATATTCCAGTCATAAACTCCCTTGTAAATGTCAATAAGGAAAAACATGGAAACAATATATATACTGTATACATACATATACTGTATACATTTATACGGCATATAAAAACAAAACAAGATTCAAGCCACAATGCCACTTTATGTTGGAAGCCACTATATTGGCATGTGCAAAATCAATCCTCAACACCACACCTTGTCCACATTGGCTTTTCCTTCATATTGGTGGTTTGATGAAAAAATGTGAGGCCTTGGCAGCCCCTATTTCCAATGTAAACCCAAAGGAGGATGTGCTGGAACAATTCACCCAAGGCGTCTGGCTGAGAATCCACAGAGCCCAGTCTACGCGTAATTGGTCCAGACCAAATGCAGCGAATGACCTTAAGTTTAAATTCAGGCAGTTGGGAGACCTTGAAGGCAGCCTTGATCCCAGGCCTGTCCCCTTCATGCGTCTCTCACGCTGTTCTAGACCCACAGAAAACAGTCACAGACCTCAAATTGCCTGCGCTATTGCCACATAATATCTGATACGACACAATTACGTTCGGCAATTGTTTATTCATCCTTCAAATGAAGCGATTGTATGGGACTTTGTATTTGATTTGTATTTGTGTGTCTGCATCTTAAGATGGTGGTGACATGACATATCTCCTGGATTCGTGTTGTTTATGGACTCCACCAGGCAATGAGACAGTGTGTATATTTACAGTAGACAGCAGAAGGAGACACATCCGTTAACAGTGAGGGAGGGGTGCAGCCTAGCGGCCTCGGCGACTGCACCGTACACGGCCGCAATGAGAAAACCATGTCTCTGCTCCGACCTTGGGTGTGAGGCCCTTGCGCACGCACATACAGCCCAGTACAGTAAACATACGTCCGTGTTCTAGCGGAACATGTGGCTGCCGATGCTCTGAGGGGTGAGGAGATTTTTTTCCCTTTCTTCCTTAAGTACTGTACAGTATGAGCCACCACCTTCTTTACTCCCACGCCCTCGTCCTCCCTCCATTTCGATGTGCTCCACGTACGTCTGCCGAGGTAGAGGAGGCGAGAGTCTCCGTCCTTCGGCGGAGGAGCGGCCACCGATACCTTCGGCACCGAGCTTCTGGGCCAGCTAGCCGTGTAAGCCTCGCTCTCCCCGCCATGAGGTCATCCCTCAGCCATCTGCAGCAGGTTCTCATTATGCCAGACACTGTGCTACAACTCTAGTGTCTGGCTACACTTTGCCAGCAGGGCCGAGCCAACGTAAGCCATTCTTGCTGTGTTGAATGGGCCAGTCGCACCAAGGTCAGAAGGAATGCCATCGGGCTGTCCTGCTTTTGTCAATGTTTGGCTCTGTCTCCTCTCTTCGTTTTTACGGGCGGCCTTTACTATTCATCCCCCAAAGGAGGCCCTGAGTAGAAACTAAAACAGAATCACTCAAAAGGTTTAAGAGGTTTTAAACAGCAGTTAAGACGTTTCTCTTGTCCTGCACACTAAATACTCCACTTCTAAAACGTGCAACAAGAGTAAAAAGGAGTGCTGGCACCTGAACCATGTTTGAGTCTTACTGTCCACCAACAAAGACTGAACTGGAAGGAGTTTTGACACCGAAAAATGTCAACAGTGAGAACCGTTACCATTATAACCTTTGACTCAATGCTCATTGCCATGACACAAGGTGGTGCTACTGTATCTCAAAGCCCAGCTCGGCCGTGGCAGACTCCTCCAGGAGAGGAAGGCCATGTGGTTAAGGTCAGAGCTGCTTTATGACCTCAGTAACGGCACTGATTTCCTGTCAGGTGGGTCTGATTCAGTCCTCCACGGAACGCCGCAGTCTCTGAGCCAAGGCTTAAACTTCAGAGTTGCTGGTGTGTCGTTTCGATCTGAATCATTCTGTTTTGACCTTTTTATGGTCCTTTGAGATGTTGCATAGCAAATGTTTTCATAAATAAGAAGAACAAAGTGCCCTCCGTAAATAAATGGAGGGGTTTGTCAACAAGGCCTGGTTTAAAATAGAGTGGTAATATGACCAAAGCAGCACTTTGGATTGAAACCGTTGATTTTAGAAAGCTGTAAACTGTAAGTTGACAGTGATTAACACAAACCATTTGCTGCTATAGTAACCAATCTGCACACACGGAAACAGAGATCACTGTGCACGAGCTACAGATATACCTGGTAATTATGTTTAATCTGTTTTAATTGTTCCATTGAAAGGGCTATAATTCTACTTTATTAAAGAGAAGTTGATTTTCCATCTGTCGCTTCAAGAATTTATGTGACTAAAGAAACCTCATAGGCCTTTTACATCACTGTAGTATTACACTTTTGCCCTCTTTGAAATTTCATCTGCCCCCCTACGCCTACCCCCTACGCCTACCCCCTACGCCTAACCCCCCTCTCTCTCTGGTCACTCTCTCTTTCTCCATCCTCCCTGTCTTTCTCGCTTTCTCTCTTTTACCTACAGCCTTCGCCTTTTAGCCCACCAACAGTGACTAATACAGTTATAGAGTTGTGATTGCACATGTAATGCGGGTGAGTAACCTCAGAAATATCATCACTACCTCTGCTGCAGGGGTAGAAAAACCCCTCAAGCACTCCCACCTCAGAAATAGAGTGGTGACAGTTTAATGGTCTCCAAACCCAGAGCACCACACCCTCGCCACTCTATATAAAGGACCCCATTTCCAAAGCAGCGCGTCTAATGACTAATCTCATTGGTTTGTCGAGAGCTGAGTTGGACATGGCTGTGTTGTGATGTTAGGTGCTTGAACCCATGCTCCCCTCCAGCCCCACAGCCCCGCTCTTGGCCTGTTCATTTACAGGGGGTGTAAATCCCTCGGAGCAATGACATGACTGTGCGTGACTGCGAGTGGAACATTAACAGTGCTACATCTCTGTCTAGGCTCCCTGCGCTACCATTCATTTCTTATTTGTTTACACTAATCAGTAATACGTGTCCTTTTTTTTTGTCTGAGATGATGTGCTCAAATCATTAGAAAACAAGAGGGACACTTGTGTGGACGGAAAATGGGGCCCTGAAGTCTGGGGGGGCCCGAAGTTATAATAACGACTTTACAAAAAATCGAATTAACAAAGATACAAGATATAGGTGTAGGTATCAGTAATGCTCTCTGTGACTTGCTTGTAAAAAGGGCAAAAAAAGGCAAAAACGAACTATTTACTTGTCCCTGTCCCCATGAGTAACATCATTAGGTACCACTGAAACATATAGAAGTTCAGAACCAAGCAAAACCTTTTATTCTGATTGGATTGGATCTTAAAGACCATTAGAATTATTGGAACATGTTTGGTACTAGGAAGAACACCAAAACAGTTGTCTGTATGGCACCACTAAAACACATGTTTTGGTGGTGCCATATTTTTTTTCCTATTGACTGGGTTTGACAGGAACAAACCCTGAATCCCCATTATCACATCAATTTCTGCACAAACCACGTCCTTCCACATAAATTGCCTGCTGCTTAGGGTCTCACCTCACCTCGAGTTGTTCCTGAATACAACAGTTTTATCTTCATTTCCATTCACACAGCAATCGCAAGTCTCTCAGGGCTCCGTGGC
The DNA here is from genome assembly GCA_903064625.1 of Mallotus villosus. Taxonomy (NCBI): domain Eukaryota; kingdom Metazoa; phylum Chordata; class Actinopteri; order Osmeriformes; family Salangidae; genus Mallotus; species Mallotus villosus. The sequence goes on along the minus strand of CAEFZP010000561.1, from coordinate 175,531 downwards.
TCCCCTAGTGCCCACGCACTGTAACGTCAGGACCGAGTTTATGGACTGTCCAAAGTTTATTGGAGTCGTATCCTGTCAGCATTCCATGTGAGAGACTCCAGATGGAATCCCACACTTGGAGTTGTCATACACAACAGCACCCCCAGAACCATCAGTGAAAACTGCTGATGGGACAGAGAGAAAAGAGCCATCATTAATAAAGATAATGAAGCAGATGGCTCCTCTAATGGGGCTGTTGGGACACATCTACGGAGAAGCCAGTGGGGGGCGAGGGGTGAGGGTGGGCTTGGTGGGATGCTCCGTGATGGAGAAACAGGCTGTTAGCACAGCGGGTTCTTTGACCCGAAAAGCGCATAACAAACAAACGTGCCAAAGATGTGCAGCGTAATAACTACTGAAGTCCAGGAATCACGTGTAAAGGATTTTTTTTCTGTCAGTGTGGGACATGGACACGATTAAACAATGACACATTCCAATTCAAATGAAGACGGGTCGTCATTGCTCCTCCAGATGTTTGCGTGTCTGAAAGACCTCCAGTTGGGAAACAAGATGAGAGTTGTCTCCAGACCAAGGGTTGTTTTCCAAACTCAGAAAAAGGTCATTCCGAAGTGTTCTTCAGGCCATAGTTGCCTGGTTGGTGGCCTAGCGGTGTTCACCTGCTGCTCCCAATCAACGATATGCTATTTTAGCACAACTGTTACGGCTGTTAGATTCTACGTAGGATCATTGGATTAAACCTCGTACATTCTAGGATTCTGTTGTACACAAGAGTTCAATGGAGAATTCTGTAAATGCTACAACAAAGATTTGAAAAACAATAAATGTAAGGGGCTCAGTGTTAAATGAACACAGCCAACAGTTTACAGTAGCTTGTACATGGAATACAGAACGCCCTGTCTCAATGTTTCTAGCACCGAGAACTGGAGATAGAGCTCTGAGAAGGGAAGCCATGTGTTGATACGCGCAGGGGCAGTGGAAAAAAAAACCCTGTGTGAACTGTCAGCACCAGATAGCCACAGGAGCAGCTAATCTGCTCCCAGGCCGCCATTCACAGCCATGTGCCACTTGCACTCTCGCTGACAGACTTCCTCTGTACGCACTCGGCGAGGAGGTGCAGGAGGAGGGCCTGGGCGTAACCCCCCAACGCTGGAAATCCTGAGAGTGGACACACGCATCAGGAAAGACTGGCCGAGCACGAGATGGGATCGAAAGCTTCAGGAGACAGGCTTCCTGGGGAGGGTCCCGTTTGGCGCATCAGAGCGACAGAGTGAGGGAAGCGTTTCGGAGTGCGGGCACAGAGCAGACTCCAGGACTCTGAGAGACGGCTTGTATTATCTCATGCCTCTGTAGGTGTTGACGTGAAGACTGTAATTGAATATTCCATTTGCCAGACAATGGAAAGTAAATCACTTAATCAGCCGCTCCCTGCTAAATGAGCAGAACAAACAGAGAGATTGTTTGCACAATGACTAAGTATTTGGGATCGTCAGTGAAGTCTCAATAAAATAGACTGAGAGGGAGACCCAGCCCCATGATTTCATATCCCTTAAAGAGACTGTATGGAACCCTTAGTGGCTCATGACTCTGGCAACAGAGCAGTGTTGTTCTTATCATCAACACTGTACATTACAGAATGCATGACCCAATCTTATCTAGAACACTATTTGTTTGATTGTACTGTTGTTGCTAGGCAGGCTGCACTGTGCTCTTTGCTTGCTTATGAAGCACACTACCCATTTTATGAGACACTTTATAGTTTCTCTCATATGTTAATTTGTTCATACAGCTGTTCGCCTAAACTAGCATAGAGTATACGCTGCAGTTTTGATGACGCAAGTTTTGCAGGTATCATTGGAGTGTACAGCACCATGTCTAGATCCAGAGTTTAAAACCAGGCCAGAGTCGTTTTTTCTTTGATCCAGGTGTTCCATTTGGCGTGGCATCATCCTCTCCTGGATCCTGTCCTGGGTCCTGGAGGGTTGACAGGGTGACAGGGTGACCTTACGGCTGCGTCTGCCAGCCGGGGAGTTGGTCGGTCCGACACATCAAAGAGGGAACCGTGCCCCACCAGCGGAGATAAATACTCACTTCCTCTCTTCTCTTCGACACTGAATTTTCCCACACCCCTGGAACCCCTGTCCCGCACCAGAGGCTCGGCACAGAGGAAACGGCCCGACCACATCAAGAGGCTCTCTAGTGCTTTGACAGGAGGACTCGCGCCAGTGCTAAGGCTGCTAGGAAACGCCGCTGCTAACACATTCATGAGGGGGTTGCGTGTTATTTGTGTGCGCTTTGCCAACTTTCACAGTGGTGGTCGGGCAGCACATCCAAATGAAATAGATTAATGCCTGCTTTGACCCATAACCTGCAGTCACCTTCTCCACACCTGGTCCTCTCCGCAGACAGCTCTGCTAAGACCTGCCGGCTGTTTCTTTGAAATCCCGAAAATGTGTTAGGCCAAACGGGTCTCACTGACTCACTTGTACAGAACTCGTTGCACTGTGTCATGGGAAATGCGGCTGCCTGTTCAACACGAATCCACCGAATTAATTCTGTGGACTGTGGACAATCAAAATAGTAGTCCAATATGTTACCTAATACACTGAAAACTAACAGTCTAGTGTACCTCAATGAACTGTGCACACAGCCCTTGTAAGCTGCCGTCCATCTTTCACCTACATTCCCCCTCCATCGACAGTAACCTCATACACCTGAGCCCCTAGTATTTATAGACTCCTAGCTTTGTAAATTCACCCTATCAGTTACTTTATGTGCATGTGAAGTATGTGTATGATTAATATCAAAGTATCTAAATCATGACTGTAGCAATTATTTTAACTTCTCAATACTGTCTCCTTTTCAAGCAATATTTGAGCATTTCAGTTGGTTCAGTGGTTTACCAGTAGAGATAGTAGCATCACCGTAGGCTACAGTAAGAAGATGTTTTGCTACATTTGGTTTACAGTACCTGTTTCCTCCATCTGTGACCAGGACTGGACAAGCAACATATTCTGACCAACGAGAGAGTAAATCAACTGCATTTCTGGCCTGGCTTCTTCCTGTTGGGAACATGCACTCGTCATGGCGAAAAATGGCAGCTGGTAGGAAAAAAGAGCCTGTCTGGAGCCATGAATTATATTCATCCATTACCCAAACAGTGCCTGTTTTTATTTTGGTTGAGATGTGGGGCCACCCAAAACAAAATTGTGTAACGTTAGATTATTCCACTCCTTTACTACAAACAAGAGAACAGGCCAGCTCCTTCTAACAGGACTGCGTCGCTTTTCCAGATTTCTGCACCATTTTATTCCTCTCCTCAGGAAATCCACCCATGCTCATAAGTCTCTCCACCTGTTTGGAAATGTCTTTGAAACGTTCCGGGTCCCTGCGAAAGATCCTAACTGAGGCCCTTAATGAGCAAATAAAGTTTGCCAATATTTGCGATCACTGTGGAGCTTATGAATCATGCTGCCGGATTCATATTCGGCAACAGCTAATATTGTTTGTGATTCATGCATGTGCTTTAAAGAGAAGCAGTGGGGGAGAAGAGAGACCCGAGCCCTTAGAGTTCGTTCCAGCGCTTTTACACCTCATTCTAACCATCTCAAATTGTCCCACTCAATCATAAGCACCTCCACAGGACTTCAACCATGCTCAGCGATTACTCACGCCATGTGATTGACACTCCATAGGTAGATGAGATTGTATACACAAAATAATTAAAGACTGAGAAAGTGGACTTGCTTTAAAGCTTAAGGCCACACTACTAGTATAAAGTAATTGCTATTCTCCTCAAGCTTTGAAATATCAAGTTGTTAAAATATGACTTGCAAGTCGTTAAAAGGTATGAAATATGCAAGCCCTTCACATTGTCATCACATTTGTTTAACAGCAACAGTTTGGATCAAAAGGAAAGAGATACAGTATATTACCAATGCTGTCAATTCAAATGACCAAAGCTACAATATCTGTAAGTAGCAGAGAAAGGCTGTTTCAGTCCTGGACAGTTTAAGGCAAGGCCTGTTGAAAACCACCCGGAACTCTACCTCATGTCTGCCAACCCTGTCCCACTCCTACTTCTGCTGGAGAGCCTGCCGGGGCCCCGTAGGAGATGTGGAGGGATACCAGAAGTATGGCCAGCCAATGAGAAACAGGTGGCTGGCCAGAAGTGAATGAGTTGTAAGGACAAGTGTAAATTACCGCTGGCAATAATTGAGGGAATTTGACTCTGAGGGGGAAAGCGACTGTGGAATGATGGCACATGATGGGACCTCAGCCTTGTAGGTGAGGGGAAGGGATCTGTTAACATTTCAACCCGAGGAGAAGATTGCTACCGACAGCGGGCCCCATCGGCATTCCGTCACGTCAGCGACCCCCCCGGACCCTGCGGCCCGACTTGTCGGTTGTCTTGTCTCTGTTCATCATCAGGGGGCTTCCACGCCCAAACCCCACGCCCCACCGGCCCCCACCTCCCACACGACCCCCTACCCCCACCATCTCCGTTCGAGTGAAGGGGAGGGGGCAGGAAGGGGGGTTGGGGAGGAACGTTGCGTGAGCTTTTCACCCTGACGTCTCAGCGACCTGTTTGTTTATGTGTTCTCTCTCTCGCGCGCGCGTTCCCTTTGCAGGTCCATTAAAGCCCTTGGCATGGGGATGATTCTGCCAGGCAGCCCCTCCTCCACCACACACCTTCCCCTCTCACCATCCGTAATGACCACACTGGTCGAGTCCTGGCCTGTCCAGAAGCCACTGCAGGTCTGATTTGTTTTGGCTTGGCTCCTCTCTGACATGCCTGGGAAGGGCAAGGAAAGGAAATGGGTGGACCAGCCGCTCTCTCCCTGTTCCCCCAGAGCAGGCCTGGCTGGGAGAAGCCAGCTCCAGTGTTTTTCGACTCGGCCGAGCTTGTAAGGGAGCGCAGCGCATCTGGTTTTAATAAATCCTCCATGCGGCTCTCGCAAACTGGAATTGCCTGACCTGTTTGGGGACGTGATCGCCGATGCAGTCATTCTGCAAAACAACAGGGAAGAACGTGAGAGTGCTCGTGAACGTCATCAGACACACTGTTCCCCCAATGCGTTTGTGCTCTAAGGACAACCCTGCTCACACAAACCAGACCCCCCAAACCCCTGTTGGGACTGGGTGATGGATATGGGGTGTAGTGGTGATTATCTTGTAATGATGCATTCTTACCAGTGGTGGGCAGTATATCACCGTGTCTTCCGTCCTGCCTGTCTGTAAGCCTACGGTGAGAGATGGGGACTCTTCCAGTTAACTACTTCCAGGCATAGCAGGGGCAAGGCTAAATGACCATGGCAATTTTCTCATTAAGTTAATGACTGTCAGAACCCAGAATGGCGTATATCATCCTACATTTGTTGTTTCATTGTCACATTTGCAGTGTCAGGTCAAGGATGTTGGCATACAGAGAACCTGGTCTTTTCCTTGGATTTCTTTCACAATATGTAACCATTCAAGTGGAATAAAAAGAAACTGCTGGTGTAGTTACAACTGTGGAAATCCGCAGAAATAACCCTTCCCCGGCTTGTACAGCACAATGTCACCCCCACTAGCGCAGGTATTGAGCTGTAAATCTGTTTCACAGCAAGGCACAACCGGCAAGGAGGCTTGGGCACACCAAAACAACACTTTGCTCCACTGCCCAGCCTGCCAGATTAGGTCATTCAGTGCTCAGTTGGTAATGTCTGCATTGCAATCCCAGGCCCTATATTTATGACCTGTTGGCTGCACCAGTCTTGCTGACTCTTGCTTATGAGGTCAAGGCCATCAAGTTGACATCACCATGGGAGACAACATAACATCTGTCCTCATCTTTCACACCTTCAGCAGCTGAGTTTCCTCAGACCTCCCTGCCTCTCTCTGCAGTCACTTCCCTCCGAACGCACGGACTGAACGGCATTCTTCCATCCATCGCAGGGAAAGTCCCCAGGGCCACAGCCATTAACAACCGACACTCCTACCACACTGATCTCTCTCTACTCCTGTGTGGACTCGGGGCTTCTGTCTGCGTGCTGGGAAACGCGCTGTGTGGTTTTCTCTCTCTCTCTCTCTGTCTGTCTCTCGACCTCTGTCTCATTCTCTTTCTATCTCTTTTTTCTCCCTCTTTCTTTCTAGTCTTTCTCTCTCCTCTCTCTATCCCCCCTCTCTCTGACACCCAAAAACTGATCATTGCAAGGAGAAATGTGTACAATTTACAAAGCATGCTAAATCACACACAGTGAATGGTACGCTACTGTGTTTACAGTGGCAAACTGTGTCATGATTATGTCTTGTTAGACATATTAAGATGGCAAACGAGCAGCACACATGAACATCATGTGGCCGAGCTGTCAATCGCATGGATATGACAACATTACAATAGAATATCCCACAGGTATTATCCTGTAACCAAAATGTGGAATAATAGGATTTGGGGAGGGGGTTGGGGTTAGGGTTGGGGCTGGAGACCACACATGGGGCTAGCTTGTATTGTACATGCTTAATCTGATTAAAGCTTTAAATGTGATTATGAAAGAGAAATGACACAAACTTCACTGGAATGTGGACATCTACTGGTTCCGTGCGTGGTTAGAATCCTTCCCAGCCCATGGGTGGAGCAGTTCCAATGTAAGAGATATGCTGGTGTTTTTGAAGATTTTGTCGATGAATTAAACAGCTCATATTAATGGGTGTAAGCTCATGTGATTGAGCTCTGATTCATTTGAAAACACCTGCATCGTTTCCAAGTCCTGGGTTTATGACTTGAATTCAAAACCATTGCTTTTGTTTGTAGGATTTATTTGTGAGAACAAATGCACTAACAAACATCAAGATCTCAGCATAACATAATAACTAAATTAACAATGTTTGGAAAATGTTTACACATTCCGTTTGATTGTTAAGTGTTGCAATGAGTTAGACTGCTCATATTCTGCATAAACTGTAGTGTTGGCTCTAATAACCTTTGCCACAAGGTTCATGGACCTGTAAGTATCTTGGAAGACCAATATTCCACTCTTAACACCACTGCAACAACAGAAACATCTGATGAACACATGGGACACATGTGAGTTCTGGCTTTTGGACAAAGACAAGATCAAATGATCTGGACATTATAACACTTTCAGTTTTAAAGGAAAGTTTCTCCCGTTGCAGTTTCTCCATATTTCTTCTTCAGAGTACGTTTTTCTATCAGAGATACAAAGAGCACCGTGAACTGAGAAACACCTGGTGTGTGTCAGCACTTTGAAGGGAGAAGAGGAAAAGCCATATGTCATCTGTCCTGTACCAGCCTTCAAAAAGAGGATAGAATGCATGTCTAAATGCATTCAAACAAAAAGGAAATTTATCTCTGAGTTGAAATGTCAAGGCTCTTAAGCCTTGTCATTTGTAAACATAGCGTGCTGGACAGTTTCAAATCAAAGCAACAGGGTATAGTTCTGTCTCAGCATCTGCAACATTTGACAGATCAGGTCCGACGCTAGACCAACAGTCTACAATTATATCTTTGTAAACCACAAGAGACCAGTAGTAAACAACGCTGACTTGTGACTCTAAAACAGGCCTTTACATGAAACCATATACACTAAGGAGCACAGTTTACGTTCCAGAGTGGCCCGCACTAATCTAATGTATTTACATGAAATGTGTAAATATCCCTGAAGCATAGATAGTCAGAGCAGCGCATACAAAAATGGTCACATTGACAGCAAGGTGTCATCTTATAACAAATAACATGTGCGGTGGGTGGCATGGTGAGTGCTGGGAGAAAGCCATTATTTACCATGCATGGCAAAACGCATACACATGGAAGTTAGATAAACTTGAAACGAGTCGCAGACATCCTGAAAGTGGACAGCGCTTTGGCATGTCTCCTTAGCCCGGAGGGGAAGGAGCATTTTGTCTGTGTTTAGAAAAGAGGAGGACCTCCCCAGATAACATGTATTTGCAACGTCTAAACAAGAACAGAGATATTTGTTGTGTTTCGCTGCATGCTTTAAATGAGGCAGCAGACATTGTAATCGTTGGCGCAGTTTAAATATTTATCAGGGTCAATTTGCAGTTGTTTGCCATATTTGTATTTCCCAGGCTTTTTCATACTAAAAAGTGTGATTGGTTTACTCACAAGGGAACTTGATTCTACGGCACCTCATTTGTTTTGTTTAAAAATGAAAATAAAAACACCTACAGAGATTTGGAAACTTGTAGAATATTCATGTAAATTCCGAATGTGCACAATACCATTCATGATGACAGAATCATTCCATTTCTAAAATGTCCTTGAATTTATGTTGTGTTGTTTGTTTTCAAAGGGAGGAGAACAAATAATCTAAAACTTAAACTGGAGCTTGTGGAGATAAAATATAAAATTAAAACAGTCAGAAATATAGTAAATGAAAAATATTATTTTCCAATATACCTGTACTTGTACTTGTTACACAAGGCTAATACATTTGAAACTTAAAATGGAAAATAATGACATAGTTCTCCGTGAATGGATGTCAGTTACACACATTGCTGATGTTTGTTTAGATATTCTAAACCAAAAACAAAGACAGATTACATGATCCATTCATTTTATATGCACAAACTGCAATATGACTGAGGAAGTACGCACATGCTTATACTTGTATATGACAGACTATTCACTGTGGTCATGTCTTGGGTGGCATTGTGGCCAATTAACCAGGAGACCTGTTATTAAGGCAGCCCTAAGTGATCCTCATTAAGGGTATGCCAGTAAGATGTGTTGGTAAAATGTGTTTGATACAGTTTTTCACGCATGCCATCATTCATTTCACACATGAATGCATAATTCCTTTTTCTAAAGACATAAATCAAAATGTTTTACAGTACGGTCCCTGTATCCAAGGAAAATGTGTCTTTCAGCACCATTGCCATGAGTCACCTATAGTTCATCATCACGGCTGGAGCATTAACAGGGGAAATAACTCCGAATGCTTCCCTGTCTGGCGAAGAATCAACCCAGAGTCAGAGAGCAAGCAGAGGAATAAACAAACAATTAATTGGATAAGCAAATACATAAACAAGTTGATAGACAGGCCTCACACACACTCAACAGGTTTTCCTGTTTGTCTAGAATGTTTTGCTTTGCGTCACGTTGACCTCCGACTGCACCACATCTCTCTCTCTCTCTCATCTCGTCTCTCTCTCCTCATCTCTCTCGCAGTCTCTCTCTCTCTCTCTCTCTCTCTCTCTCTCTCTCTCTCTCTCTCTCTCTCTCTCTCTCTCTCTCTCTCTCTCTCTCTCTGACTCTCTGACTCTCTGACTCTCTGACTCTGCCTGCAGGACCTGTCTGGTCCTCCGTCCTGCTGGGACCCACAGCCTGCATGTGTGGCAGCCAAGCTAACACCAACAGATAGCATCATAGCACCTCTGACGGCAGCACAGACAGTGAGTGATGGTCGTCGTCTTCACTGAAGTTCACGTAGCATTTTGCCCAGGGTGGGGGATGGTGAGCTGCTTTGATAGAAAGAGGAGGGAGTGTTCCCCCATGTTGTCTGCAGAGAGGACACAGTCTTATTGAGGCCATGTTTGTTACCCTGTAACGTCAAAACGGAGAGGTGGAGACCACGGCAGATTCCCGGGCTGGTCCTGACGTCACAGGCGCGGATACACCGCGGAGACAGCTGACTAGAAGTTCCCAGAGAAGGGGCTGGGAATCTGTGAAACACCGGCTGTTCTCCAGGCTGAGGGGAGGAAAACAGAGGAAGTCATCGTCCCTCCATCCATCCTGCATCAGCAACATGTATACTAAAGAAAACAAGTGGGCTGGAAAGCGCTGGGTGGTTTGTGCTTGGTTTCAACCTTGGCTCCGTTCTCCACCAAGGTGGGGGTGGGTGGGGGGGGGGTGGGTGGGGGGGGGGTGGGGGGGGGTGGTGGTGAGGGGGGATTCTGAGCAGAGTGCAGTCACGCCCAGTCAGTGTCAGGTGAGTCATTTTATTTGGCGGTTCAGGTTGAGGTCAGTCCAAAACCGCCTGGCTCGTCCAGCGGCCATGACGGGTCGCGAGGGGAAAAACGGTGTATGCTCCACAGTGACAAGTGTCAGCTTTTTCTTACCCAGAACCCCCCCTCTTACTACAGACGACCAAACCAATCCTAGGTGATTATGGCTATGTGCTTCAAATACCACTTTGAATCCCTAATGGTTTCTGAGACAGGTTGCTGTTAACCTGTTATTTTCAAAGCCCTACATAAAATGCATATGATCACCATCCAATGAGACGGAATGCGTACCATCGATGCACAATCATACAAGTGTGTACAATTACCCTGTAATGAGCAAAAGAGAGAAGAATTTTCAGATTTTCCCACAACCATTAGACCAAACCTGTAATGTCTCAGAGTGAATGGTGGATCCAATTAGGCAGGAATTTCCATGCAGATTATCAAGTCCAGCAAACCTAAAAGCAGCCGCAGTAGGAGCAGAGGAGGGGAAGGCTCGCACGGGGGAATTTCCAGCCATGTGTTTTTGTTTAAGATGAAATTTATAAAACTCTTTGTTTCAGAATCCAGGGGTTGACCTATAGTATACCTCCTCCTCCTCTCCAACCCCACCCCACCAACCCCCCCCCTTCTCACCCTCTCCAATCTCGTTTAAGCCTTTAATCAAATGCACATCTGGATTGCATTGCTGGACTGCAGAGAGAGAGGCCTGATTGCTGTTTAGCAGACCACGCGATGATGTCACTTTTCATTAATAACGATGCTGCCCAAAGCGGTCCCATTCGTCTTCCTGTCTGGAGATACTGGGACCACTGGCCTAGGACATCACAACAGGTCTAGGACATCACGACAGGCCTAGGACATCACGACAGGTCTAGGACATCACGACAGGTCTAGGACACCACGACAGGTCTAGGACATCACGACAGGTCTAGGACATCACGACAGGTCTAGGACATCACGACAGGCCTAGGACACCAAGACAGGTCTAGGACACCACGACAGGTCTAGGACACCATGACATACCTAGGACATCACGACAGGTCTAGGACATCACGACAGGCCTAGGACACCAAGACAGGCCTAGGACACCACGACAGGCCTAGGACATCACGACAGGCTAGGCCAATCCATTGGTCCATTTAGACCATAAGAATCGCAATGACGGCTGCTTCGGCAGGTTTGCTGAGGAGCAGCTGATATGCAGAGAGATAGCCAATGTCCTGCAATCCCCAGCCGATGCTGTAGGGGGTCGATTTTTGGAGGGATCGGAGGGACAAAACTGACTGACTTCCATCAGTGAAATCACCTCCAAGCCACTGGGCACCACTCTGACAAAAGACTGATGTGGCTCAAGACCACACAGCACACACATTTACATAGACAAACACACACACACACGTTTACACATACACACACATACGTATGCACATGCAAACACACACCGTACAATGACCTAAAACCTCTCAATAAGGAATGCCCAAGCATTTGCACAGAAACATATACACTCATAACGCATTTGACATTTGCCAAGTCATCGTTCGGCAACGTCAGGATGAATTTGCCGAATTCCAGTCAGTCTATTTGAAAAGTAGAGAGAAAGTGTGTTATGAATCATGTAAACAGTGAAATCATGTCAGTGAGTGCTTTCTATGAAAAGCGTTTCTAGATAACACTGGTGAAAACGTGTTGAATTAGAACATGATTGATGACACCATAGAAGGAAAGGCGCCAGTTTGTATTCTCCCACACACTATCCTGACATGTTCCTGCACTTGAAATATTGAAGGAACATTTTCGGGAATAGAGGGTCATAATTGACCTCATTGAGCTTATGTTTGAATATTGTGACATGGCAACATCAGGTAAAATATTGAATGCCATGTTAAGTGAACGTGAATAAGTTCAAATATGTTATGAGAAGATGTGATGACACTTAAACAATCTGGCCTCAACAGATAGAGTATATGGTTGAAAACAACACAAAAATGTGTGTAAGTATGTAGCACTTGAATTTTAAATGCATCCATGTGCGACCATTTCTTTCTGTTACTCTGAACAAGTGTATATTAAAAACAGCAGGGGACCTTCTGTTGGGTGCTTTGCAATTTTCACACCACTTTGTGATTCATTTCAGTGGAAAATCCTTATCCTCTCTAAATTAAATATCTTGAAGGTCTTTTGTATTTCACGATGCATAACAACTGGTGCAGCCATGACCATCTTGTGGGAAAGATTGGTTTAAAATGTTTTTAACCCCAGGCATGGTTGGAGTAAAATAGAAAGAGCAAACAATTCTACATATTTTTGGTGTCAGTGTTACACTTGACAGTGATCAGTCATGAAAAAGGCAATAGAAACAATTAAACAGCTGCTTTACAGCTCTACTTCTCAAAGCATGACTGTTCAGCCACATCAGAGTTGAACTGTCGGTCCCAAATGTCACATGGACCCCCCCAAATCCAAAGGGTCTTCATCAGAGTTCTTCAGTGTAAGACGGAAGACAGTTTTAGCCATTTTAGGCATTTCATTAACATCTGCTTTTGATATTTATAAAGTTCGTCTCAATGACGCCATGTCGCTTTTCCTCTGTCTGCTGCAAGTCTTTGAAAAATGTGCACATCCCAGCTCCAATAGATTGCATTTATTTTAAACATGTGAACATGCAGCTTTGGATTTCCTTCCTAACCTTGACATAAAACATTATCTTAGACACAAAGCAGGGCTGTATTGAAAGGTATTTTCTTGTGGATTTCTCTTGAAACACAATATTCTAATGAGGCAGAACAAAAAAACATTGAAGGAAGCATACCCGTTCTTGTATTGAACAGTATTTACAGTAAACACTTTATTTGCTTTGCTCTGACTCTGTCTCGATGGTGGACATTGGAAATGTATCAAGTCTCTTCGCCTTCATTTCATTGGTGGAGAGGTTTCACATGGACTGTGCCCAGACTGGTCAAGCAGCCAACCAGAGCATTGCTGTTGGGGAGTCAGAGTCCACATTAATGAGGGAATGGTTTTTAGACCTTAAGTGTTTTGCTGATTATGCCGCTTATCCAAATGAGGAGTATCGGACATTTCAAAAGAGGAAGCCATTTATCTGTGAGGGGACAGCAGGCCTGGTCTGGAGAGCTTCACCGCCCCGTTCTTATCACCAAAAGCCAGAAGAGAATCACTCCATAATGGCGCTCATTTGATCTCCATGGGGCGGTGGACTGTCTACTGTCAACGACTGACCCCTTCAGATCCCCCGTCCATTCAGCGCTGATGTACTTATCTGCCGAGAATTTCACCATTCTAAATATGAGATAAATAGGACAATTACTATTTTGCAACACGCACACACGCTTGCTTAACTGTAAAGTAACGAAACAAGACAAGCAGATTCCACTCGGAGGACATACTTGGCTGTCGAGAGCGTGATTGTCAATAACACCAGGAGTTTTTTTTCCTCACAACCAGCCGAAAATACTAAACCGTGAAATACCTTCCAGATTTGGAACCACGTCAAGCCCATCCCATGAGCAACAGCAGGCTGTGATCATGCACCGCCATTCTGTCAGTAAAGAAATCATGACAGAAAATGTACTTCTAAAAAAAAAGATGAAAGAACCGCGCTGGACCGTCGAGGTGGCCTTTCGCAGGTGGGGCGGTGCTGTTGCGTGCTATCCTCTTCATCTGGGAGCACCTGAAGGTAGGGTGGATGAACAGAAACACATGTGACCTGGGAATGATTTCTCACTGGAGTGACGGGTCAGGGTCATTCTCCTTCTCGCTCTGTTTGAAGAACCAGAGGAGAACATATTCTCTGAACCTTAAGGCCAAAAGCCCCCTGAACACCCTCATAAACATAACTCTGATGCTGTGGCTAGGATAACATCATGACTGAAGCACCTTGATTTTCCATGTACCAGATCTCTTGTGAACACTGTGAATTGGAGGGGGCCATGGTAGAAATTGTGACTGAACCATGACTGAAAGGTGTCTGGGCCTTCTCTTATCCGTCTTCTGCCGTCATGACTACTACATACAGACCATAAGACACGTAACATTAACGATCCCAACACATGCCACACTCGAGATCAAGGAGACAACTGTGATGTCTTCTTGACTGAGATTTCAAGGTATTTTGACACAGGCACGTTCCTAGGGCAAAGTTACTTTGACATTTACATTTAGTCATTTAGCAGACGCTCTTATTCAGAGTGACTTACAGTAAGTAAAGGGACGTTCCCCCCGAGGCAAGTAGGGTGAAGTGCCTTGCCCAAGGACACAACGTCAGTTGGCAAGGCCGGGAATCGAACCGCCGACCTTCTGATTAATAGCCCGATTCCCTAACCGCTCAGCCATCTGACTCCGTACAGTTTGTAGAGGCGTTTCACGTCGGTGGGTGCTGGGGGGGTTAGAAGTGACGGCAGTCCAAGCGGGAACTCTCCCTCATGACCGCATGGTTCATCTGCCAACACCTCGCTCTGTGCCCCTTGGCATCTTGACCGTCGGTCCCCTCTCCTTCCTCTGTGTAACGCTGTTATCTCTGTCGGGCCCTTCCTGGCTGCTTGGCAGAAGGGAAGTATTTAGTAACTGGTTAATAATAGGCTCCCATTAAGAGGAAACAGCCAGGCCGCTGGTGCTAACAGAGGTTTGACACCGGTGGTGCTCAAGGAGAGCAGCATCTAACAGTAAGAGTAACAGTGTGGGAAGTCTCCATCCCTTTGAGAGCCAGCCAAAGTACATGACTCCATATTGATTCCTTTAGTCATTAATGGCGCTCGCACAAAGTCTGTTGTGGATTGTTTTAATAGGGGAGCAGTGATGACGCAAGGAGGGAGTGGAGTCCTGTCTCTTCAAAAGGGAGGGGAGGCCTAAAGGTTTCCATTGTCTAAGGAGCAGATTCATCTGGAGAGGTGTTTGTTTTGATTCCTTGAACAGTGTCATTTGCGTCTCCTGAATCAACAAACTGCACTCATTTCCAAGTGCATGTTTATTGACTATGGTGGGCCTTAAAAAACGACTGTTTTTTACAGTCGATGTCTGTGCACATGTAACCGTCTGCAAAATGGAAAATTCCAACCAAAGGATAAGTGAAGCACCAACTGTGTTGCATGTGAAGTGTACGTTTGCGTGACTAACTTGTTTATTGCCCACATTCGCTTCGTGACTGTCTTACATATTTGTGCCAAGTTTGAGGCCACATTCTTAAATCTCTCCATTTTGTTGGTGGAGAGATTGGCTCGTTTCTCCTCTCTGGATTACACTGGTCTGTTTCACTTCCACTGTATATTCCAAGATATGTATATTACATTAAGAACCCACTGAATGGAAACAATATGTGGCGAACGCAAACTCGAGACAGATAAAGGCCAATCGAAAATATTTGTTCTCTTCATCCTCCAAACACGATCTCGTTTACCATCACAAACTGAACAAGGGCGTCTCTCATGAATTAGCATTAGTTTGGAATGGATTATATGACAGCGAGTGCATCATTGGCCAAAACCATTGCTACATCAGGCATAACGGTTCTCACAGCGGTGTCCACACATTGTGTTAATCACATCCATCAAGGAGGTTTTTTTTGTCGTCTTTTTTTTCATGATGAAATTGCCTTGGGGTTTCCACCTCCAAGTGCAGGCTTCTCTCTCCCTTTCTGATCTACGAGCTGTCTTTGGCACGCTGGTCCAGCACGTAAATGTCTTTGGCAGACACAAAAGTGTAGTTCTGTGGTTATGTGTTAGGTATGGTGACACAAACTCCACCGATTTACAAGTTGACAAAGATTCCCCTTGCCATTAGGTTTGACTCATTTCATGAAGTTGCCAGTCACGTTTACAATGGGGACACTGCAATGCGTGCGTTGCTGCTAACATATGGGGTCAGTACAGAAAAATGTCGAGTCTTTAAAACCGATGACATCTATATCTGTCCTTGGAGGTCTTAGGCTATTTCCTTTAGCCTTTAGAGTTCACTGTGTGCTCTCACGGAAAAGTGTGCCTCTCACTTGACACGCCAAATCTGAAACCTTGGATGTTAATGGTGCATGGTTATTATATATTTTAAAAAGGGAATATGTATTCCACTGTAAACAACATGAACGTATTATTAGACAGCCTTTTCTAACATGATAAATGATCTGGTCAGCTTATGACTATGGATTTGATCAATGTTTTTGAATTATGTCATATTACAAACTGCGCACGCATTATATTTGAAGAAGACTTAAATTGGTCACCAAACGTGTGTTCGCCCAGGGGACATGATCAAATAGCACTTTTGACGTACCAGAATGTGTTTGTTTCAGGTCTTCTAGTTTGTGTAGAGAGGGTGGTTTGGAGCCACTGGGACCTGGAAGTCTGAATACTGCTCTTGGACCATGACGGTATGTTCGCTTGGTCTAATGGTTGACACTTTGGGTTAGGGGGATCGTAAAACCAGGGTTCAACAAGCTGTCTCTGTATCCAGACCTGAGGCAGACCGTGCTTAGAATCATAATCACCAAAATACGGGAAACACTAGCACTGACTGAAGTGCTGTACTATCCTTTACTGGACTGGACTGGACTGGACTTAACTGTCCTGTATTGAACTGTACTGTACTGTTCTGTGCGTCACCGGGGACAACCGCAGATAGCACCAAGGGCCACCAGACCACAGGCACTCCAAGATGACAGGGAGGGGGTGTTCAGGGAGCAATAATTAAAGTCCCATCAGAAGAGACATCATGGTTTCAGTGCCACTTTTATATACTTTCCCACAGCCTGCCCTCGGTCCTCGGGGACTGGACTATCGATGCTATCTGTGACACAAAGTTTCCTCGAAACGGCCAAAGGAAAACGGGAGCATTATTTAATTCCGACCACACATGACACGGTATATTCAATGCCTGGAAATATGGCTGGTGCTATCGACACAACTGTTTTATCGACGCAACTGTTTGACCAGAGTACCGTTCGTGTGATCTCAATGTACGGTGAAGTCATGACGCATGGTTGTGACACACAAGTCGAGCCAGGACTGGTTATCTGAGAGCTGATACAAGTGGAGCTAATCCAAACACAGACCCACCCTGTGATTGAATATAATTGCAGATGGCGTACCTTCCCCATGTCCCACTCACTGTGGCTGTCGCCCCCTGACGCACCTCACCTCCACCATACCAACCACACTGCCGCCAATAAAAAAATGGTTCTCATTTTCTTATTTTGAAAATGTCAGGAGAGTAGAAAGGTCAAAATAAAGCTTGTAAATTCGACATATTGACCATATTTTACCCTCGGACGTAATCTTATGAACAATTGAATGTGGCTGCTGTTTTGATTATAATAACATTGTGGCATTGCCCTTTTGTTAGTTTGAGTGCAGTATGAGTTTAGAGGAAGGGCCGGGTTCAACTCAAATCAAGAAGTCACTTCCTTCCATATTTGTCAAACTGATATACTGTAGCGAAGAGAGACTAATTGAAAGGCAGGAGCTCGTCAGATTGGCAGCTCCAGTATTACACACTGTTATTTTCTTTGGGCGCATTGTGAATCTTGAGCTGCATATTTGGCTTTTTTTGACCGTATGGATTTCACATTTGCATGGAAAAATCTTTCTTGTGTGTTTGGGTTTCCATTGTGTGGACAACATAAAGGACTCTGGGATAGGATGTGGGAGAAGGGAGTGTGCTGTTCGCCTAAGTGCATGTTTGGGTGTCTAGCTGACAGCCTTGGTCATTGGCTGATGTCAGTGGATACATAAACTCAATGGCCCATCCTTTCTCTTCTTTCTCTTCCTCTCTTTCTTTCTCTTCCCCTCCTCTCTTTAATTCACAAGAGGAAACCATTAAAGAACTGCTACTGCAGATATCCTCGCTCCACATGCTGTGGAACCATGGCTTGCCTCCAACACACACAGTTTCAATCACCATGTTAAGCACGGGGCTTTTAAAACAAATTAGAAATTAGACCTTTGTGGTCGGAGTGACAAAATATGATTTTCAAGACAAGGATTAACCAAGTATCCCTCTCATGTGCTTAGTCTCTCTTTTCTAAAATCAATACCAGAAATTACAGGTTGTGTGTGGTTTCCTCAATACTGTTTTGAAACCATGTCTCAGTCACAAGTACAGTCTGCACTGCTAATAAGTAAATTGGTGTGCAACAGTACCCATCCCCACTCAACCTATTTATTAAACAAATCAATGAAATCCTTGTGCAGTTGATAAATCAACTTTTTGCATTCAGATTCATGAATACTAATACAAATAATTGTATTTCTTTGCAAGGAGACACACTTTGTGTCAGGCTGGGGATGAGAGCATGCATTCAAATGTATTTCTGGTCATCCATACTGTTCCAGTTATGAAATCATCCCTGTGTAATGCTCTTTGTTCTAGTGAACCTGGACACAACCCTTAAAGGTTAAGGTTGAGAGTAGAAGGCTTCACCTCAATGCTTACCCACTGTGACAAAATCCAAAATGTGTACATGCATATGGAACATTATTACTTTCTAATGTGACAGAGCATGCAATAGCTAAAACTTTGGCATGACAATGTGGTTCCCTACCTGCCAGGAAGAACATAAATCAAATTAGTTCTAACTCAGTGACTTGTTTCTTTGCCGTAGCCAGTATAACCTGAACAAAGTCAAACAAAGTCAAACTTAGTAACAGAAACTTATTGAATAACTTTAAGTAGTGATTATCACATGTTGTTGATCCCCACAACAGCATGTGATAACAACCCACCCCTGCGTTTACAGCAACGAGAGACATGAGGTCAGCCAAATGGGTTTCTCGGACTTCAATGTGTTTTTGTAATGCAAGAGTCACGAGGAACATACAAGAGTATATCACAAGTGATCCACATTCTCTGGTCTGATTTTCATTGTAGGTTAGAGGTGATCTTTCCAAGGTCGACCTCACCATGCCAATGGATACCCCACATCCCATCTGTCCTGCTTGAGGGGCTGACTGACTGACTGACTGACGACTGACTGACTGATGACTGACTGACTGACTGACTGGCTGGCTGGCTGACTGACTGAATGACTGGCTGGCTGACTGAATGACTGGCTGGCTAGCTGGATGGTTAGTGAGTTTGTTCACTGACTGGCTCACTGGCTGCTTGGTTGGCTGGCTGGTTGTCTGGCTGGATGGTTAGTAAGTTTGTTCTCTGACTGGCTCACTGGCTGGTTGTCTGGCTGGGTGGCTGGATGGCTGGATATCTGGCTGGCTGGCTGGCTTTCTGAATGAGTACAAAGAAAAGGCATCTGTAAAATGAGAGGTGCTGTGCCTAATCTAAAAGGTCACATGCTCTGACTGACTGCAAATCTCCATTCCCTCCCTTTCTTCCTCCACACCAAGCTTGATGTCGGACTAAATGACCAGGATCCAAAACTGTTTCATGAGGGTTCCCGTTTCCCGTTTGACAAGAAATAATACATTCCATCTCATTACGTCAACAAACACATTGTATTACCATTCATCAATGGTTAATGAGAGGAAAGCATGTATGGCCCGCGCCCACTGTGATATGCCAGGTGTTGGTCTTCTGTCACTGAGAGAATCTGGGCAGCAGACTGTTCAGTTGGCACTGTCAAAGGTACTTGTGTTTCCGCATGATATTTAGCAACTGAGTGTTCGATTTTTTTCCTGGTTAATAATAGGGACTGACCTTGTGGCTGGATGCAGTCACTGGCTTAGCTATGTAGATTGCTGGTGGAGACGTCATTAGTCCAGCTGTTCTAGCACACAGTTCTGCGGTTGCGCCAAGGTCCAGGATTCCACACCATAACTCAGATACGTCAGGGCCTCAGCAGGTCACTCTGCAGGGCCGCCTCTCAACGAATGTCACCTCTGGTGACATACAAAATATCAGGGTGTTGGCATGAGGGATCCAGATACCTTTCATGTCCCTGTGACAGATGTCACCTCGCCAGCTAAAAACAGACACTGTGGTTGCTTGTTACACAGGTCATTTCAGATGTCCAATATTTCCCCGTGCCTTGTTCTTGAGAAAGGACAAGGGGCACAGAGGGTCCTGGTTTACCATGGACTTTTCTGGAAGGACAGGAGGGGGGTTAGCCAACATAACAGCTCTTTAACTCTTCTACTGAATTCTACCGTATGTGTTTAGACATTTCAGGGGTAACTTTGCACAATAATCAGTTGTTTAAGTCTAGCTAATGCTCAACCTGTAACCAGACTGACACCCAAAGTTAGAGAATACAGCGGCACAGTGACGCACAGCTCTCAGCAACCTCTCCCCCGCCGAAAGGGAATCCTAGATGGCAGTGCCAAGGACAATAGAAAGCATGACATGGGAACATCTCAACTGTCTATCTCTCTCTCTCTCTCCAACACTGGACACCGTGAGTCAGGTCTGCGAGGGGGAGCCCTGGGCCTAACCCCGCCCCTGCCGTCGGACAGACAAACGGGGGTTGTGAGGGTGCGGGGGTGTGGGGTAGCCTTTCACATGAGTGTGTTATGACCGTGCCCTTGCCTCTCTGCCCCTCATCCTGTTTTTTCTTTGTCCTCACCGGGTCTCCGCTACCAGGGAACCACACGTTCGAGGGTGGAAAACGACGGCCTTCTGTCGATTTCTCACACAATCGGGAGTCCCTCCGGCTGGTCCCAAGGCGTGATGGGAAAGAGAAATTCCAAAGGGTAAGCAGACAGGGGAAGCCCCGGTCTCGCCTGGGGCAGGATGCTCAGAAACACAACAGGCCCTGGCCCTAAAGAGACACCTTAGATCTGATATACATTTACCCACCAACTCACAAATCTATCTGGTGCTTTATCATAACGGGATTCATTCAACATTCCCTTTCTATAAGTGAAGGCATGCAGTCAAAACATACGAATGAAATAACATTTAACTTTCAACGCTGCAATCCTAATTAAATGACTAATAAACAGGTTGGATGGCATTGAAGTGACTTCTTTAACTCAGCACATTGTTTGAACAGCCTGGTTACTGAATTCCAAATGAGTTTGCCGTCAGTTTGTTCGCGTGAAACCTAATAAGTAAGCCACCCCTGAGATTTCCAGTTATCTGACTGGGTAGCCGTGACCCTTTCCAACCTTCCATGTCTGCTACCTGAACTCTGACCCCC
The DNA here is from genome assembly GCA_903064625.1 of Mallotus villosus. Lineage (NCBI taxonomy): Eukaryota > Metazoa > Chordata > Actinopteri > Osmeriformes > Salangidae > Mallotus > Mallotus villosus. The sequence continues at coordinate 154,470 of CAEFZP010000561.1, read as the reverse complement.
CCGGTTCCCACAACGACTCCTGGGAGTTAGAACTTGTTGAAACCATAACTGGTACAGAGAGTGCACACAAATACCTCTTCTCTCCCTCAGTTACTTCTTTTCTTTATGAATTTATCGCTTCTCATGAGGTGGTCTTCGGGCTGCCGTGGCTGTGAAAATACTTTCACTGCTTTGCCAATGAATGTAAGTTATCTTGTTTTTATGACATTCGTGACATTTGAGGAACGTTCACACTGGAAGATGTCCTCTGCCATTTTTGTTCACTGACTTCAGCTTAAAATTTCTGAATTTCTGAAACGGAATCTTTCATATTGTCTGTGTGTTATTGAACGTATTTGACCATCCATCGTTCCCTGTCAAAGTCTGTGATCACTCATAACAACTTTTATGATTCTATTAGAGGTCATCTCTGAAAGTCATTGTATCAGACAGTCAATATCACGGCATCGGATCAGAGCAGTTTGGTCATGTTGTGGATACAAACAGCTCACCCCTCGACCCCCAACTCCTCCCATCCCTCTCCAAGCTCCCCCCCACCCACCAGCAGAGCCTCCCAGAGTTCACAATGCAAACATACCAAGTGGAGGAATGAAAGAAAAAAAGGAGAAAGCGAGAGAGTAGAATAAAAAGAAAAGAAAGTGCCGGATCAGCGGGGCTCAGTTCAGTGTCAAGGCTGGCATTCTGTTTCCCCAGACTGGGCTTCGTACTGCGAGGGGGCAGCTCCAGCGTCTGCTGGCTTCTTATGGGCTTAGGCCACTGGTGGCACCTGTCTCCTCTTCAGCGCCAGGCCGGGGAGACTGCCCCGCTAGCCCTGATCCCACCACTAATTACTTTCAAAGCAGCACAGATTTATCGCCCTCTTCCACAGGCGCCGATGGGCCCACAGCTCCCCCAGGCTGCTGCTGGGACGCTGGCTTCTCTCTGGCCCCCGGGGGTCGGGGGCTGTCACCGTGCCACATGCTGAGGGCAGCCAAGAGCCACCTCGCTGCTCTTCGACCGTGGGTGGAGGGGTTGGATGGTCCCTGTGTGTTTGTTCTCCTCCATTGACTGAAAGGATCCGACTCCCTCAGAGGGGGCCCTGTCGTCCCTGCACTCTCAATGGAGCTGTTCCTGGGCATTTTCAGGTCAATGTTTCTTCGATTACCGTTACATTAAAAACTTGTGAACCTGTAAAAAAAACTAAACATGATCTGATTGACTAGTTGATTGACAAGAGTTATTGTTTCATTGGCAACCATAGAATTGGCCATTGAACCTATTTTAAATAAGGATAGTCAGGATATTAACAACTCACTATACACCAGTCATAATGCATCAAGCAAAGTAGCAGCTGAACCAGTAGCTTAGTCACATCGCAGTTATTATTTTGTTTCAGTGCGTAGAAACGTACAGTGTGGTTAAAAGCTACAACAGATTGTTCTAGAAGCTATCGCTTGTGCACACCCGTCTCCAAACAGATGTAACGGTTGACTAATCAAGCCTTTGAAGGCAGTTCAGTGCCTTGATGGAAAAAAGACAGTCACACGGAGACTGACAGAGTACATTTCAGGAAACTCTGTGATCAATTGTAGATTAGGTTGACATATTGTAGAGATTAACCTGGAGCATTCCACCCATAGAGGTCAACCCAAACAACAGAGGATTTATATAAAATTACACTGCATGCCTTGTCCTATTACAGTAGCTACATAGTTCAGCCTGCGAAATTCTGGTCATTTTTATGATAATAATAATAACTAATGCCCACACAACTTTGGATTACACCCTCAGGAGACCAACAGTGTAGTAGATGGAACTCTGGCCAGCTGGAAGGTGAACCATACGATACGACCCACTTTCCATCCCTTCCTGGCTAATGCTACAGCTAACGAGGCTGGCCAATCAACATGTTCCAGCTCTCTCTTCTTCTCTCTGCTAAAATAAGGGGAAATAAATGGAAATAATTACTTACGCTATTAAGTCTGAGATAGCCCCATTGGAATAATAAGGACATTTTAACTGAAGCCGGTTTCCTTTCATAATGTGATGATTGCTTATTAGCAGTCACTGGAGACTGAGAACCACACTAGTGTGACCACCTGCCTTCTTCACTTTGTGGTAATCGTACTGAACGCCACATGTAGAACAAGTGGTGCCAGGAGTCATGTTCTCCCTTGTGACTATTCACCTCTTAAGGGTTTTATGTGGAACGTGGTCATATTGAATGAGGACATTATCAAAGCAACTTCCCATTTTTATTTCTTTGTCCGGAATCAAGTAAGCCTTGTTTGCACCAGGTGAATAACTTTTTGTCCATTCGACCGTAAAACACACTCAACCCGTGACGTGACCTCTCCATGCAGTAGTCTGTCTTCCCTACCTTCCGTGTTGTCTGGAAGGAAGACTGGATCATTAATTTTACTGGTTCCCTATGGCTCAATACATCCTTTGATGTTTTCACTTCACTTGGCATTCCGTGCACCTCTAAGTTGGAGCAACAAAAAAGGGGTAGTATCCATGTTACAGTACATGCACTTATAAAAGACAAACCTGTCCACTTGGCCGAATGCCAACGCACACGGCGAGGTATGGTTACTCTTTGATGGCGTCTGAAGGAGAAACACATGAGGGGGTCCGTGCACTTAAGTTCTGACTCACGCATACGTCACACTAGAAAACCCAGAGGGGCAGTTCATGCAGGTTCATTTCCATGGATTACAAAATAATCTGTCCCCTTCTTCTCTCTTGTCATGTCATAAGTGAAAGTAAGCAGAGGATTTGTGTCGCTAGCTCTAAACTCTCTGACTTTGTCTCAGGCTACAGTGCAAACTCTTGTTAGGTTTTGCTATTTCAAGGTGTGATGTTGTTTCACAAAATACTGTAAAGGCAAGTCATGGTTGGATGCATACTGTGCATATGTACAGGGTGGGGCTTCAGATGCATCTTTGACAATGAACAGGTATGATGGTAACAAGTGCATCAACAATACACAGACTTCCTCAGATTGTGATTAATGATATGCCCCTCGTCGCCCACTAAGGGTCTCATTTGAACGATTCATTGTTATGACTTGTTGACACTCTCCAGATTGGCAGGCCCACGAAGGCAGGTCTCCTTCTAATTGACCAACTGGCAGGGGTGCTAATTCACCTGTATTGTTCACAGGTAAAAGGCCTACAAGTTATTCACATGCGGGACGTCCCAAAGGGATCCTTGAAAAACAAACCACAGTGTTTGACCTTTTCAGAGACTCTTGTACCAACAGTCTCCTCTTACGACTCATATCAGCTTCCATTGAAGTCCAAACAAAACCTCCGTAACAGTAACTAAATAAGAGTTTGGGTAGGTGCCCTGCCATAAGAGCATGGAGCCAATTAAACACTGGGAAACACGTGAACATTGTTATGAAGCAAAACCTGATTTCAAGAACAAGCATGGTTTGCAACCAGGCACAGACCAATACAAACAAGCACTTGATCATCACTAAATGATGATGTGTTCAAAAACGTTGTCATTGTTTTCCAAAGCTCGAGAGCCCAGGCAGGCATAGTTGTCACTGAACAGAATTACTTGTAATATTTCCTTCCTACAGATTTTCTCCCCTTGATCGGTTCAACATTTACGCTTCCTGGACAGTCACTGCAGTTGATCTGTGAGATCCTGTTCACATTGTCACTGGGAAGGATGTCAGGGGAGAAGGATGGTACTGTCAGGGGAGAAGCCCATTAAGACTGATTTGGTAAATATTTAGGCTTAGCCACATTAAGCTGATTTAGGTACTTTACTCTGCTGGTCTGCCATGAACACTTGAGACTAAATCTCCTTTAATTCGTACTGTGCCACTCCGCGCAAGCTTCACATTTCCCCAGGACAATATAAATGCCTGGTTTGGCCAGTTGCATCATCGTGGATTCCTTTTTATTTAATATGGGATTTATAGACTTTTTATGATTTTATGAGGATTTCTCTAACTCTGCTTTGGCGACTGTGTTAATACTGTACACAGCTTGCTATTGCTTGGAGCTGGGTCTGGTGTTTTCGGAGGTATTGTACGAGAGGAGGACTCCCATCGTCAGCTGAGAACGTCTGGGCACATCTGACATCACTGATCTGAGGAGCCATAGAGACAAGAAATGCTGCCAAAGGTCAGCCTAAGGGGAGAACAGTGAACCAATACCAGGTTCTTGTGGTGAGACAGCGGAGATGTTGTGGTGAAGGGCTAGGCTAAGCTACTCGGGTGAAGGGTAACCATGGCCGCGGTTGAACAATTACTGGAAGATTTATGAAGGGTTCGAGCGTAATGAAGTTGTAACAGAGATGTTTGTTTTTCCAAAAACACCAGTGTGTTTTAGATGATATACATTTTTGTGGATCACAATCAAAAAGGGGATGCGGAAAAAAACTGCACTAGTTGATCTTTGTTCCCGTCTTTCAAGGTGCAGCCCCAGACCACACTGTACAAACATTTCTTATGAAATTATTATGACTCATTTATGAAATGATCTTAACATTTGTCATTGTCTTCTTACTATTAAATGTGCATTCCATGCGTTTGGCAAAACGTATTCTATGTGTTCGCATGCTTAATAAGATAAGCCAAACAATCATTAAAGAGATGACATCAGTGTTTACTGAATGTGACACCCATCAGCAGCCCCTCCCCATCAGTCCCATGTCCAAACATCTTTTATGTTCTACCTGGCCGCAGCAGAATGAATTGGCTCCTGTGATTCCATCTTAGTGTAGCAAGGCTTGTTACCCTGGGTAATCTCTCCCTCACCGAATCTTCTATCTTGGGCACATTCTTAACACAGCCACTGAAGAGCCAATGACAAGCTGGTCACACAAGTATTATGTTTTATGTTTTCCCCATTACTGTCTACTGTTTCACATCCAGGTTGGGACCATTGAGCAAACTGCAGCTTACAAAAGAATGGGCCCATTGATTCCCTGAGGAATAATTTTAGTGGAGGGAGAGTTTAGCACAGGCCCAGCTAGAGAGGGCTATTAGTTGCTTCTCCAGCTCTGTGATCCATGACTGGAGAGGCTCAGTGTGAGGGGAGAAAGGGGACCCCAAGCCTGGCACTGCATCCATAGTGTCAGCTCACTCAAGCCAGCAGGCACCGAGCTGCTGGTAGACTCATGTTTTGTGCGATCCTCACTTGCAATTACAAACAACGACAAAAAATCGCCTGCTTCCTGGAACTCCACGCAGGAAAATATCAACCAATGACTCAGACAGTATATCTCAAATTTCCCATGCCTGTCATTGTATTTATGATGTGTTTGCTAGTAGTAAATTGTAGTTAATTGAATGCCTCACTGTTATAATCAAGACCCTTAGCCGTGGAAACCGGTGTTCCATTTTAAAGGCCGCTCCATGTGCAGAATACACAACCAAATCATAACATGTCCTGACGTGCCCAACACAGGTTATACAGTCAATATGTGTTTGATTGAATCCCTCTGGTTGGTTCAGTGTGTCCAGCTCTCGGTCCTGGCTCACCCACCAGGGCGGGGCTGAATTCCTCTTTCTCAGGAGAAAGCAAAGTGGTCCATCATTACCTCTGCTTCCCCCCTTTTCACATTTCACCACCACCCTGAGCTGAGATATCAGCTAACACATTATCCTCTTAGCCCTGGAGACTGATAGCCCGTGAGGCTCTGGAGCCAGCAGCAGCCGTAGAAGCCAGTGAATAGAGAAGGCGTCACAATCACAGCAACAGTCAATTGGTCACAAATCAGATATTTCATGCACACTTATTGACCCATTCAAATGTACAAACCCAAGCCGTCGACCTCGGCACATTTTGACAGGTCTATCGACGTGAAACTGACTGGGCACCACGAATCGGGCAGGGCTGTTCAAATACATGCATCGCCCACGTGTCAGTTTTATTGGTGTTTGTCGTACAGTTATTCATAACCTAAGTATCTTAAGCCACCTGTTGTAGATTATAGAAATGAGCAGTCATTTATATGTTGTAACACAATACTAACAATGAATAACAGCAACAACATTAGTATCCGCTTGTTACTACAAACCATTACCCCTCAGCACTGAATATTGGGTGACATCGTCCCATCAGAGTTGCCCGCCAGGAGTTACTTTTTCAAGAACATTTGATTGTATACCTTGGCTCGGGCGTCCCTCGTGTCAGTACAGGAAGCCAAACCCACCAGGTTTTTATGATTAAATGGACAAATTTGGTGAGGGTTCTATTCCAGACACCTTGCCAAGTCATTTTATATCACTCAAACGAGCCAAAGAAGAAGAAAAAAAAATTGAAGTAACTAACATTAATAGCTTTCAATGTAAGGGAAACAAAAGTCCTTAATAGCTGTGAGATGTTTTTACAAGCAAATCTGGAATTCCTCACAGCGGCATGTTTTTAAACAGGGCTCCGAGGCTCTTTATGTAATCGCCCGAGCCCAAAAAGTGAGATGTCATGACGTTCAAAACATTACAGCAGACCCAGGCGCTGGCACGGGCCCAAGATGCACCTGCACATTCAATTACTCAGCGAGTGTTCCTCCTCTCCCCTGGTCTAGACACCCAACACCTGCTGCACATTAATCTCAAACAGCCCCCGCTGCCAGATACGCCTAGTTAACATGACAACATGGACATCAGATGGACCCCACCTCTCCCTCCTGCCCTGCGGGGACCCCGCCGCTTGGCCCCCCGCTCTGTGGGGGTGAAGGTGTGTTCAGCCTCCACGCTAGCCATGCCGAGACGGCTGGGGCTGCAATGGGGGAGGGGGGGGGAACTAAAGAGCTGCCAGATCCGTTTCACACGAATCTGCCATCTTGGCAGGTGCCTTGCCCACTTGGCTCGAATCAAATACCTCCATACTCTTTGACTGGTATGGCTCTGGAAGTTGTCCATGCATGGGATTGGTTCTCACCAACCTCCCTCCTCTCCAGCTCACTCAACGTCATTGTTTCCTACTGCAGAGTCAGACCTGGTGCTTATGTTCCCTTTGAAAGTACCCACACTTCACACTGCCTACTCCCAGTCTATGAGACTACTCCTTTACTCAAGTTGTCTCAAACTAGATCATCCGTCTACTTTCGGTGTCCCTACAAAAAGTATACAATACTTTACATGCAAGATTAAGATATTTAAATCATAAATCATTCAAAGAACTTTGATTGGAAGTTAAGAACTATGATTCCTTAACTACTAGAAATAGAAGAAGAAAAAATCTGTTAAGTATATCAGCCAAAAAGGCGTGACCAGTTTGTTAAGAATGTTATTAATTGAGTTGATTCAAGTGACAATGAACAGAAGAAACTGACACATTTCTAGTACTTGGATTTTGTAGTGTTGCCACCTGACAAGTTTTGTTAGCTTCGTCTCAAACTCCATCACACATCCATCGCAGAAAATATTATTATTTACAATTTCTAGTGACATTTCTAGGCTTTGGAAAAGGGCTTACATGGCCTTTAAGTGACATATTTAGCATTCAATGTAACTTTACACTATCCAGGGTACTCGCATCAGCCAAGCTTCAATGCTACATTGTTTGTTACACCGAAGAGTCGCTTTAATTCCAAAACATAGCAGGATGACTCTCACTGGGCCGGTTTGTCAAAGGATTCATTGGACTGGTGTTGCCTGGAGTAGGACAAATCATGAGCTGCTGTCATTGTGATTAGAAAATGCAAGGTGCACCGAGCTCCCCGGGCCCCAGTGGACACAGCCAGAGCGGACAGCATGCTCTGACAGCTGTGGAACAGCGATGAGTAAAGAGAATACACGGGACACACAGAGAGGGAGAGACAGTTGCTCAAGCTGTCGACAGAGTCTCCATAATTCAATGAGTCAAGGTGGGGGACCATTCCTGTGTGGCTGCTGCAACTCCATAAATAGCTGTCAAGTTTTTTTTGTTTTTTTGTTTTTTTGTGGTAATCTTGCCTGTTTCTCTCAACAGGTCTGCTAACGTAATTGAAAACATGGAGTAAAAAAACACGAAACTCTGACACAAGGAATGTCTCTTTGTCCTGCTCCGCTGTGCGCCCGCTGTCCTGTTTTAACACGTCGCAAGAATCTCTGTACCCGTCTGCAGGTCAATATGTCTGACAATGGACCCCTTGTTAGCGAGACTCCAAAATGAAATTGTTCATCACTATGGTTGTGTTTGATATAAACAGATGAGGAACATTTTTGGAATGTTTGCATTGCTGTGGGGAAAAAAGTGTTTTAAGTGTTATGTTTTGACAGACAATGTTGATGTATTTCAATGTTTGATAGCGTGGTTTTTCTGTCAGGCAATTTGTCTTCCTGACAGTTTTGATAGATTTAACAAAAATAAGAAACTAGTTTGTTGTAACGCCTGTGATACTTTGTCTGAATTAAAAGGGCTCTTATTCCGTCCTATTGGATATGTACAGTACATTTGCCCTGTAAGCCTGTTCAATTAGATTCACTTGATCAAGTACAGGAGTTCCGCAGAAGCGGGATAATACACAATGAAACCTACCACAGACCACTGCTTCAATTTCCTTCTCAGTCTGATCTTCAAATTCCCTTGTTTTGTCAAAGAAAAGAGGCATTTCAACTTTCCCACCATCTCTTCTCAATATCTCTACCTCACTCCAATTGTGACTTAAGTCTCACTTGGACACAAGCCAGTCTGTTAACTCTAGCAAAATCAATGGATTAACTATTTTACCCCTCTAATCTTAAAGCCAACAAATGACCAAATTCACACAAAATGGAGATCCCCCCCCTCCACCCCCACCATCGACAAGCCACACTTGTTGGTGACAGATTTTTAAGTGGCTCTCAGTTCAACAAGACCCCCATCCACTGGGATTCAATTTGGTTGGCAAACACTGCTTACAAAACCAGGGAGGGTGGGAATCTGACGAAGGCAAACGTTCTTGCATTTGTTGATGGGATTATGGCAAACTGGGCTTAGTGCATTCCCTAAACTCATTGTCATATTTACTACCTTTTGTAGTTAACACCATCCTTGAAGTAAATAAACAAAAAAACAACTGAAGAAAGCCAGCTAGCAAGCCTGGGTTCCCTGTTGACCACTAGTATATTAGCTTAGTTAGGTTTAACTAACTTTGTGGTTGAGTCTAGTTGTGTTAGCTTTAACCGCTATCCAGACGTTTTTCGCTAGCGCTGGTTGTGACCCATGAGGTCAGCGTTGCTCTTGACTCAGTGCCACAGCGTCTGGTGGAGCGGACTCGGCCTAGTGCAGCTGTGCAGGGCTCTGGATTGGAAGGCCTCTCACACACACCATGCTGTCACACTGTTTGTCATTCCACATGTCAGTCATGTCCAACACTCCCCGGCCAACATGAACACATTTTCGTAAGAGGATACAGGGGGGTTGGGATGGGTGGGGGCTTGAGTTCTTCCTGTTAACGTCAAAGTTTCCCATGTTTTAAAGCTTTCCCAAGCTTGCAGACATTGTACACTGTCCTTAGGAGGAAATCAATAGCTACTCTAGAACAGCCACCTTTAATGAAAGTCAAAGAGTTGAGAAAGATTTGTTTTCATTGTGTCTCATGTCACCTGGCATGTACTACAGCACGTTAGCTGCTGATCTCTCAGCATGGCATTGTCCTCCAGGTTGTGCGTGGATCCAGCCTGCTTCGCCTCGATCCGGGCGTGGTGTAAAACCCAGGCCCTGGCATCATCACCATCCTCATCCAGCCAGTCCCATCCCACATTCCCCCAGGCAAGAGGCGCCTGGTCTAGCCACGGTGCCATGCGGCCTAATCACATAAGCACACAGGCTAATCCACAGGACAGCTGGGGAATCTTTACAGCACAATCGGGGCGTGATCCGTCAGCATGGCGGTCTCAGGGCCCCGTGTCTCTCTGAAGCCTGTCTCTTTCATCAAGCTGCGCCCCAACAGACACCCTACAACACAAACTGGTGTCCAACACATCCACAGGCATTACTCCCGATCATGCAAACACGGCGGTGGTCATTACTTCATTACATGGTGATTTATATGTGGCGTGCTCGTTGTTGAAGCGGGAACAAGGAGGCTTAGTGTCCGGCCAATACATATAGAAGAGTTTAGCATCTTCGAGTGTGTTATTTTCATCAACGTGAAATGTTTTGCTGTTGACTCGTCCTCATGTTCAACTTTTCCTTCATCCAGTCAGAAATGTAATTCAACAAACGTACTTGTGGAGTTTGTGAGAAAACAGAGGCCCTCGCTTTTCCAAGCAGTCAATATTTCATGCATCCCTGATGCATGCAACAGGTGGAGATCTGGTTTGGGGGGAAATTTGCGATCACGATAGCAAACATTTATTTCAATCCGACCTTGTTACTCTATACGAACTGTATACAGCATGGTAATTCTTTTTTATTCTGTGTCCATCAACAACTTGCTGTCAACCGCAGAATTGATGGATTCGAGCGAATAGGTCCATCTCACATATCCTGTGGATCCATCCGAGTTTTACATTTGAATCCCTCTCGCCGCAACTCCATATACAAGGATGAAGCGTTTTATTTCAAACTCATCTCTGGTAGAGCATTTACAGCATCCAGGCCCTCTGAGGATCACATGAATAATGGACTAATAGAAGGAATTTCCTCTCAGGATAAAATGTTGCTAACCCTGCACCTTCCCTGGCAAGTGCAGCAATTCCCCTGGTGCAATCGCGAGCACTTCGGCCCTGCCAAGAGCTGAAGCCTCCACATAGATCTATGTTTATCCCATCCCCCTAGAAACCCCGCTATGGGATCTCCAGGGCTTTCCTCACTCTGCAAGTATGTACGTGAATGAAAGAAACACATGCTCCGTTATTATTTATAGAATCATTTGTTTATTTATTATTATTCAATTTTTCCTAAAGCAAAATATTGTCTTAGGCCATCTGAATATTATAGATATGATGTGTTATATTCAATTATTCTCCTGGAAGATGGTAGCGGTATCTGAGAGGCCGGGGTAAGGGTTGGTGAAAAATGAGCTTTGTCATGTGAAGTTGACATTTTTATGATTGTGAGCAAGTGTTGAAAACCTCCTGAGACAGTTATGATCATTATCCGTTGCATCTAGTGAGGAGACCTCCGACAAGGTCTTCAAGGATTCTTTGCCTTGGAAACTCATACTGAGATAGCCAATCTACAGGAACGGAGCCCCAAGGAAAAACACTTACACAATGTCTGCATTAGACACAGCTTGGGGATATACCAATACATCACGATTTGTATTTCCACCTCACTGTGGATGACCTGACTGTATTTTATCATACTGGTGCATTGCCCATGATATATATTTCAGACTGGTTACTGGTTCTTCTACTTAAACAGACACAATGTATGAACAATCTGTTTATATTTGAATGGTTATTTGTTTGTTGTGTCCTTGAGGCCTGAGCCACACACCTACCGCTTTTCAACTTCATACAATGCCCCTTTTGCAAGATAATCTTGCCACACAGATGCACAGTCAGACAGACAGAGATTCCAAGAATTGAGGTTACTGTAAATTACCTGGCCTGGTGGAAATCCTATTTCTATTAAGTGTGTTAAATAAAAAAACAAGCAAATGAGCCATTAGAGTTCATTTTATGTGTCTGTACAGGAATTACTGCTATCACATGGTTTTGCATAGCCGCTAGAATTTGAACAAAGTGGTTATTTTCTTAATCTCAGATACCTTTTCACGCCTTGATGCAAAGTATTTTTCCCTCTCTACCACGTCTTGGATAACATGTTGCTCCTGTTTTGAGAGATGCTGAGCTCACATGTTTTTCCAGGAGGGAGGTACACGTCAGAATCTTGACAGGTACTTAACAACAATCAAACACAGTTGTAAACAGGGAACATTGAGCAGGGCACAGGAAGTGTTCGAGCAAGGCACATGCAGTGCACAGACCACTATCACACTTTCCAGACAGGAACCTCCCAAATATATGAAATAAATAGAAAAAATCATAAATCATCGCGTTCTTTTGACCTGCACCATGAGCTAAGGTGTTTTCACAGAACTGGCACATTTGTCTTAGGGCAGCAAACTCTTAGTACATGCACAAGTACAACTCGCATTGGTACCATATCATTGGTACATTCCATTTCGATGGATCCTCAAAATGAAGCATCTAGTATTGTAGGCTCATCCTGTTGGTCAAGGGTCAACAGCAGTGGTCCCACTCTGTGGTCATATTCAACACCCTCAGCTACAAATGACTGTAGCTAAAAGCTCCCCAGCAAAGCATACACACACAATAGGACAAACATCTCTGTTGTGTACAGTTGGTGTGATGGGAGGCAAGCATTTGATTGTTCCACACCTCATTTAGCTCTTAGAGCGAGCGTTCGTGTGAACACTTCCGAGAGGACATCGCCGCCCTATCGTTTCACCGTGCTTATAGTCTCAGCCAGCCTATTGTGTTTAGAAGCAGACCAGGTGGGAGAGAGGAGAAAGGGGGTAAAAGTGCGTGTTTTTTCTTCCTCTTCTTTTTCTTGGGCCTGTACTCTAGTTGTGGCCACTTCCTCTATGGTAACAGCTGTCAAAACGTTGCAGGATTATAGCCCACCGCAAAGTTACGGCTCGTATTGATGCCTGGCACTGGGCAGGAAGTTAGGAGGGCTCGAGTGAGCAGAGGCTATTCAGGCCACTCCATTCCTCAGGGCCAGACCAGTAGGCCCCTGGGGAGGGCTCAGTAACAACAGGGGGCAGCGGCCCCGGTACTGGTAATTCACATAACACGCGTTGGGGATATGATAGGCTTTCCCAGTGATGTTTTGGGTATTAGGAGAGATACACCCTTAATTGTGTTTTGTTTTCGCAATCTGATGTGAGGTTCTTTTTCACAGGCTCAGGTCTCCAGGCCTCTTTCTCCTGGATTAGTGGGGCTTCCAGGCTTGTGCGATGAGGCCATGAGAAGCCTGCTAGGTTGTTGAGAAAGAAAATTCCCTTAATTCTTTACACATCTGGTCGGGGAATTGAAGCTGGTTGGAAAAATAGCAGTTCAACAAGGGAGATTTTATCAGTTCTGGCCTGGCAAACATTTCCAAACTGCATAAGACCAAAACATGTTTTACATTGATCTCCTCTAATAACGAAATACAAACTAATTGTGTTAGACTTTGCGGTTATAGGATATTATAGCAAATGCACTGTAAATTGTAAGATGACAGAAGACAGGGTAGATAATCAATTTAAAATGCTCCCCTTATGAGTCAGATAAACAACTGCTTCATGTCATAATGACCTAGCTACAGTGATGGTGTGTGAGTCTCTATTGTGAGTAGAACACCCAAAGGGAAGTTCTAGTAGATTCTGATCACCGCTCATTATTCCAGACATGACCTGCCACGTCTATGACATCACCTCACAGTACAGTAGGTCCACCCTCTCCGATGGAAGGAGCAGTTCATTAACATCCCACAGCTGTAGTCTCTCATTGTGATGACAGAAATGTATACATTTTTCTTCTATGTGTCTCACCTCTGACCCTCATTGAGAACATTTGTCACAGATTGTTTCTATTTATCAATGGGATTTAGTTTGGGATTTGTTGCGGTGTGGTCTGGGATCGTGTCGCTCCGGAAAGTTTTTGTTTCTGTGTGTCTGTTTTTATGAAAGATTGAGTTGTTACCCAGGTGCATCTAGATGTAACATCAGGCTCCCTCCGTTGTTGAAATGTTAGCTGTGCATTCAGCACAATACTGATAGGTAAGGCCTACGGTACGACACTAATAGGAGACAAAATACATTAGGTAATTAAAAAATTATTTTATTATTTCAGATTTTCTTGCCTTTGTTATACAAAGATGTTAAATAACTTAAATACATTCTTACCAGTCATTTGTGATCTGTTTATACCGACAAGCTATACACATGAGGTAGAGGAAAATAATTTAGGGTTCCCATAAGACATGAATAAGTGAACATAGACAAATCTTTGTTGGTATAGTATCATCACAGAAGGGCAATACATGTTTTTTGTGTTTATTTACAGGCACAGGACAAATCCTGGAACACATTTACATGGTTAACGTAAACCTTGTTCGTTTCATTTTGGGGGGAAATTATTTTAAGGCCTGGCAGAAGAGACTAGAGGATCAATTACTCCACACACCAATATCACATTCTTTATAGTTTAGCAGTATACATATACGTTCAGCCATCTACAAACCCAGCAATGTTTCTCACCATTGTTCTAAACCATAAATCACATCTACAAATACAACAAACTATTTGCACAGGGCTGCGCAATGTCAAATTTCAGTTTCAGCTAGCTACAGTATATGAACCATTTTAAATACCTTCAGAAATGCATCTTGTGTCAAACGGAATCAAATTAGTTGGATTTACTTTGTGCTTAAAACAACTGCGATTGTTAGATATGAACAAATATTATGACCTAAAAGCAAAGTGTACACTGCCTCTTGTCACTGCAACCCCAAAAAGCAAACACCCATTGCGCCTAAAGAACAGAATAAAAAATAAAGGGTAAAAAATCAGTTCTGACTTGACGTTATTTACACTGAACACATGCTCATAATATATTTTAAAATAATTTATCTTTCTTTTATTTTCATTTTTCCTACAAAATAGATTTATTTGTATACATGATCCACTGACAACAGTGCAGAGCTATTGGTTCAAAAATAGATTATGGAGGACTAAGACAATGACATTGAAAACCGACTGTTGTATCATGCTGTCCTTTGTCTTGAAAATAATATAGTGTATATGTACAATATGAAGCCTACAAAACACACGCGACGTGCATAATGTGTTTCTCTTATGACTGTTAACCATTTTATATCCGTTCAATAAATTACCACTATAGAGAACCACAGTCATAGGCAGTGAAACGTGTAGGATACACACACCAACATCTGTGGGAGACAGGCCTCTCAGCATAGCCATTATGGTTTCCATGTAGCGTGCAAAGTTCTATGTATATGTTTTGACCATTCTTTATTTGGCATGCCTCCTCATTTGGAAATGTTTGGAATTCAACTGCTCTGGACGAAACAACTTCCCCCAGGCTCTCTTCCCAGAGTGAGGATTTTCCTGTATCGGTGGAGGTGGTTTAATTCCAATTTCGACTCTTTTAGCGTCACCATTAAAATACAGGCAAAATATGTCTTTCGGACATAGTTGAGGTCTGGGACATCTTTGAGGGAAGCTGGCATGTGACCTACTGACGTTGGCACTCAGGTTTCACTCACTGATGATTACAACCTCCTACAATCACAAGTTTACAGCAGCAATTATTCCGTAGTCATGGTTAGCCTTAGCCGACAAATCAACAATATTCTACCACTAGACTTCCCAGCATTAAATGTCTTGGTCCAACCTCTGTCTTGCTACCAGTTTCCTTTTCAATTGCCGGTGAGATTTATCCATATGCCTCACTCTTGTCCCTATACCACAGGAGAATAAACCTTACTTTATTTATTTTTATTTACAAACAAAAAGAAAGCGCTGTAGATATTCATAAATACAGGACTTTAAATATTAAGGGAAATGAAAGGTTTCCGGGCTTCAGTGCGTGAATGGGGCTATCATACATGTCGGGTCCTCACTCAGTAGTTAATTCACAACCATCTAAAATAAGGCTGAACTATGCTGGATATCTAATAAAATGTTCATGTGATTGGTAATGCTAGTAATTGTTGGCCAGGTGTCTACAGTCGTACACAATTGCATACGGCAGGTGGTCTATGTGATGTCTCGCGCTGTAGTTTGGCACGGATCCACTCTGCTGCTCGTCATTTGAACAGTTTTGCAGACATGTCAACTCAGATTTCAGTCTCTATTGCCCCATGCTGTTCAATCTAACCAACCCAATAATACGAGGGCGGAGTATGTGTACTTTCTGCATGAGGCTTGATCAAATTGTGGATGTAGAGAGAGAGGCAAGAAAGATATGATAGTAGGGGGCTACAGTTCCTCTGGTCTCCAGTTTTGATTATAATATGTTATGTTTTATATCAGACAGGCCCCAAGAAGCCAGACAAAAGCAACAATGAAAACTAAATTCTTTACAAATAACACCATACTGCATCTCCATTAGCTAATGGGGTTTGCATCAAGTCAACAATTTTGGAAGATAAACTCTGCAGGTCAGGTGGTTACCTGTTGTCATGGGGATGGTAGCGGACTAAACACTAGGCCAATCCCTCCTCAAACAACAATTGAATACAGAATCACTGTTTTTTCATTCTCTCTTTAGTCCAAATAAGTATAGTGGTTTCGATTATTCCCTGAACATTGTAGCTCAAGGCCAAAAATAGCCTGGCAAAGATCAAATTTTCTGTTAATGCATTCACCAACAGTTTCACTAAAGTGTAAAAAGAGACAAAGAAAAGTGAACAAGTGTTTTCTCCTTGTGAAAAGATGTCCCAAAGGGTCCATTTTGTATCCACAGCGAGAGAGAAAAAAACACTAAATGTGCTGCGTTCCAAAGGGCCTTGTCAAAATTAATTCAGAAAAATAAAGAGCGCGAACACACAAACAACAAAACATTTGTGTGGTTAGTGGTTTGTCATAGCATATTCAGATAAGTGGCTTGTATAATATCAATATAATACAATTGAATCTATTTACATACATATGCATACACACATTTGCGTGTGAGTGTAAATATGTGCGTGTAAAATAAAGCTTGCACCCTGTCCTCTTAACAGTTTCAGAGTATGGTCCTGATTGCCATAGAAGTTGTCATTTGACCACCCCCCCCTGCAGCCTTTCACACTGCCAACACACACACTACTTTAGGCAAGGCCTGAAAACCAGTCTTTTGCTATTATTGTCCTTGTATCTGATCCTCATTAACAGCATGCTCGCTGGCGACAGCTGCCAAGCCCTGTGTTTTCTCGCTGACAGGTCTGACTTGAATGCTGAATGGAGGAGGTGGTCTCTCTCCAAGGCAACTCAGCCACAAAAAGCATGGGACACTGACCCTGTTGTTTGGCAGGGGCAATCTCTCCTGCAACCTCTTGAGTTGGGGCCACAGCATGTCAGAAACAACCCCGGAAATCCCTCAAAGTGCTTATGGCTCCTCCGTTGGGCTCCTCTCCACTTCTACTGTCCATTGTCCACTTCTGCAAGACATTCGTCCGAGAACGAAATGACCAGCGACCATCCTCCATCAGTCCATTGATCCGTTCGTCACCGCCACCAACACCACCACCACCCTCCACCGGCTTGGATGGCCAGGGGATTGTGCCTGGGACTACCCTTTGCAGGTGTAGACCTCCTCTCTCTGTGTGCACTGCTTGCATTCGACGTAGCAGCACCAGCGCACTTGGCACTGACAGGGCCTTGTCACCACTCGGCTCTGGGTATTGTGGCCCCGCCCACAGCAGATGGCGTCACAGTTCTTGTCTTTGTAGCACTTGCGTGCCGACGTGCCCGGCGAGTATTTGCTGGGCCGGCAGAAACTGGGCGAGTCCTCGATGTGGAGCAGGTCCATGGTACGAGGGATCTGGTCGCTGGGGCCCGGCACGGGCTGCTGCTGCTGGGGTCGGCCAGGGGAAATGTCCCCCTCCCCGGTGGCCTCGTTGGTGGAGCTGCCCGACCTTCATGGAGGTCTCGTAGCGCTGTTTTAACTGCTTACCGATCTCATGGAAGGGAGACAGCTGCCTCCAGCAGGTCTGGACGGTGCAGGAGCCTGAAACCCCATGGCACTTACAAGTGGTCTCCACCCCAGCCTTAATCACCTGGTTGACAGAGAGGACAGCATGTAAATGAAGATGGGATATCAAAGACACAGTCCTGATAAGTCCATATAAACTGACTGACGCATACTCGAACCAGTGTGTGGTAAACTGTATTTCAAAGAGGAACAAAATTACTTGAACATCACTTGAAAGGCACAGGATTATTTTTTTAATATGTCTGGTTTTTCTAATCATGGGTTCTTTGATGTGAAGCATATCCTTAATCAAAACATCAAATCCATCGAAATTTGCTCCCATACAAAGGAGCCGCAAGGATGTCACTTAGTGGTATCACTGGCCTGACAGTCTAATTTGGTAAACTGTCAGTAACATTATATAAAAAACAAAACAATGTATCCTTATGTACAAGGCTTATTAAAAAGGATGGTGCAGTCTGTGAAAAACATGGACACATCTATAGGATCTTTGTTGGTGGGCAGCAGTGATTGATAACCACAGATAATGAAGTTTGATTAAAGTCAATCACTGTTATTACAATAAGAGTGCTGAGGAGCCCTCTTTTGAATCAAAGGCCCATTGAGGTGTCCATGGGAAAGAGAGAGCGGGCTCAGCCACACACAAGCCCCTCTGCTTGGGTTGTTCAAATATACACGCAGGAAAAAGACCCAGGGATGATCTCTTAGGCCAACTGCAGTAAATATCCGTGGTTACACAAGCTAGTAAACAAATCCTACGGGAAGGCAGACAACTATATGGCATTTTCTGTCAAAAGGAACATGTCATCTACAGCAGTACCATATATTTCAGATCAAAACTGTCTAAGGAGGTTCCTTACTCATACCAGTGCTGGACAAGTACTTCACGCACTAGTCAATAGTACACATTGTGACATTGCCTGAACTCTCTGTGGCTGGAATGGTTCATTTGCCTGTGTGGCTTAGAAGCAACCACAATGTAAAAAGGTTTTGTGTGAAAATCCATATATTCTCCAAAGAATGCTTGGAGAGTCTCGACTGTTCCTTTCTCACACTGGGAAACAGATTGATGGATAAGAAGTGCATATTCACCACAGTTGCAGTTCAAGAAAATGTGAAATGTCAGCTTTAAAATGTTGGAGGATGCAGAGGCTAGCACATTCCAAGATTTGTGCTTCATATGGGACTTCACCTCAAACGTGGTACACCTCACTACATGTGCAGATGTACGAAAACAGTGTTGTAAATCTTTTATCACAAATAAAATATCTGGAGGGAATATATGTCAAGCTCAGAGGAAGAGCACACATCAGCCTCAGGAGAGAGGTTTGTGTCTGCTAACATTTAGGAAGTGTGCTCCTGCAATAATTTATATCCCTACTAAAATAAAAATTGCTACAATAGAAGAAACTGGGAATAAAGCAGATGCCAGACCTTGAGTTTACTTTGGCCTGACAGTTTAAGACCATTCTCTCCTCTTTTTGTTTTTACAATTAAAATCACTTCCAAGATGAGAAAGGTCCCAACTCCCTCACCACAAACAACTGCAGAGCCTTGCCAAGGCACAAACGAAAGTAATTATCCCTCTAATTTAAGAAGGAAAACCAAACATTGATTAATGACCGTATTTGGATTTTATCATATTTAGCAGTCAATTTAAGAGATTTAGGCTGGGCTTTTATCTTACTATTAAGCTTATGCTTGAAAATCTATAGTATTTGTTTAAGAACCACAGCATGTGGTAAACGAATCCTGACGACCACTGGAATGCCCATAAAACTTACTGTCTTTGTTTTTTATTTGTGGTCACATTGAATTCCACTATGGTCAGTTTAACAACTGCTATGGTCACTTGGCTGTCTCTTGGACTGACGATGACGATCAACCAATCAACCCTGACCAATACTATGGTTTGGGTCAAGTAGAATGTTCAACATTCAACCCAGAATGACCAAACGTTGAGAAAACACATGGGAGGACATCACAAGCCACCTGCACGAGGAGCACACACGCAGTCCAGCCACGACAGGGCCCAGATACCGGACAGAAGGAAAAAGAAAAACACGTGAAAACCCACCTTCATGCCCACGTTGGTGTTGTGCATGTCGACGCGTGCGCGCAGGTCCTTGTTGGAGCGTTTGCCCAGGAAGTCCTTGACAAACTTGTTGCTGTATTTCAGGTTGTCGCCGCAGCCCCCCCACTGCCAGGCCTTACGGTTCTCCAGGTCCGGGGCCTCGTCGCAGGTGCAGCGCTCCATCCGCCCGGCGCTGCAGGCCTTGGCCATGGCGTGGGTCAGCCCCGCAGAGGAGACAGCGTACAGGAAAGCTGTCTCCTTGAAGCCTGTCAGTTGGAGAAGAAACAATTGTCGTGAAAAAATACACCTCAGGCGGGGAAACCGTCCGTCAACAGCTCAACCTGACAAACGGCCCAAAATGAACCCTACAGTCAAAACGTCGAGACGTTGGCCTACCTCGTTTCAGAATGTTGGCCCTGTGGCGCCCCTCCAGGGTGCAGTTCCACCTCTCGAAGCGGAACTGATACTGGCACTCCAGGGCGCTCATGCTGATGGCCTCCATCAGCGTCTCGGCCACCCCCGGGTCTCGTCTGCACATCCTGCGCTGCTTCTTCTCCAGTTTGAGCCGGTCACACAGCTTGTAGTGGGCCCTGCCCACGTTCTCCTCCGGGTGAGAGCTCAGCGGAAGGATGGACAGGGGTTCATTACCTGTTAATCTGGAGAGGGACGGTGGGGAGGGGGGGGGAGGAGGGATGGATAGCAGAGATACACATCGTTAGTGGGGAGATATCACTCAAAGTCGATGAGCGGATAGAGTTGTGTGGGTAGGGGTGGTGGGGTAGGTTTTACAAGGGGGAGCAACATCAGAGAACGTAGACCTTTGCTGAAGTAACACATACAGACTAATAATGATCCTAACTATCCACAAAGCACTTCAATGTTCCATGGGAGCATACATGGTCTGTTTGGTTAATGTTCAAGTGAATTCTGCTGCCATCTCAGAAGGTCAATAGCGAGTTCAGTAGTTAATGTTCAGGGGAATTCAACATTTGCTAGAGATTGAGATCAACCCCCAGCGTTAGGCGTGTCTGTGTATACAGCAGATTCAAAATGGAAGAAGGGATCTGTTCATCGCTTCGCCGGTTTGTGTTCACTTGGTATCAAGGGCATGTCACTGCCTCACTAGCTATCCCGGAGTTCAAGGGGTGTGAAACGCATAGTATTGGTGGGCAGATTTGAAAACAACAGACCCATACAAGACGGGACAGTCACGCCACAGGAATGCTGAACAGTACCCGGCAGAGACTCGGTTTAATATTTATATCATATCCTCGGGTGGGGGGAGGGGGGGGGGATGCCACTCACTGTTGCGTTGTACAAATATAAACATGATGACAAAGCGGGATTTACAGTCTCATTATAGAATTCCCCATACAAAGTGCTCAGTACCTTAAAGCTACAATTCATTTAAAATATAATGAGCGTGAGCTTTGGTTATAAACATGGTGTAGAGAACATGTGGTGGAGGCGCGCTCCTTTCGTCAGTTTATTTAAAGGAGGCGCATATAAAACACGCTCGCGGAGTCTGCCACATAGCTGGCAAAACCAATGACCAGCGTTCTGAGGTTACAATGGAGAAAGCAGAGCATTACTTTCGCAAAACACACACAAGGGGACATGACTGTCAGCTTGCGACCATTTTGGTCACACCAACTGACAGGATTGGCAGGGTAGTTGTTCATTATGTGCAATTTCTGGGCCTCTTTTACACTGTTAAAGTCAAACTGAGGAA
This sequence comes from Mallotus villosus, assembly GCA_903064625.1. NCBI lineage: Eukaryota > Metazoa > Chordata > Actinopteri > Osmeriformes > Salangidae > Mallotus > Mallotus villosus. The sequence goes on along the minus strand of CAEFZP010000561.1, from coordinate 133,071 downwards.
TAAATGGATTTACAGAACTCACAAACACTTGATTCCAAAGGCACATATGCCATTACAGAAAAAAAGTTGATGCCTTTAAATGTCACTTTTGTCCACTAATATTGATACCTACTGTTGTCCTGACAACAAACATCAACAATGGACAAACACTGAACATTTCATCAAAAATAATTTGCTGTATAAATCTTAACTACCCTGTGCTTTACCTGTCCCAAGCCTCTGGCATCAACACGTTGAAATAGGCTACAGCATTTCACTGTCTGGAACTTCAGGTCCCAAAAAATGTATTCAAAAGCCACAGTTTATTGCTTTTGTAGATCTTCCTTTAAGGTTTTGGGGCGTTACACTGGTTTAGCTGTTGTGGACAAGACCACAAGATGTCTCTGATGATGGCAGATGCTTCAATGCATAATTAAGACCATCCACTTTAGAGATTTGAACTGTGTGACAATAAAAACCAAAGCATCTAAGTCCCTGTTATAAGGGTTCCTGTTCAGGACCGTAACTGAGCGAGTTGCAAAAGAAAAAGATTCAGCACTCACAGAACAATCCTTCAGTTCAACTTAGATTGTGTTATAGCCTGGGTGTCAGTAGTGTTGATGAACTGCACCTCAGGATAATTACTGTATATTCCTCTGGTAATTGGTGCCACATGATCACCGACGACTTAATTTGTCTATGTCATGCTTTCGTCAACTCCCTGACACCGACGGTGTGGATGAAGAGGTCATTCCAGTCAGTCACAGAGACATCTTTCAAAAACGTTTAAAAAGCAATAGTGAAGTGTTTCCCTTGGAGTGTTTAAAGAAGCCAGCTGGATATGGGCTCCGTGCACAATACTGACACTGACACATTCACTGCCTGACTAATGACACACTTAGCTTTCACTGCTTATACCACACAAATCACAAATACCCGATGCCATGCAGAGGGTGATCTAACTTGATCTTGTAAAAGTGTGCTAGAGGGCATTCTTTGAAATATGTATTCAGATGGGGTCAAATGGTTCTTCTTTTTTCCTTAGACATGTTTGCCTTTCTCAACTTGTCTGGTGACTGATTTTGAAATGGAACTCTGGCAAGCTGTGGCTTGACGAAAATGGTTCTTTCAAAAAAAGCTGCAGGGAGTTGGTACATACAATGTCAGTTTGGATTGAAACGGACCGTGGTGCACTGAATAGTACATACATTTAACCACATACTGATGCAGATTACAGTTCAAGGGTAAAACAGCTAGAGGACAGTAAGTTACAGACTTTAGTATATTGGTCGATCTGGCATTAAGTCAAGAAGTATGGTGGACCGTTCAACCACATCTCTGCAGTGGGCTGAGGTTCAACGTTTGAATGATGGCATCGGAAGGTAACCTGCCACATTGCATTTGGACAAAAACAAGAGGTCATATTTACATGAATACCCTATAATAAGTCACATTCTAAAACATTGTCAAAAAATTCAGTCTGACGTGTGTGTGACTACTCCAATAGAAAGGTATCTTTACTATTTCAATACTATTAAGATGACACACGTTTTCTTTCGTAGGTGCCCATTAGGCCCTGAGACTGACACTGCCAAGTCACAGACAGTGTCATATGCCTCTTGCCCCTGCCAAAACAAAAAGTGCCAATGAAATACCAATCCTCCAAAGCATCCGTCTTTATGCTGTCTGTCTGTCTTCATGCTGTCTGTCTGTCTTCATGCTGTCTGTCTGTCCTTATGCTGTCTGTCTGTCTGTCTTTATGCTGTCTGTCTGTCTTTATGATGTCTTGTCTGTCTTCATGCTGTCTGTCTGTCTTAATGCTGTCTGTCTGTCTGTCTTTATGCTGTCTGTCTTTATGATGTCTTGTCTGTCTTCATGTTGTCTGTCTGTCTTCATGCTGTCTGTCTGTCTTCATGTTGTCTGTCTGTCTTCATGCTGTCTGTCTGTCTGTCTTTATGATGTCTGTCTGTCTTCATGCTGTCTGTCTGTCTTTATGCTGTCTGTCTGTCTCATGCTGTCTGTCTGTCTTTATGCTGTCTGTCTGTCTTCATGCTGTCTGTCTTTATGATGTCTTGTCTGTCTTCATGCTGTCTGTCTGTCTTCATGCTGTCTGTCTGTCTTCATGCTGTCTGTCTGTCTTTATGATGTCTGTCTGTCTGTCTTCATGCTGTCTGTCTGTCTGTCTTTAAGATGTCTGTCTGTCTTCGTACTGTCTGTCTGTCTTTATGATGTCTTGTCTGTCTGACACATAAAGCCTACCGAGGCCTGCAGGGTTGCCAGAGACAATGTTCGTCTCTCAGTCGCTGCTGTTGTGACTTCCACACAAAGTTTTTATTTGTTACTAAGAAAGCTTGGGGGTAAAGCGTTGATAGGAGAGATGTAGGAGAATGGAGAAACGCTTCATGTCTCAAGAGAAGAAGCTACCGGGGCTCATTCGTGTCTTCTATGTTTCCGCTCTGTGGCAGACTGGCGAACGGTCAAACGTTATCACAGATGTGCTTTAATATCATTTTCCCGGTTGTAATGCACTTCCTATGCTTACAGAAGCTGTGTGGAGGCTACCTGTATGAGGGTGTAAAACATAGTCAGTTTGTTGTCGTTTTCTTTTTTTACAAAACTGTATCTTCACGGTTAAGTGATTGATTGTCTGTACTCCTCAGTTGAAATAAAACACTCAAGAATCACTACCCTTCCAGGGGCTGCATCGTTCCACCCAGTGGTCACGGCTATTTGAAAGTCAGCGGACCTGAGTTGAAGCCCAGTGGTAGTAAGATATTTGACTCACTTTGCCTTCAGACTAGGTCTGAATTCTGAAGTTTAAAAACAAACCAAATCGCTAATGACCAGATAATCATAGTCATAACATCCCCATACCCAGTATCCTTTACTCAAAACGTCTGGACTCATCCTTCTCTATCTCTCTCTCGCTCTCTCTCTCCCAGCAAAAGTGTAAGGGGAAGGCTGTTCTTTGCGGCAGAGCGAACTCATTCAACTCGCTCAGAGACCAGACCAGACCATTGGATGCCTGTAGAATCATGACTGTAGCAGACAAGGCCTTGCAGTAGCTGAAATTCATCCTGTTGGTTTGACATTGCTTTGTCATTACTCTGATTAGCCTACTATATTTTCGAGTAGAAACCAAACCACCATGTCTTGAGCCTCCGTGGCCTATATAAGCCCAGTTGAGATCCAGCGTGTACATGTTTACAATGCAGGGAGTAGGGGAAAGTGCTGCAAGCTATTGCTAGGCTACATATTAGAATGTAAGAGCATGTAGGCTTCTGTTTTCATATCACGAGCCATTTTTCTGAGGCTGTTTTTGTTTGAGGTGTTGGCACAGCAACACACATGGAACATAACACCAACAGAGACATAATAAAGTTCACTATTATCCTACGTGAGGTGGGATTCTTGCTGCTGTTTGCTCAGCTTTGCTTTTTTCCACACACACACTCACTCACTCACACACTCCTCACCAGGCATCAGCAGCCCTCATTCAAGGCTAATCTCTTTCGTTGCCTGCTCTCCAGCCTTTCACAGAGCAGTGGAGGAGTTTGTTTAGTTCTTTCTCTCGACCTGTCAACACCTCTCATTGCCCGCGACATTTACTATATATACATTTTCCGACGCAACTGGCTGAGTGAAAATGGCTCATTACGTACTGCGGAGTCTCTGAGCCAATCCCAGGAGGAAATCATTTATTCCCAATAAACGTTGCCGTCATCACTCCCCTGGCTTTGTTACAGAGTCCCTACCGTGACCCCAGGTGCTGCAACAATTTACAGAGCCACGAGTCATTCTTCATTGAGGCTTTATGAACGGCTGAGGGTCACTCTGTGCAAGGCCAAGGTAGTTGCAGCCGACGCTGGAAATGCTGATTGTGCCACTTCATCCTTCAACCAAAATTGTTAGCGTAAGTGAATGTGCATATCGTTGGATGTGCATGCCAGCAACTGTAGTATCGATGCATGCTCTGTAACACCGGTGTGCCAGTTAGGCAGCGGTGATTTATTCAGTGACAAGGGCCTGATGGGCCATTATGACACAACTCAGTGCGGCAAACTGTTGGATCTGACTGGAGCACATGCAGCACTTGTGTGACTTCCTGTTAAATACAGCCAGGAGCCACAGCTATCACCGGCTTTAACGTGTTCAATTCCTTGGATTCCTTTGGTTCCCTTGGGCATGATATAGTGGTATGGATCAATGCATGTGAAAACAATCGACGATCACTCTCATCCTATCATCACGTTTGAGCCTTTTCTTAGTGTTTCTGTTGTTGTTGCATGTACTGGTCAGCGACTTCATTGCAGCTTTGGGAAAGGCAGAAGCAGAACCGTTTGAGCAGAATGTGCCAAAGTCACTTATCTGTTACAAACTGTAGGTTCTTTGTGATTGTCTCATTTCTAGTTGTTATCAACAGGTCTTCTTTCAGCCTTCCTCGCAAACACAGTATCGTGTGTCCCCTTCTGTTGTATTCCCACCCCATACAGCAAGCACAAAACAAGGACTGTTTTGCAATCAGTCTGGACTTGCTGGTTGTTAGGCCTGGTGTCAGCCCCCCCAATCCCACCCCTCATAGGGCAGTACTCCCCCTATCCCCTCCCCCCATAGACCCACAATGTGTGGGGCTATCTCGTTGTTTATGATAATTGACCTATGCACTTTTTGTAAAGCTCTCTTTTGGAAGTCGCTTTGGATCTGCTAAATGAATAAATGTAAATGTTATTGCTTTTAACAAATGCCTTAAATTCCCTCCAGCTGTTGGCTCAAAACAAAGGCTGTACCAAGAGAAAACCACTGCTGTCTACAAAGGCAGCGAGGCTTAAACAACGGCAGCTATCTGAACACAACCATCGATGGTTTACCTTTCCCCTTTGTTGGAGGAACAAACCACCACTCTCACCTCAGAAAATCAAGACCAAACCCAATGCTGGTATTATTAGGATGAAAGCGCGAGGATCTAGAAAATATAACCACGGTTTGATCTTGCGCTAATCCCGAGTGTGTGTGTGTGTTTTCCCTTCTCTCCTTCCATTCCCTGTTTCATGGTACACTCCACTTCTCCCTTCGGGGAGGAAAAAAAAGAAAAAGACCCAGAAATGTTGGATGAAACTCAGACCACCCTGCCCATCTGCTGTGACAGGCCAAGCCCTGCCAGGGGAGGGAGGAATGTGAGTGTGGTATTCTGTATGTAGCCCTGTCTGAAACCAGTGGCCGCTTCGCCACTACAACTGACTGAGAGCTGAATAATTGGACGAACCAATGGTTCAGTCTCAAATGACTTTCTGGAAGAGTGAGTCTCTGGCCCATTGTAGATGGGTATTGGAGGTTGGGGAGTTGAAAAGGCCTGTGCTACACCCTGTTGAAAATAGGGACATCTTTCATCACTTGCGGTGACACTGTTCATTATGCATGTAATTTAAGCCAGAAATAGGGGAAAGAGTGAAAGGTTATGCAGGAGGCAAAGCTAAGATTAGCCGTTAGTTGAAAGCACTGAGTGATATGACTACCTCTAACAAGCTGTGACTTACACGGCACAGCAACGCGACATAACTCGGTGAAAAACGCGGTAATGCCAGCAGCTCGGTTGGTCATTATTATTGGAGCGATGAAACTCCCCACATAGTAAGGATATGATGCATGGGCTGCAAACACTGTACAGTCCTGTTCAGTGAGGAAAGTCCCCCCTATCTCCAACAGCTGACAGAGACAGGATGTGACCAACCATGAGGTCATCCCTGTCCCCTCTGGTCCTTTGCAACCGGTTTCCTGTAAAACACGTCAGAATTCCCACGCTCACCGGTTCACTTTGCCAGAGTTCTGTCCACGTTGAAGTGCCGTCTGCCTTATGTATGTTAAGTACTAAGTCTTTTAGTCTTCTAAAATAGTTGCAACGAGTACGCCATTCCGTCTCATTTCGTTGCATTATTTCACCTATGAAGTTTCTCTGAGCTAAACCGTCTAAACGTGCACTGTGTTGCTAAATGCAGCCTGCTCGAGTTGAGCTTCAGAAGTACAGGACCTGGGTTTAGGAATGGGAGCAGGGAGCCCGGGTAAGAGGTTTAACTGCTATGTGAGAACTCAAGCCCTCCAGGGTCAGCAGCTCAGTTGTAGTCACTGTGTGACTGGCACAGATTGGGCGTGCAACCGTGTCCGCATGACTCCCCTGTCCTAGCCTACGCCATGGCACAGAGCACCCCTGTACCAGCACACGGACGCACTAAACACATTCAGGCACTCCTACTCGCCGGTTCGCACATGCTGACACGAGAATCGGACCACCGTTATTCGGTTGGATAGAGAGCACTGGCGCTCTTTAGAGTAGCAAGTGTTTCAGTATCCAGACTACAGATCTGTAGCACAACATTCATACTCTCTTTCCATTCACTTGTTTTACAGTGAGTGAAATGCACTTCTGTGGCTAAGCCGAACATGTAATTGTCAAACCACTGTCCAAATAACAGGAGCTGTTTTCACCCATGCATCAGCAAATGCAAGAAGCTGGGTTCAGGCATATTATTAACGGTTATTTACTGTTGCTACCGAGAGATTACAAGGTTTTCTTCTCAGGGAACTGAAGAGGAAATGCTGAAGGGCCAAGAGAAAAGTGAAATTCAATATCGGAGCTGGACAGCCACAAAGGGTGGTATATTGTTTGCCGTCTGAGGTTAATATGAATGGGATGATGAACTACAGGGCTGTAGCTGCCCACTGGGTTATGTAAAGGTACAGTAACTCTCAGATACAACATTAGGAAGGGTTCTTTGGGCTCATCTTACAAATGTCCCCCTGCAGTCAGTCAGATAGCAAGGTTCTCATTATCCTCGAGCTGAACCAAGAAGGTCTCGTTCTCTAATATCCAATAACCAAATGATTTATGGTCATCGTTGTACTTGTAGTTTACGACAATACGTAAATGCTTCTACATCTTTATGGCTTAGCATTGAACTTTCCTGACATGAGAGAACTTTATGGTCTTAATGGTGAATCTTTCCATAGGCCAAAAGTATAAGCACAAATGAGTATTGAACAACAAGACTTGAAAGAAAAAGCTTTATTCCCTTCTACTGTATACACACAAACATCGTGAAATCATTCACAGATAAGAGCTTGATGGTGTTATGACACACAATACTCTTAAGTGATAAGAATAATGGACTACTGTGGCTAGTAAACAATCACAACGATCATGTGCATCTATCATGGGGTATTTATTCGTTAAACATTCTCGTCTACTTGCAGGAGTATGTCGTAGGAGTGCATACTTAGTTGGACGCAGTCCTAAAAGCCCCCTGACACTGTATGCTGTGAGTCAATGTGACACTAAGCTGGGCTGAGCTGTCTATGGAGTCTCACTGCATCTGACCTCTGACCTATCGTGACCCAGGAAGGAGACATGAGGTACAGAGCTGACTTCTGAGGGACCAAACTCCAAAGCCAGCATTTCTCCATCTGCTAATCTTGCCTTGAGACGAGTGCCATTTCTCCAGTTTTCCCACAGGCCCAGGGCACAGAAAACCAGCCCAGCGGTTCAGGACGGACTACAAACGACATGTCGATCCCACTAATTAACATCATCTCATCAATCCTTGACCACAGAAAGGATCATGAGTCTATATTGGCTTTCCTGTTTGGTAAATCGCCCATGCCCAGAGACCCATCTGCGAAGAACATCATGTGTGTACCTTCTAAGCAATGATACTTTCTTTTCCATATCTGCCGGCTATCCACCCATGAAATGCACAGCTGACGGATAGCACTGCAGAGGAGCCGCCCTCCGTTTAAAGCCAATGTGTCTTTACTGTGGTCACTCCAGCAATCTGACTATAGCAGTCCCTTCAGCCCTTCGGATGTGAGTGGGCCAAACACATTTTAAAGACCTTCCCAAATGCAATAACACCATGTAATCTTCAAGATATACAGTACAACCATATCATTATATAGTACGAATCCAGTAGCAGGCTACTACACACACCGCAAAAACCATCACAACCAAGGTGTCTACCAAATGCTAAATTACTTTAAATGGCTTAACTCTAAAAACAGATAACGGCCTTGCTAATCTGTTTTGGTAGAGAGACTATGTTTGAAGGTTGACTGTCCTAAAACTCAAGGATTCATTTGCGAATAAGTCTAATTATTTTTATAGAAGGCTCTGTCAGATTAAGTTGAGAGAAATCAAACATACATGTAGATCAAAGACATTTTGTACTTAACATCCACTTTGACCACCACTAGGCATACATGGAACACATTTCTTCTTGGATTGTATTTACACAGTGCCGCTGCCTTTAGATTTGCCTGTTTTTACATTTCATTTCCCACTCTCCTTGAGTTACACAAAGGGACCAGAAAGTGCTGATTGAGAACCATCCCACACTCCTACATGAGACTGCCCCCCCCTGTGGAGCCTCAGAGTACAGCATGCTTTTCACACGATGATAGGAGTACATTCACACCGAAAACCCCGAAGCTCGAATTGAAAACCAAGCCAAATATATCAGGACGGCGGAAACACAAAGAAAAACAAAGCAGGCTCTCACAAAGGGCATATGGCCTCCTATCTCACCCCTCAGGTTAGCGTGATCTCACCCAGCTACAAGATTGCCACCAGCGCTGAGAGAATCCTATCTTCTTGGCTCGCTGTAAAGTGATACCCTCTGAGGTGTGGCTGTAGCCACAGGATATCCTCTGAAGTTGGGAAATCCCTCTATCCTCGGCTCTCCCCGCCCTGCCTGCGCGTCAGGGCTAATCAGCGCTTAAGGCCTCGTAATGAGACACCCGCCACCACTGTCTGCCAGGCAACGCCAGCCTGAGCCCACACCGCCTTCTCCTCCCCTAATGAGCGGTAATCACCCTGCGTCTCCCCCCCACAAACCAAACCGCGGCAGGGATCGCAGCACGCACATGGGGCACGCGCGCAGGGGTCGCGAGGTGTCAGTGGTGGGGGTGAGGGGGTGGAAGGGTGGAGGGGTGAGGGGTAAGGGAGGGGTGGGGAGAGCTGTGTGTGTCGGTGGGACAGAGCCAGGGGAAGTGTCTGCATGGATACCCCTACAGTCAGGCCCTATCTCTTGTTTCATCTCTGCATCTCATTCTGGAAAAGGGAGAGGGGATCTCCTAACATCTGAAAGTCCCTCATCTTTATTGCAATGACCGTGCTGTACCTCTGGAAAACAATATCCTATTAAGAGAGAGCACACATTATTTCAAGCTTTCGATTACATATTTACACTGTGTATATATAGGATATACTATATATATGCTATATCCCGGATAGGGCTGTCATTACAACAACAAGTAGAAGGTTAACGACAACGTTAAATGACTGGTTGAACACCATTGCATGGCTGTGGTTAGTTTCCTGTATAGCGCATGAACAAGACAACAAACACTTTCTGACTCAATGTTTGGGCTGGCATGCATCACAGTTTACAAGGCCACCGAATGAGGCTTCCAAGTACCACAGTTACAATTTAAATGAATGAAACTCTCTTTAACAAATTCCTGAAACTCCTCAAGGTGAACCCCCGAAAGGCATTTAGTGGCAGTTCTTTAGGACGATATCAAACTCTCTCACAAGGTGAATGCACTGATCTTAAGAATGCACAAAATGACCATTCCCAACTGTAAACCTAATGATACTGGATTTGGTTGAGAACCAGCACCTGCCACAACAGGCTGAAGGAAGGTAAAAAGACTACTAACATTCTTGTGGCGAAGGATGACAATTTGAGCGGGTGCTCGACTACGCTAGGAATCCCACCCCGCCCTCTTCTGCGCAAACTATGGCCGACAGGGATGGTGTTTATGTTACACTTGCGCTCCACTGCACTCTGGAAATTGAGTATGCAACATTGACCCTTTATTTTGAGTAAATCAGTACCCAGGAAGCCCAGCAAAGCCTTGTGCTCATGGCATGTATTTATTTAAACAAGTTTGTGTTAGTGTATACTCCACTCAGTGTCATGCTGGGCTGTGTGCTTGCAGTGTCAGAAGTGTCAGGTTTCTGGGAAGTTAGCTTTGGGGCAGCTAACATTTTGCATGTGTATCTATGTCACCTGGTCCTGGGTCTTTCAGCTTGTCTCATGTTCCGTGGCTACAGGGCTAAATCATTCACTGACACTCATTCATATTCTCCTCTTCTAGGGTCATGGAATTATAACGCAAGGTATCGTAATACCATATGTCTCATTGCACTTCAGAGACCGCAGATAGAGACCAGATTGACTGGGAGAAGAGAAAACAAGTGCTCACTGACTGAATAAGTAAATATACATTACCATTAGAGTCTAGGAGAGAGCCAATTTGGCATGTCATCCTCAATACATACAAGTTGGAACAGTAGGTTCTGTGGGCCGAGGGCAGTTTGGTTAGATAATTAGGCTGAACTATGTGTCTATGACTGAAGATGAGAGCAATATTGCACAACTCCAAAAAAAAACATATATTCTCAAATAAAGCAATCACATTTCTGTCCAAATAGGCTTGTTATATTGAGATATCATCTGAGTACTAAAACTAAAACTGATTTAGAGTGACTTAGTTTCCCTGAACAACATCCCAGAGGAGATTAACTTCAGAGAGGTGACATATTAGGCCTGTAATGGACGCTCCAAGTCATCAAAAAAGATTTGTGGCATAACTAACGTGATCGTTATCGAGAATGTGAAGATGTTGTAATCCTGTCCAATAAGTGCTTCCACCCTTTGTTGCTTTGTCCGGTTATTCCTAATTTATTTGTTTCCTTATATGAGATCTGAGAAGACTAGACCCAATTCAACGATCCCTAAGGTCTAATAAAGCCGTTTATAGCTTCATAATGTGCAACAGGTCCTAGGGGGCCACTCCCTGAGTTCCCCCACAGATTCACAGCTAACAATGGCCTTATCACCTAATACTCCTGCAGCTCACAGCCACACAGATCCCCTTACAGGCCTCTACTGGAACTACAGCAGGTGTCAACAAACCGAATTATCTATTTATTTATTTATTTTTGTCCGTATAACAAACCTCCAATACAGCATCATTTTGTTTTTACAAACCAACGTGTTGTTTGATTGCAACCAGCTCAGACCTGGACTGGACCTGAACTATACTTTTGCAAGTCCCACTGAAAAATACTATGACCATCTTTGCACAGATCAGTGATATATAAACCACATGCTGGTAAGGAGTTCTCTGTAATTGCATTCCAAAGCTATACCATGTCTGGAGAAAGCTACTTGATTTGTTAAATGTTGTTAAAACTTAAGTACTTTATCTTTAACTTTATCTGTCCATTGAAAGGTTTACAATAAAATGTCATCATTATTGAGTCAATAAAAAATGGAAGGATTCCTGTGGAAATGAAAAAGTAAAGCCTGTTACCCTGAGGTGGAGGTCATATGGACTACACCTAAAAACTCAGGCGTTCCCTTGGAATTACTTTCTTTGAAACGTAACCTCATGTCCACTATATTATACACTGAACTACAGATGTTGACGAGATATTACTGATATGATTGGGAAACCGTAAATTCTGGATAAATTCTTACACATGTGTTAAAACAGTTTTTAAACTTAGTGGGAGCGTCAAAGTCTACGCCAGAATTCCCTGTCCTATGTTTATGCTGGATGGGGAATTTTCTGTGCAAGCTAAGCAGACGTTTCGGCCACCAGTTCAGTGAGCTACGATTGCTTTATTGTTACCAGCTGTTCAGACTAAAGCTACACTCACCTTTAGCTCCATGTCAGTTTTCTGAGCCGACTTACTGTATGATGTTACAAGTGTTTCGACAAAATAATGGCACAACCCAATAATTCAAACATGCCAAGTAATTTTCCGTGTTTACCTGTCAGGGGACTACGTAAAAGTTGAATAAATTAGTTTAATTGTCATACCTTTCAAGAGTGAATATTACGATGTGTTTAGGCTATCAAGTCAACAGTATGATCCTTCATCATACATGTGAATCGCTAGCAAACTGGTTGCCTATTTTATTGGTCACATTTAATCAGCTGTTTTAATGCTGCGGAATAGTCTTTATCAACCTGTTACTACCACCCGCTGAGGTCCACAGCGCTACACTCGTTTTCAGAAGGCTAGGGGCTGCATCTTTCTTAAAAAGACTAGCTAGTGCACGTGTTTATAATTAATATAATATCGTTCTGAATGACTACATATGTGAATATTGTTGCCCAATCTACAGGATGCCATAGGCTATGTGCAAACCAAAAGTTATATCGTTGAATGAACTGTAGATTTTTTTTCAGCAGGCAATGCATTCGTTATAATAAGATCATAAAAGATATATGCCACAACGTTTAATAATCATTTATACCGTCTTACTCAATGTATTTACTAACATGACCATGTGTATGTGGTTAAAAGCCAGTGCCTACCCGAAATAAGCTGTTGTCGGTCCCGGCAAGTTGAGAAGGTACACTATAACTGTGAACGATAACCATCCCAGGAGTAGGTGTCCATCCAGCATTTTGCTGCGGCTCCAGGGCAGATCATTTCGTTTCTCCTGAGTAGCTGTGTAAAATCCCTTGTTGAACGGTCGTCACTTCTTATACAGAGAGGAATTCTGCGCTCCTCCCATTAGCGGAGGGAGAGTGTGAGGGAAAGAGAGAGAGGGAGAGAGATTGGAATATTAAAAAAACTATAGGTTATTCCATAAACTAATAGTTTGTGTAAAACTGTTTCATAAATGAATGAGTGAGTAACTTGTTGTCACTTGCTTATGGCAACTGCTCCAAACTGATTTATTACACACACGCACACAAACACACTACCACTCCTTATGGTTGAACCTCTTTTCTGAGAATATCAACTCTCTAGATTAATTATGAGTTGCTGTAATCTTTTCAACAACACGTGATTGACATGTATGAGCTTAACCCTTCTATTGGGAAATGTTCCATGCAGTCATTACCCATGCTAAATGACTCCAGCTGAAATGAGTGCCCAGCACTAACGTCATAGTTGCTATTTGAACAAAAACGAAAGCATCATAGTCTATACTTGAGGTTAATTGAATTATTCTACTAATGAATTTATTGGAGACAGTCCTGTTAAATCAGAGATAGCTTGTATTGTGTTTACATTAGAGCAACAGAACAACCATAAGCACTGAAGCAGGTTCTGGCTTAATACGTTGTTACCTACAAAAAATGATAAAGTATTGTGGGTTGTCAGCAGATGTAGGCTGTCTTTAGGCTGTTTCGCAAGAACAGAGGAAGAAACATTTAGTCACAGCGTCAACAATCACATTTAATGCTATAAATCATCAGAGCACTGAGCCTCCTGGCAAGTTTTGAACCCTTTGGCAAACACGTTCCCAAACATATTATATTATTCAAATATGTTAGATTTATTTGATAGTGTAAAAGAACACTACATGAGGGCCTAGTTATTCGCACAACAAAGTAGGGTGGTCATTTCAGACATTGAAGATGCAAGACTGTTATGGAGTTGTAGAAAATGTATACATATTTCCTGCAAATTCTTGAGACCAGAGATGATAAATTGACATTTATCGAGTGATGGCACAGTGTGTTCACGGCCCATTCAAGAAATGAACACTGGGCATTTTTAAAACAATTGAATGCAAACGATATGCAGTCCCCACACATCGGCTTCTGACATGTTAACTTCTGTCTGGAGAGCAAAGAGTGCAAGACAGGTATTGCAGCCTGGAAAAGGACATGAGTATCATGGGATACACCTGTGAAACCCTGTTGCCAGATTTATCCAAGAGGTCTATTCATTTCCAATATTAAACAATATCCACTCATTCATCACTCAGATCACAGCAGCGCCACCAGATGGGTCTGCCAGCGCTCCGAGCCAAGTTTCTGTTGACTGTGTGGCCAGTTGTGCAAGACAGCACCACTAACCGTGGACGGATACGGTGAGTGAACAAGCTGATAAAAGCCATGCCTGACACAGGAACCCATACATCTTGTCATGTTATGGATCTCTTCTGTGCCGTATAAGACACTATCTTCTCAATGAAGGCCTCCCAGTGTCTCATAAGATCTGTGCTTACCTGCTCGCGCTGAGCCTAATATTGGAACTAATCCACACAGGTATCTACTTGAAAGCAGAGGAATGTATTTGACAGGGTTACAGTAGGCCTTCACAATTGTCAGTCAATTCTAAGAGTGCGGTGAGTGTGGATGGAGGCCCAAGTAGAGCCTTGATGCTTAATAACACCTGGTTTAAAAGAGATCAGCTGGAGGGGTTGTCAGTACATGACAGGAATGGACACTAATCCCAGCAATACCTACTGGTCCTACATGTCTGGTGAGTGGGATCATTGATTTCCACACCCATCTTAAACGTTCCCCCTCAATTCCCATTACGCTAGGCATCCAGCAAGAAAACAAGCCTTTTCCCCACGCCTTACAAAGAAATACAGGGTTTTGTTGGAATAGGGGGTTGTCTCATGTACATGTTGGTGGTACCTCATTAGTCGGGTAATGGGACACTAATCTCTGATGGCTGTCAAGTGTACCCTATCCCCCCTCTCTCTCGCTCCCCTCCACACGCACACACACACATACACACTCAAAACATTTTGTTCCTCAACACCACTCGCTCGCTCTTTCTTTCTCCGAGCAGATAGGCAGCCTTGCCTTTTTTGTTAAGTCAACCCTGTTCAACTCATAGTGTGACTAGAATACTCAGACAGGATTAGCAGTTAGCCTGCAGTGTAACATTTCTTTGCAATTACAATGAGGTTCCTTTGGGCATTGAGGTTAGGAGCTCTTCTGAACACAGACTATTCAAATGAGATGGAATGTGCTGTAGGATGTTGATGGAGTTCTAGGTATTTCCTTCAGCAGAAGAAAACGTTTGCCAATGCCGCCCCCCAATATTTCTCAACAGACTTTAAACAGAGTACCTTCGCGGTTATGCTTTCAAGTAGTTTGTCAAGAGGACCGACTCTTGGGCTTTGGAGATTGGAACACTGGTTAGGACAGCCACCTCGGTGTGTCACCTGACAGGAACCAGTGTATCAAGAAGAAGGACCAAAAAAAGGGCACCACTATTGCTCCCGCTACTACTACTACTACTACTGCTGCTGTTAGCCTCTGTGGTACTAGCCTTGCTTTGACCTTGTCTTGATATCACATCCCTGGAGAGGAATGTAAATCGTATCCGTCCAATCTCAGCCCTGCCACCACCAACCTCCTCGTTCTCACCAGCCTTGCTCCGTTGCAGAGCCACATGGTCTTTTCCACGGCCCAGACATCATTTGTGGCTTGGGTTTGGAGGCTGACGGTGCGTCTGCCCCGCTCTGCTGTTTCAGGCGTCGGGCGCACCATGTGCAGTTTTCAGGACAAGTCCCTCTCGGAAAAGGCAGAGAGGGTTACTGTTGTGCTTGGAAACCACAGTACATTGACATGCAACCACGTTTGTGTCCCAGAGTGCCACCTAATTGACAGAGCACACCAAGCCATGCAACAAATGGATTGGGAATAAGGTGTTTGAGAGGGAAGGGGAATAACTTTATATGGCCTAGTTCATTGTCTGTTTTGAAATTATGGAATACCATGACCAATATTCTTGCTACTTTATGGATTTGGTTCATGTGGACAAGCAATAGATATCGTTTTCAGTTCTCTTTTATACTATGTTCAAGTGTTTAGTAGTACTGTATCTTAAAAATATATGTATAGCTTAGCAAGCTTTGTAAGTATGCATTGGTCAATAGCTCTGGTTTTACATATTGGTACAGGTAGCTGGAGTTACACATTATTAGAGGGAGTTCTCTGGTGTGAAAGAATGCCCTAGTGGAACTCAAAACCAAGACTTCATTTGTGGCATGTAACCTATGGTCCATGCACATTTTCTAGTGAAATGTTATGACATTCTTGAGCCAAATTGCATGTGTGCATGTAGTGGCATGTCCGTTCTTGAAAGCTTCTGTTTAAGTAGGCATCTCGCTATGGACGCACCTCCAATAAGGAGCTGGAGTATTCCAGGGATCGAATGGGCATGGGAGAAGTAGGACAAGACTAATTTACAAAAACATACTTTTCAAGCATGAAACATCTCAATATTTGCACATGTGTTCTGGTCAAGGGGCCATATCCCTCCTGGAGATAGTCTACGCCCTTGTACCAGTAAACATTGTTTACAAACAGCATGCACAGTATGATTCAATCAGTAATGGATATGACATTCTTCACAGTCCTAATATGAACTGTATATTAATCGCCAGGTCTTCAACTATACACCAAAACCACAAAATTATGATCAGCGCATTGGTTGCTGAGGAACCTGACACCACCCTGCATACTGTGTGTACAGAGTGACAAACCTCTATTTGCCTTTGGTC
This sequence comes from Mallotus villosus, assembly GCA_903064625.1. NCBI lineage: Eukaryota > Metazoa > Chordata > Actinopteri > Osmeriformes > Salangidae > Mallotus > Mallotus villosus. The sequence continues at coordinate 116,758 of CAEFZP010000561.1, read as the reverse complement.
AAAACTCTTTCCAAGACACCCACGTTCATTCAGTCTCTCCAGTAAAGTAAAACCTTTCCCAGCAATGGTCATTTTTAATTAGACATAACTACCGTGCTCAATGGTAATTGTGTGTCAATGGAGTGATGCGATCTGCTTCCAATCGGTAGACAAGGAGAAACAGCTGTGGTCTACGTCTCGTTCAGTTGATGACCTGGGATGACCTAAAGAAAGTGTTGTCTGGAAGGAGTTGGTGAGAGAAAGGGGAAGGGACAAAAAAAAAGAGAGGACAGAGATTGAAAGAGGGATCGTAGTAGCAGAGATGGGGGGCTGTCTATGTTTTGCCAAGGAGCAGCTGATGAAAGCCACCGTACCCTCAGGCCTGACAGGGAGTGGTGTTTTCCTGTCATGTGAGGGGCTCCCCTGTCTGCCTGCTGTTTGGGGACTCCTCTGCTCTGACCCAGGGCTGTTATCTAGGACCTCAACCCTGACACCACTGCTCAAGTGACTCAGAAAAGAAGCACTGTGATCAAAGTCTATAGCCGGTCTGAGATAAAGAGCTGAGCTATGGGCGGAATGAAGCCTTACAGGCTAGCACTTCCTCACCCAAACTTACAACCCCTCCCACCCCTCCACCCCCCATTCTGAAACCCACACCCACTCAGCCTGCATGTCACCATCAATGGTTTGTCTTATCAATAGGATATGACACCCAGTATTGGTAAGTAGGAAGAGAGATTGATAGAGTTGTCAGTGCCTGTGGCAATGCCCATCCTGAAGATAGGTTGAAGTGAGGGGGGCATCGCCCTCTTTCCCATGTCCTTGGATGTTAGCTCAGCCTCAGAGGCTGCCGGCCAAGGAAAAGTGATGAGCAGTTTCCAGGTGTGAGCTCTTGGGGTGTGACCCGACTTACACTTATCGAGGCACAGCTCACTCCCTTTTTCCCTTGGAAACTTGGTAATGCAAACAGAGCTCCAGCGGACCAACAGCCAGTGTTTAATCAGCAGGTTGTGTCCTTGCAGCTGCCAATGCTGTTTTCTGTCAAATGTTTTTGTTGACAGGATTTAAGTTTAGGATTAAAAAACGATTTTATCCTCAAGAAAATGTAAAAAAGGTCAAGGGCATTTTTTTTATTTTTTCTACTTACAAACGTAATAGCAGCAACACTAGGTCAACAATAATTGGTTACATAATTGATTTAAAGACAATATAATGCAGTCAAATTCAACCCGCAGGCTTAGTACATTAACGCTGAACTGTGTGGACAATACTGCGAAACTATGGGCTGAGTATCAATAGTCAATGCTGAGAAACAATTTTCATTAAATATCCAAATTGGAAAATAGCATAAAGCTATTATCTACCAGTCCCTTAGATCGGCTTTGAAATATCCTCATGTTACCGTAATACTCTATTATTGTCAGTCATAGTAATTGACTGTTACTAGACTGACATCTAGTGGTCAATAAATAAAATGACACTTAAATCTCACATGTCACACAAATAGAAATATCACACAAATAACACTGACGTTTCATTTTTTCATCTGGTGATTTGGGTAATGGAAACCATTGAAATGCATATACATTTTGTGGTCAGTAATGTCTGGCTATACTGGCCCCTGTCAGCTGTCTAGTGGCTGAGGGACATGGCTTTTTCTGAGGGACACTTTTCTCTTGATTGGCAACTGGAAAAATACAATTGGTTAGTGCAGATGAACACATGTTCAATTGATTTGACCTTTTGTGACACGTTGAAGGTTCACAACTCTGATGTTAAGACACAACACAGATATATGTGTTTATTGTGTGTGCAACAGTCAAATCCCGTTGAGAGAATAACGCCAATGAATCTAGTCCCGATGCCGGTGGGTTTCTCCCCTGACGGCACTTTGATGCCGGTCTTGACATCCGTTAACACATTCTCTAACTCTTTTCCAGAGCTGATCTGGAACGCTTGCTATGCGTGGTCCTTTGACAATGTTAATTTGTTTGAAAAACTTCAAAATGTCATAGCTGTGATGGTATAGAAGCTAATGTGCGTACCTTGCTGTGAGCCTAAGGAGTGAGGTCCTCTCAATGTGACTTACTTCATGTCTTAGTGATGGCAGATTGAGCCATCACAAATGCACTATTTTCCATGTTCTATAAAGGCATCTGGACAGCTTACATATGATGTCCACCAGATAGCAGTAAAACTACAAATTCAGAGGGTTCCTGAACGGTGAGAAGCTTTGCCTCGCTTCTATCGCTGTCTCTGACCCTGCCCATTGGTAGCCCCATAAAATACATCTTACAAGCACATACAATTATTTCAAAATGAATGGGTGAGGGATAGAAAGTGTATCACACCATTAGACACGAACAAAACATTCCACATAAGCAGACATCTTGTGAACAGCACTGGGTGGTTCATGAATCTGTTCATATGAGGGGGGGGTCAGATGGCTGAGCGCTTAAGGAATCGGGCTATTAATCAGAAGGTTGCCTCAGGGGAATGTCCCTGTACTTAGTCGCTCTATCTGCTAAATGCCTAAATGTAAATGTAATATGATATACTAATAAAAAACTAGCTTGTCTGGTTGCTTGGTATTTGACATTCACTGAATGCAGGAAGAGACACTGCTGCACATATCTGGACTGGATTTACAATTAATGATTGTGTATGAAATATTATTTTTAAATAAATAAAAAATCGTTTGGATTACCCATAGACTAATTAGTTTGGTTTTATTCATTTTAACTTTCTAAATGGGGTTTTAATATACATGGTAAATTAGATCACACAAGATGCTGATTATGCAGCATGCAAAACATTTCTTTTTGAACTAATGCAGCTCTGCATTCATTCATGTCTATGGAAACGACTGGTCCACTTCCTATTAAATCACCTATCAACAGTCACTTGACATTGAGAAAGGAAGACCCAACAGCCTGCCACTCAGCGGCACGAGCTGCAGGAGAGAGACAGGACCTTGGGTCCTGGTCGACATTGTATGATCCTTTAAGATTACAATCTTGACATCCTGACACTAAAGAAATAAAATGTGTGATCAAATGTAATGCTTTTCTTTTGTGTTGCCTCAGTTTAACATAAAGTTATGCATATTGTTTCATGTTTTGGGAAAAGTAATCATACATTTTTGTTATTTATGATTGTATGGGATACATAGGCCTAATTATGAAGTAATAATTAAGAATACACAGACTTGGTTCTGTTAAAAGAAGAGTATAAATCTCAGGGTAGATAAGATGATTATTATGGCATTAATATGCCATTAGTTAACATAATTCAAAAGTAATGAAAAACAATGTGTCCTGAAAACTTCGACTATATTTTTTCGTTTGCTCAACTGTTTGGAATGTATTGTTTGTTTACTTTATTATATGGATATAATACTGATTGTAAAATGAGCCTACTGTCATGTTTATTAAGGAACCGCATCAGTCAGGTTATAGTTCCAGCTATTTACAACTCATCAGTGACAAAAACTTGTGAGGTTAAGTTTTACATGCATACCTAATAGCATAGTGAGACAAATCAAGGATTAGAAAACGGAATGGTGGGCCTTAGCAATTCACACATATTTATTTCTGCATTTTAGCAGCTTCAAACCGGGGAGTGAAATCCGGACAGGTTGTTATAGCTACCCAATCCACAGGGGTTCCGATGTCTATTTAAAACCCCTCGGACCCTCCCTCTCTCCTTTAAACAACATTATATATCACACACAGCATACCAATGCGACCAAGTCTCAATGAGCACTAAAACACTATCTTCTTAAAATTAGCTCATTCTTGTGTGTGGCTTCAGCCTGACTGACTCAGAAACTGTGCGCGCAAGGAACAGTATCATCAGAATTTCCCCTTTGGCAATACCTGCTGATTGGGTCCTAAAAAGCAAGCTGCTTTTAACTTTTAATATTTGGCTCCCTTGTTTTGCCACGACTAGACGTAAAACACCGTTTCTCCTTTACTTGTTTTACGACAATAAGAGAAATATTGGTCTGCACAGATTTTTTTTCTCATCGAAGACGTGTGTGCGCATATGTGCGCGCGTATCTGCATGAAGATGTTTTGCGAAACTTTTTTAAGGATGATATGCATTGGATGTTTCCTGTTTCTTTGTGGTCTCACGCATGTCCTGGGAAGTTATCCAATATGGTGGTAAGTTTAATTTATCAATAACCTTCTTACCTTCGTTTAACAGTTTAATATGATAAAGTTGTACATGTGCAATAGGCCTAGCCTATCTGTCTGTTAATTTTATTAGAGCCCGCAATTCGTTTTGTACAGTTATCAGGTGGAATACATAAAGTTGTGGACACCTGCCAATTAAGTTATGCTATAGCGATACTGACCTGATACAATATTGAAGTTAACCAGCTGAGGCGGACTTGTGAGCACGAGTAAATAGCCAGACAAGTGAAATTCTAGAAGAATAGACAGCACGTGAGTCAATGACGCTATTGATTTCAAAAGGCTCAGGACCGGAAAGCTCAGGCTATAGGGTTAATTATGCAACGTTTTTACGGGAATTCTTCATGTTTCATTTTCTTAATATTTTTTTTTACATATTACAAATAAGGTTATTTGATAATGTATTAACTGGGAAGTACTACAAATAAAGGTGACAGATGAATTATCAAAGAAAGATATAATTCTTATATTCTTCTTCTTCTTCTTCTTGTTATTATTATAATTAACATGCACTCTACGGATCAATAATACATATTTGTCATAACATATCATTATTAATAGCAATAATAATAATTACCGCAGTAGTTCCCCTAACATTATTAATGTATTTATTTATCTGTGATTTATTGACTACTCAGGTTCTGACTTGATATTCAATTCAGAATACTATTGAGTATGTTATCTTATTCTTATAAATGTGATGCCTAATCATCAAAATTGATTAATTGGATATTAATCAAACATACACACATTTTGGATTCCCGGTAATAAATATTATTTTTTTGTCAATACAATCTACATTTTGTTTCAATATACTGAATATGCAGGCCCATTGAGGGGGAAAAAAGCACTGCTATGCGGTCATCGACCAGAGATTTGTTGTCCAACTGAAATCCGTTCCCATTCCTATTGTCTTCCCCAACAGCATATTTTCACATCGTCAAGATTGGATTTTAATGACCAAAGATCTGTCACTAATCAAAAGCACACAGCATCAGTCTTAAAATCAACCAGGTTCACTCCTTTACTCCCAGATAGAAGGCACGTCTCCAAATTTCATCCAGCTAATATGTTCCCTGGTGGTAAGGCTGATGAGAATCTAATTACATGCTCAGCTGGAGTGAAATCTAGCTAAAGGAGTGGGACAGAAAGAACAGTGCTGAGAGAAGCTGACCCAATAATCATGATGAGTTCACTCTCAGGTCTTAGGTCACTGAGTGTGAGCTGTTGTTCTGATTAATGTTTCATTCAGTTGCACTAATACATACAGTCATAGTATGGAACTGATGGTTCAATGACTTGGTTCCAGAGAGAAGTGACCTCCCATGAGAGCTCAGCACTTAGAACTCTCAAAGGTGATGCTCATGATTTGAGTTAGCACAGTACTGAAAGTATAGGCCCAATCTATTTTGGATCGTAAAAAGCAGTCTTTTTTGTCTCTTCCTGTTGAACCAATTTAGTATCAAAATGTCAGATTCCCGCCATTACAAATACAGTGGATGGCAGGTTTCCACTTGGTCAGACACTGGCAAAGAAATGAAGTCATCAATTTGTGTGTGTATGCTTTGGTTATGGTGGGTGGGTGCTGATTTCATGTGGGCTAGAGTTCCACTGAAGCGAAAGAGAAGATGTTAAAGTCGAAGCTGCTGTTTTAGGTTTATTGTACTGTACCGGTATGTGTCCTACAGTACCAGTATGAACACAGCCTCTCTGTGAAACCAGCCTGGGGAGCTGATGTGAAGTCACCACTGAGCTTACGTAATACATAACTGTGTTTAGATTCTCATTCACCCAAATGAGGCAGAAAACAGTAATGTGCTCCAAGAAGATCCAACCCCGTTCCAAAAGCGTTGTCGTGCAGTTGGGCGACCCTTTCTCTTCCTCCCGCTCTCTGTGCTTGTACATAACTTGTCAACCTTCCAAGAGCTGTCAGGCAGTGTTGTGAAGAGTTGCTAGGTGGTGTTGACGGAAGCTGGCAACGCAGCCTGTGATAGCCATGCCACCAGTGCGGTTGACGGTTCAGGCTTCACTACTATGCGACAGCGCAGATGTTCAGAACACGGATCGGTACCTTCACAGAACCCACGTCTGTCTATTCCCGACCTGCCGTGACATAGCCTGACTGCACCCTCCTCTCCAGCCAGCCAGCCACCCACCCCTCTCCAACCCCATCCCGCTCCCCCCACCCCTCCACCCCATTCCACCCCACCCAACCTAGTCCACCCCGCCTTAAAAGATAAATACCTGGAGGTGAAAGCTTGCCGCACATTCCTTTTCCAAAACATGCTCTCTTGATGTCAAAGTCGGCTCCAACGCCCCAGGGTCCAAAAGTAAAGTGGTAATTCTAAGGTATCCTGCATGGGCTTGCTGAAATATGCATTAAACCTGGTCTGGATACACTTAGATGAGAGGAGAAAAGATCCACACAGAAACAAACAGGAAATCTGTTGCTCTTCTGTTTGGATTGTTTGATTGTAAAGCCATGGAGACAGTTGATGGCTATGGCAAGGAAGGAATCTAATACTGTCTTACTTTGGATTAGTTTCACTCAGTGTAATGTGATGATGACATCTAGGAACAAATTGTAAAGTGTATCTTCTTTACCCTTGTGGAATGTAGAATTTGTAATATACTCAGATGAGTGCTTGTCTTTGGCGCATGGAAATTAAATACAAAGAGATACGAACACCTCAGGCCACCAATTTCACGTTTGTCAAGTGGCCGTGCTTTTAAAATGTATCTCTGATACTGTACTCCAAGTACTCCCAGGCATACTTCTTGAAGTCGTCATAAATCATCCTGGCCAAAGGTTCCACTGCCACCTCTGCTCTCCGTCTGTGTCCTAACTGCGGAGGAGGAGAGCTGAATCCAGCTCGAGAAGAACAGTGTTGGGAGATCTGGTACAGAGCTGTGCTACTGTCCAGACGGGTTAGCTCTCCTTGGATACGATACGAATAAAAATATCAGACATAGAGACAGTCAATTTACGCGTGGATAATCAGTGAATATGACTATGATTCTATGGGGATAGGGTAGAGTTTGGGCATCAGGACACTACAATTGTTAGTGCAATTTCTGAGTTGCTCTATCGGGCAACACATCACACAGCATCGGTGAAACAATGATGAACAGGTGAAAATCTGACACCTGTTGTTGGTCTCACTCAGCGAGAAACCTCGAGCTGCTTCAGGAATAAATGCAAATGGAGACCCTTGTTTTACTTCACGCCTATTTAACAAACGCGATCTTATCTGCTCGCACCTGCCTAGCTTTCGTTTTGGTTGGTTTCACCATCGACTGTTAGACTCTTTGCATTCTCGTTGGTTGCGCTACTGTATGTGTATTAGGGCCAAGTGTCTGGGTGGTGTTGTGATGTGGACTCAGGTTTCTGTTGTGAAAGGTCTGCTCAGTTTTTAGCCTTAGGGTGTGGATTGACAAGGGGCCAAACAGAGGTCAATGTGTAATAGGAGTTTCCTTGTTTACCCGTTCTCCCAGACATGGCGTAGCAGACAAAAATTCAATCCATCGAGATTTCCTCTTCGTCATTTGAACCTGTCCGTCAGCTCTTGCATTTTGTGTTTCTTGTATATGATTAACTAGAGGCCAAATTGAGGTCTAGTTGGAAACTGTGAAAATATGGCAGAAACTCTGCTCATAGTCCTCGGGGATATTCTTTGGAAAGTACTAGACAAGTAGACAATTAACTTGATCCTCAACTGAAGGACAGCCGAGAGCTTGAAAGTCGATACATAAGGAAATGCAAAATGTATGTCAACCCATACCTGCTGACCATGGTAAACATCTGCTCACATATTCATTCACAACATGATTTTCAAGGTCAGCATCTTTTTTTCAAGATGCAGTCTTGACCAAAGAGGAGTAATTCACAACACTTGTATATAGTAGTTGATTGACACTTCAAGAGAGGCTAGACAGGATATCCAGTTGTAGTCTGGAGGGCTGGGTTCTCCTGTTGTGGTCAGTGTCCCAGAGTACCTGGGACATCTTTTTACTGATCAACAGACAGGAAGCTGGGCTATTTGAGCAGCCCACTTCTTCTCCACCCTGTTTGTTGGTTTTGCTGACCTAAGGAGGAAGCACTAAAGTTCCTGTTATCATGGCTTGATCACTCATAGGAGGATCATCAGATCATCATTGTGCACAATCACAGATAATCCCGAGCATCTTTGCAATGTTAAAACGAAACCTCACTGGAGCCATGTCCACTACTGCCTATGGATCAAACCAATGATTCCAATGATTGCCACTGTTACATAACTCGTAGCGATCCAGCGCAATAGGCCACAGTTAAGGAGCAGCGGAATGGCCAGGTTACCATGGATACGTGGTGTAAACATCTTAATTGAGAGCGAGGGACGCGCACACACACAGATGTAATCGGGGAACGATCATGTTTGCACTTGTTGCCTCCTACAACCCCTCCTCAAAGAAGGGGGGAGGGCTTTGGAGATTTACTTGATGTTCTCTCTGAAGTTCCAATGCAGGGTTGGCTGTCCCTCCCTCAACACTGAGCCACGAGCCCGTTCGACGTGTGTAGTACAGTTAATAACAAGGCGCTGCTTCCAAGTTGTCGACCTAAAGGTCTGTGAACCCCTCTGAGGTTCACCGCGGGGTCTTTCATCTCGTTCTGTCACCCGGGTTTGCCTTTGAGCGCTCTATCCACACAAAGGACAGGTGGCTGAGGACAAGGTCGGGTGGAGGGATGAGGTGCATCTTTGTGCACACGATACACAGCCTCAAACACACACACACACACACACACACATGTTCCCTCGCCTGAAACCCATGAGCCCCGTACCAAAGTAGAAACAAAGAAAGACAACCATAGTGAATTGGTAAGCCATATAACTCAGAGTTTCCTCTTTTCCCCTGGTTTCCTCTGCTGTAGGTCCCTGGCAGTGGGCCACCAGTACTCATCTCTGGGTTCACAGCCCATCCTGTGCAGCAGCATTCCCGGCCTGGTGCCCAAACAGCTGCGTTTCTGCCGGAACTACGTGGAGATCATGCCGAGTGTGGCGGAAGGGGTGAAGATTGGCATCCAGGAGTGCCAGCACCAGTTCAGGGGCCGGCGCTGGAACTGCACCACCATCAACGACAACCTGGCCATATTTGGACCAGTGCTGGATAAAGGTAAACTGCCGCAGAACTCGAAATAGATTGTTGTACTGTTTTTGCATGTGCATGTGATTGCTGGTACTGAATGATGCTCCTCGTGGTAGCTTTGGATTGGAGACTGCCTGTCTCCCTTTTTGAAGACAAAATTGAAGCCCCTTTTTGTGACAAGCCAAAGTACATAGAGATCGTTACAAGTGGCTGTCTGGATTGCAGTCAACCTCTCTGTTTCCTAAACCCGACATTATAAAAGATTCTCCTGTATGACATGAATGCTTTTCTTCATACCTGCTTTTGTGTTCTTGGGCTAACTCTAGTGTATAATCACGTCCTTGGCTCTCAACCTTGGTTATGCTTGGCATGCTGTATGAAAAACTATCATTGCCTCTCCCCAAACCATACCACCCAGTATACTTAGGGCTCAGCTGCTGTTTATGTTGACTAGATGGGAGCAAGTACATATAGTTTCTTCATCCACGATCACAGAATCCCAGTTCCCTCACCGCTAACGAATCAACGACATTGATCAACGTTCTCAATTCGATGTTCCACACCGTGCAGTCCGATGCCATCGGTCAACAGGATTCTGTTGCCTTTGAATGTTTCAAGAAGTGTTCTGAAAGCCTTGTTCAAACAGTCTCTGAGCTGTGAGGAGTCTGTACGCATGGGCTGCTGTACAGAATGTACACAACTGGGTGAAGTCACAGAGTTGTCTCCTGGTGGGGGGTTTTCTCCAGAAGGGAATCCCCTGGCATTGTTCACCTGTGTGTTTGATTCCGTCTGAAGCTCTTCAGAGAACATGGTTCCAAATCCAAACCACCGTCTGCACTCTGTCGCCCGTAGCATCTCTTTGGGAAGTACACACGCACACGAGCGAAGTAACTCACAGGCACACATTTTTCGGATAAAAAAAAGATGAGTTGGCGGCTTCTCTGAGGCGAGTTAGAACAGGGGCGTCCTGAAAGATTGTTTCTGGGACTTCTGTATCTCGCCAAAACGGAATTCATTTGAACCGTCCACACATGACGTTTAAACCCGAGCATCGGGGATACTGTGGGGATACTTGTCCCTCCACGCTGCTGCATAGCCCGGACTCAGGATTAGCTACCCGTCAGGGACATGGGGATAAGCAGAGAGGAGGCCTGGGGTGAGGGGGGTTGGGGTGTGAGGGGGTGTGGGTAGGGGTGAGGGGGCTCGTGTTGTGTGTGTTTGTGTGTGTGTGTGTGTGGGGGGGGTCTAAACCTGCCAAGGACTGTGGAGCTGTGGACCAACGTGTACACCGAGACAGGGTTAGTTGGGGAAATTGCTTAAAAAAAAACTCCTGACCCAGTTGTTCCACTGATGGAGAAGGCCTGAGCTCCTGTCGATGGGTAATGACATGGGTTCATACTCCTCAACCCCATTGTGGTGCAAAATACCATCACATCTCCCCCATTGCTTTCCCCTCCCTGGTCTAAATTGCAGGGGCACCGAGTGGAAAGAGGAGATGGCTACTCTTAGGGGTCGGAGCTTTAGTAAATCATTTTGATTGGATTAAGGTCACTGAGGCCCTTAATAATGTGAGAGGTCAAAGTGGCTGGATTAAGTGTCTTTGTCAGGGGCCGGAGAGAGAGAGTGACTCGAGGGCTCAGGGCCCTTTTGATAGGGCTTAGTAGGAGAGGACTCTCATTTCGTCTGCTGTGATTGATGCTCGTATTTGTCTGTGTGCGTCAGGCCTGTTGTCCCTGCCGGTGTCTGTTTGTCTGCAGCACAGACGGATGTGTGTTAGTTTCCTCGTGCATCTCTAAGGAGCGGGGTTGAATAGAACAGTAGGCCTTGCGCCTATCTGTCAGCCCATTACTGCCCCCACCTCACCACCGCCTCCCCCCTTTCACCTCACCACTCCCCCGATCCTAAAACTGCAACCCTAGCATCATGGGCTGCATGTAACCTGTAACAGCTAGATTGCTGGTTCGATTTCAACGTTTGTTATGCCGATAAGGTGTGCTCCAGGTCATCTGGACCTAGGAAACGACGTCTGCCAAAGAAACTAGGAGATGGATACACAAACAAGATCCTCTTTTTGAAGCCGTTTCACCTCTGTGCTGTGTTGGTACTTGATGGGGTACGGTGTGGCAGAGATCGTTTTGTGAATGTGTTGCCTGGCTCTAAACATACCACATAGAGCACATGCAGTGAAACATTTTACTGCAGGTTATGGCAACAACCTGTGGTAATGATCACCTCTCCCGTCTCTCCCTCTCTCCCTCTCGTTTCTCTCAACCCTCCGTCTCACGCTTTCCTTCACTCGATCTCTCTCGCCCCTCTCTCCGTCTGCTCTCGATCCCTCTGTCCCACTCTCTCCCACTCTATCCCTCACTCCCTCTCGCTCCCTCTCTCCCTCCCTCCCTCTCTCCCTCTCTCCCTCTATCCCTCTCTCCCTCTCTCCCTCTCTCCCTCTCTCCCTCTCTCCTTCTCTCTCTCCCTCAATCCCTCCCTTCTCCCACCCAACCCCAGTCACAGGCTCTTCCCCCAGGCTATGTCTGCGTCAGCACTCATTAATTTACATTAGCCAAAGTGTCACAACAAGTGCTGCTGGAATCTGGCCGTGATGAAAGGCAATGGATAGGAGGCCGTGCAGGTGTTCTCAGAACGCCAGGGCCAATCAGAGGGCCACACTTGGACAAGGACGGCTCTGAGTGGCTGTGGCTGAAGCACGGCAGCCCCAGGATGACTCATAACTAGCACTGCTCTGGACCGGGACCAGCACGAACAGTGGACAGTCACACATGTAGAAACATGTACAGTTAGTCACTCACTTCAAGAGGAGATTCAGTTTGACTGAAATTGTGTTGTGTATTTTGAATGGTGATACTGAGAAGTGTTGGGCCAGTTATGACATGGTGGATTCAGATCTCATATGATCTATTTTAGATCCTAAGAATCCACTTGCAATGCCCCTTGAGACTAAAGCAACCGGGGGAAAGGTCAGGGGATGCAGGTTACGACCCCTGACCTCAGGATGAGAAAGTGATACAATTTAGGATGTGCTAAGAGGTCCTCGCTTTTCATGAAATGCATGTTTCTTCATGCAGGAGGGAGGGAGGTTAGTGTGCTGGTGTATCATTAACTCTGGCTAAGAAAGAAAGAAGGGGTGTGGTTAAGGGAGTTGATGGGGGGACCTTAGCTCCACCCCCTGCTGGGCACTGCTAGGGGCACAATATCTCCGCAACCATGAGATTAAGCTGGAGAGAAAGCGCTTTTCCCCATTCACACGCCCTTTAGATTGTTTTATTAAACCATTTGAATAGGGATTTCCCCGTCTGCCGACAAGCGGGGTCCAGCCAACGCATAGTTCTCTGTTGCTATGACTTAACTTGGTCCCCACTAATCACTGGCCAAGGCAAATTTCATATAAAATATCTGGGGCCATTGTGGGGCTAACGTAGCGTGACAGTGGAGGCACAATAGGGGATTCAGCCCCCCAGCAGGTCGCAGGGACCACTTGCCATGCCAGGGTCCGGCAGACCTGGGCGGAGGTGGGGCTGTCACAAGCGGTCAGTCCACTCAGACCCCCCCCCCTCCACACACACACACACACACACACACATACACACACCACCAGTACATCACCCCCTCAACCTCACACCATGGCCAACACATTCTTTTCCCAGGTAGACTCTGCTAGACTCAACCCAAGGTGACAGGGACACCTCCCCCAACCCAACACAAACACACACAAACACACACACACACACTCACACTGCTTTTTCTCTCATCTTGTCCCCGGATAATCTGCTTTTCCTCACTTGCCCTCTCTCGCAGCCCCCCTCCCTCTCTCTTCACCCCTACCCCCAACTTCCTTGGCTTCACAGCATCGTGGTCAGTCGGGCTGAAGGGTTTGACCTACACTTTATTGGCTTCCTGATCATAAAAGTGGGAGAGTCAGTGGGTTTTAAATTGACAGAGAAAGGGAGCGCTCCTTCACACCTCTGGCCACGGACCACCTAATGAGTCCCGCGGGAAGTTCTACGAGTCAGGCTGGCTGGTCGAAAGCTGCAGCGAAGGGAAGGGACTTCTGGGGTGCAACCAACGATTCATGTCATTGTGATTTCATTTGGCCGTGATTTGTGGTTGCCTCAGGCAGGGAATGAGGAAAGCGTGCAGGCATGTGACAGCCCTGCTACAGTCATGCCAAAGACGTGTGCGATGGAGGAAGCCAGTAAACTTCTTTTGCATCATTGTTCTTTGTGCCCTTTCGTCCTCCGACTGGTTCAAACCTGTTGCAAGGGAGCAGTTCGCCCTCCTCTTAACCTTGTACTCCTCCTATTCTCTCTGTTTCTTTGTCTTTCACTCTCTTTTTCTCCCTTCCTCTCTTTTGCTCCAAACATCTCTCTGTGCTGGGTTCTCCATGTCTAACTTTGGTCTCCCTCCAGTTTACTCTTTTTTCTAGCTCTTTCTCTCTCTCTCTCTCTCTCTCTCTCTCTCTCTCTCTCTCTCTCTCTCTCTCTCTCTCTCTCACACTCTTGTCATCCTTCTCTCCCTCTACTTCTCTCTGTCTATCTCTCCCTTCTGCTCTCGTTGGTGTACAAGACCATACAAGACTTAAGTACACAGATGCAGGGAAACCTCCTTGTCATAACGGAGTTGGTAGAAGAGAAGCTGAGGGAGCAGGAACTGTTAACCAGCGACTCTGTGTCGGACCGTTGCTGTTCTCTGATGGATGTTACCAAATCATCTGGTTTACAGGTTCAGGTTCCTCTCCCGGTGTATCTGAGGGTGACACGGCGTCACATCCTAACCTATCCAAACCTTAATTGAGTCTCTTAATCATAGGCCTGTCAGACTTGTCGTTCCCTGTCATCTCCCTGGTAGTTCCTGATCCTCTCTGAATCACCAGTCAGCAATGCCAGACAGACATGCAGGCAGAAACCTCTCCAGCAAGCCCTATATGGAGACAGACAGAGTCTGGGCTGGGCTGAATAAATCCATACACTCACCACCTTAGTCTAACTATTTAGATGTTTCCTCCACTCAGCAATTGATCTCCCACAAATCTTCATGGCTCACAGGTGTGACTGGCACGTACTGTAGTTAGACAACATCTCACTGCCCACAGGGGATAGAATCGAATTGATATCTGGGTTATTGTTTTTTTGGATAGGGTTAGGTCTGACAATTGCTTTAGCAGTGTTTTCGTCAGATGGCTTGTGATATTGACTGCATGCAGGATGGTACAGAATAGAGCGGTATCTGAAGCAAGGGCAGACATAGGAAGTATCTGCCTTAACAGATTACCAGTGTCTTGTTCAGATACATTCCAGTGTTGTTTTTGGCCATTATCCGTAACATTCATCCCTGTCTCAACATCAGATCCTTGCATCGTCTCATAACCCTAAAGCCCCGAAAATGTACGTTTACATGGGCTGAACACCAATGGATGTCTATCGGTTGACATTTTCTGACATGCGATCGTCTCCCCTCAGCCACGCGAGAGTCCGCCTTCGTCCACGCCATCGCCTCAGCCGGGGTGGCGTTCGCCGTGACCCGCTCCTGCGCCGACGGTTCGGCCACCATCTGCGGCTGCGACACTCGCCACAAGGGCCCGCCGGGCGAGGGCTGGAAGTGGGGCGGCTGCAGCGAGGACGTGGAGTTCGGCAGCATGGTGTCCCGGGAGTTCGCCGACGCCAGGGAGAACAGGCCCGACGCGCGTTCCGCCATGAACCGCCACAACAACGAGGCGGGGAGAACGGTGAGCCAGGCCTCTGCTCTCAGTCACGACGGGGGTCTCATATACGTAACACGCCGTCGACGTACGTGTCACAATGTAAACATCAACCAAAGCTTTAAGAATGGTCTGAAATTCATATTTGTCTCTCTCTCCCTCCAGTCCCTGAACGACAACATGTTCCTGAAGTGCAAGTGCCACGGCCTGTCGGGCAGCTGCGAGGTAAAGACCTGCTGGTGGTCGCAGCCCGACTTCCGGGTCATCGGGGACTACATGAAGGACAAGTACGACAGCGCCTCGGAGATGGTGGTGGAGAAGCACAAGGAGTCCAGGGGCTGGGTGGAGACCCTCCGACCCAAATACACGTTCTTCAAGCCCCCCACGGAGCGCGACCTGGTGTACTACGAGAGCTCGCCCAACTTCTGCGAGCCCAACGCCGAGACGGGCTCCTTTGGGACTCGCGACCGCGCCTGCAACCTCACGTCCCACGGCATCGACGGCTGCGACCTGCTGTGCTGCGGGCGGGGCCACAACACCCGGACTGAGAAGCGCAAGGAGAAGTGCCACTGCATCTTCCACTGGTGCTGTTACGTCAGCTGCCAGGAGTGCGTACGCGTGTACGACGTCCACACGTGCAAATAGAGGAGCCTTCGTCTCTCTTCCCGCATTACCAAATGAGAAGAAAAAAAAGACTTGAAGAAGATTCCAGACCAGGCTGAGAGACTTTCAACTATTGCTGACCAGTTTGTGAGTTCAGCTGCAGTCGACTGCAGACAAAGACAGACAAAATGGCCCCTCACCATGAGAGAATACTGAAGTGAATGATCTGAGGTTGACTCAAATAGGCTTCACTGTCAGAAATGGAATGATGATGATGACTACCCTCTAGTCTAAAGAGGGAGACAAAGAAACCAGGACAGAGTGGGCTGGGCTGGGCTGGGTTGGGCTGGGCTGGGCTGGGCGGGGCGCAAACTGGGGGTGACTTACATTGCCAGATGAGGTTTCAAGTCCTTGGTATCTTGATGCGAGGAATGAGAGTTGTTGATTTCATGTGAAAAGACGTGCTCTGTAAGCACCATATTGGTGAACTGTCAGTGTGCTGTGAGTAGTGGCCTTATTGTTATAGAATCTTAGCACTATCAAAGCCTTTCAGGCAGTGTCACGCCATCCCACCCATAAACATCTTAATCCAAATATTTTGAGATAACCTAGCTCTCTGCTCGATTTAGCTCATCTCATAATAAGTGCTCACAGCTGTGTATGACCAGTACAATCAAAAGCATACATTATTCTATTCAGCAATGTTATAGTAAGTTAGTGGAAACTAACCTTTGAACCAGATGAACGGGTGTTTTATGTTTTATAGTGTTAACCTGTTCCTGTTTTTTCAATAAGACTGCACTTGCTTATGAGTGTAATTATGTATTCTGATATTATTGATGTTATAGTAAAATAAAAAATTGGATCAATCTAAGAGAGCATCAACCAAATAATATGTTAGCTACAAAAAATATTGACATATAACTGGAAGCTCTTTGAACAAAGTGGCCAAAAGGATTTTCACCACAGAACAATGGAAAAACAATGTTTTGGGACACAATGTGTCCCAAAGACGAATTACTTTCAATTCAGCCTGTGCATGAAATAGTAAAGGAATTGTAACTCTGAGTTTGATAGGTCAGCACTTCTGTCAAATTAAGGAATATGAAGCTTGTTCCTCTCGTTGCTATCAGTGTTAGTAAGGTTCACCGAATGTGACACGTGACTCGGTGGAGACAAATCCATGCTACTGTATATTGTATTTAAAATTTAAGGATATGAAAGGGACTTACTCACTAGAGCTATGATTCAGTAAAACCCATGCATGTTTTTTTTCTCCGTTTCCTGTCCTTGGTTTGAAAGCCTCTAAAAATATACTTTATGTCAGCAAATTTAATTGACCACTAACTAAGCTGTATCATATGAGCTGTGTCATACTATGCAGTATCAGCTCAAATATGACCAAAACCTGTGTATATGATCAGAATGATAGCAGGCATATTCTTTCTCCCAAAACCATCAAAACAGCAACATCTCGGAAATGTTCAAGACTTCCTCCTTTTGTACGCTGCTAAATAAAGATCATTTGTATGTTTTTTTTTATTTCTCTATTTTTTTATTTCTGTATGTGTGTGTACAGTATGTTTGTATGTGTGCTCTGTATGCACTGTGCTTTGGTATTCTTTCTATGAAAGACAACATTTAGTCATAGTATGAACAAAAAATGTGAAGTTTTTTTCTACTAATTAAATTTGCATATAGACTGCATAGGCATGCACATATTAACCATAGGCTGAATTTTATATACAGTATATTGTTAGCTTCTATTCTCAGCTTTTCTGTCACCAGTGGGATCCAACTTAAACTCTGTAATACTGATAACTGGGACATAAATACAGGACCACTTGCATCAAGAAAAGATCAAATACAACTGTATTTTTATTCGTAAAACAAGATTAAAACTGACAAGTGTGGTTGAAATGAACTACACATAGACAAATGACCAAGAGAACCATGTCATTTCATTCAAATTGTCAATTTTTGAGGAGGAACCAGTTCAATTTTGAGCGTCAATGTGATTCCATGTTCAATTCCGGCTTGTATAATTCAGTTTTTCTACTGTTATCTTCCTCCCATGACACATGGCCCTGACTGACTGCATGTTTCAAATAATACTACTGAGCAGCCAATTGCAATTTCAAATGTGCTTCCTAGCATTTATTCATTTAATGTTGATTGTTTGTTTGTTTGTTTTAAGTGTCTAAAGATTTCTAGACATTTGCTTCTGTTCTAAAATGTTGTCATGTTCTTTAAATCCAAAGTTTTGTACAAACTCATTTTAAGTTGTTATGGATCTCTAAAAGTTGGATGGTTTTTATGACTATTTATTTTACGCAAAATGTACATATTAGTAAGTAAGAGTATATATTTGCAGATAAGATCAGTTTTCGAGACAGTGTTGTGACGTGTAACACTGTAACAGTTTTACCTCAAAGTTTTTTCCACTGACTGTAAACAGGATATAATGTTTGCCCAACTGCCTGTATTAGATTGATAGATGTTAACTTTATAACAACAAAATAAATGACAAACAAACATCAAACTTTCTTTGCTTTAATTGCATGGTCAGTGACATCCATTGCTATCATGTCATTTCTACCAGGTCAACACAATGGAGCTATGTGAATGTCGGTACCTGTTCCAGTTCCAATATCTATCCCAACAAACTGAGTGTAGAACTTTCTAGAACATTTGCAGATACATTCATGATGAAATATCATATATTTCCCTTCAGCCTTACTTACTCAACAGTATGAGAAATATACTCACTGCATGCAGGTACAAAAAAGCTAGGAAGTCTTCATTCTCTATCACAGACATGAAAAGTAAAAGTAGTCATCTTCTACCCCTGATGAATGATAAAAACAGAGAAAAAAACTATCTGGTACCCTGGCCAGCAAACTTCATTCCTTTTCCAGGTGAGGGTCATTCTGTTTTCTGTCTGGTTGTAGATCTACCTCTTCCTCCAGTAAAGTATGCATCTAACCTATGAGTATCTAACACCATGAGTATCATCATACACAACCCTTGGTTTGGCAGTTTATATATTTACCACCACTTACTGTAATTTAAAAACTGCTTGTCCTCCTATTGGCAAAACTACAGATGCAGGGGATTTGTGTTTAGCAGTGCTTTATTCTTGTTTTCAAGGGAGCTGACTGTTTAATAAAACCATCTAGGTTTGATGGAGAAGGGTATGGCAATGCTACCCCTGTAATCCAAGCATCCCAGGTCCACAACAAGTTATTTCTTTCAGTTCTACTTACCCCGACCTTTACTTTCTGGAATTGTACCCTGACTATGTCCCTTACCACCAGGAGTTTGAACTGCTCACAGTCCTGTAAGTGCCTTTTGTCGCCATGAGATTTATTAAAAAATTAAATAAGCAATAGATTGGTCTTCTTTGGGGATATATGCTTACAAGAAATGTGTTCAAGAAGAGAAGAGCTGTAGCATGACAGAAGAACACATTTGAATCATAAGCATTTGCATAAATAGCTTACTTAACAGGAAAGCCCCATTTCTGGTCCCATAGCCATTCCTTCAGCCATGGGACTTCCTTCAGCTAGCACTTGAAATGCAACAAACAGTGTTGCACACATTGTGTAAGACATCCTATTGGCGTGCCAACCTACCTGTTCACTGGTTGAGGCACCTCACCGCATCAGTGCCTTGGACAGACAGAGCCTGCCTCGGTGGGTCCTTCACAATAACTATCTCAACAGGCAGGCAAAAGTACAATTGACACTGAATGGACATAATCCCTTTAGCTGCCCTTTTATATGCTTGGAGGTCATTGTACAAGCCATGGCCATCTCCTGCTGATGGGGAAGAGCATAGACAACACAGACCCTCGCCCACCACGGATAAACTGCCTGGCAAAAAGAAAACTAATTACTATAGTATAATACTTAAGAATGCCGAGATTAAAATCCGGATGAGTTGTCAGTTGTGACCACAATTAGAGTCTGGGAATAGTCCACAAGGATGGACAATGCTATTGTTGTCTTTGGACTTAGCAAAGGGAGAGGGAAAAAAATAAACCTGCAGTAATAATTTGATTCTTTTGAGAGACCCAAGAAGCCAGCTGAGCTCTTTAAGAAACAATAACAGCTGAAAAATTCTGAGTGATGAGAGTTTGGAAAGAGAGGGAGTTTTGGGGGAAGGGGTGGGGGGATGCTGATCTGGAGGGGAGGGGGGGATTAGAGGCCTGATGTGAATGGAGCCCACCAGTGCTGGGGCTCAGTCTCTGGACCCCCAATACTCTTTCAGACCCACAACAATGTCACCACCAGAGGCCAGGTCTCACTGCTATCTAACCCCATTACCACAAAGAAAAATTGATAAACACACCCCTCGGAGTGGAAGCGCCACAATAACGTTACCCTTCCGCTCTCATTCAAGTAGAGCTCATTCGTCCACCGCCCGTCACCTCAGACTATACTTCAAACTGCAGTCATCGGCCCAGGAGAGCCAGAGATAAACACAATTCAATCCATTTGGGAATTTGTAGAAATGTTTCCATTTGAAATATGGTTGTTGGTCAACTCTGGGGGACGGGAGCAGGTTGGCTGGTCAGTGGACGGCCAGAAGCTCATTCCACACCTCAACCCTTCCACTTTTCCCACCAGCTGAAAGAGAGAAGTACGAAACATGAAACAGATCACAGGATGGACAGAGGCCCAGCCCTGAAGCAACGCTGCTCTCAGCTGAAGGAAATGGGCCCTTCCCTCCAACCAGACTGACCCAGCAGCATTGTCACTGAAGTGAGACTGGCCTTGTTAGCAGATAGTTGCCAGAGGAGTCTACGGCGGCTCCAGTGAGGGAGATGGCATCCTGACTGTGAGAACTTCAACACGACCAGAGCCCAAGTGGCAATTCCCAATAACCATATAAATGGGAGACAATGGGCCTAATCGCAATCAGTTCCCTCCGCCTCTTTTTATGTCCTGTTTTGGCTGTTGGATAGGGAGAGGCAGACTCTGGCTTTCACAATAGAGTCCCTATGCATTTCAATAAAGCTGAGTTCTTGAGGGGCAAACTGAGGCCTGACATAGTGATGTGGTAAAAAAAAGAAAAGAAAAAAAACTATTTCTGAAGAGACATGGAGCAGTTACACTCCCACTTTACTTTTTTCACTCTCCCTCAACCTTTTGAAGTCCAAACAATGGAAAATGGGAATCCTGATATCATATTTACATGAAGTGTAGCTCACATTATAATTTTTTAAGACAAGGTTTGTTGAAACTGAGCAGAGCTGTTTGCAGCATTCTCATTCTACAGTCCAGGCATAGAGAAGTTAGAGAAGTCAGATCGCTTTAAATTTGGAGAACCGAACAAGGCGAATGCTGTCCTGAAAGAACTGCTTGTGTATGACACACCAAAACTAGAATGGATCCACACATCTACTTCTCTGTGTGGGCCCGTTATTATGTAGCTAACTTTGAAGTTAATCTTTTGATGTGCATGTGTGCTTCAGTCTCTTCTCTAGCACTGCACCTCTCCAACCTTAAGCAGTACGATGCAATATAAAATAACAATGGCTTCAATCTTGATTTTAGGCATTGTATGAAACATTTTTTGCTTACAGTTGGAGTTTTTGTCAGTGAGGAACACTCGGTAAGCACCCGGAAGATGTAGGTATTCAATGTTAGTGTCTTAAATCACAGGTTCACCTTGTAGTAGCTACGCCAAGGAAGTGGTAATCTGTCACACTTCCATTTGCCCAATGAGCCTTGTGAAGAGTGAAGACGCACACTTTAATCAAACTGCAAGATCAGGATTTGAAGGGAGACATTTGTAAATGTGTTGCTTCTCACACACCACTGATTACAGACAGTAACAGGAACTTCACAAGTCTGTCAGTTCTACTGCTAGTCTACTGAACACATTTAATCATAGTCTATATAAAAACATGGTCACTCACTGGTGATTGCAGTCCAGTGTATGATTATACCTGGGCAGCTCTTAGCTATTTTTAGTCTCTGCACCAAAGGAGAGAAATGTGAGAAGTGTGTCACCTGCTCTGAATGGCTTTAATGGGTGACCCTTGGTGATCCCCTGGCTTTCTATACATGAGACCCATCATCAAAATGGCTGTGGCACCTGTGAAGCAATCTCACTCCTTTTGAAGTGCTTGTTTGTATTGTTGAAGTGAACAAAAGAATGTTGCCACCTTTGTACTTACAAGAGAACATTAGTAAGACGTGGAGGATAATAGCAGGGGGAACATGCTAATGATGCTGGTGCGAGGTGTGTGAGTGTGTGTTTGCCTGTGAGTGTGTGTGTGTGTGTTTGCCTGTGAGTGTGTGTGAGTTTGTGTGATTTAATCTGTGTTGATTGGGTCAATTGGAAGAACAGGTTGTAACAATTGTTAGACATTCTAGTCGTACTTCAGGTCTAAAATGCAGTGTGACCACTTGATGTAACTATTTGTCCCAAATCCTTACTAATCTTCCTATGGAAAAAAGGCAACCTAAGCAGGAATATCAAGTCAAATTTTAACTTTGAGTTTATTCCTATTTAGGCTTTGGTGATGGTTTGTGTGTATGTGTGTGGAGGTGGAGGTGTGTGAGGAGGTGAAGATGCGTGTGTGTGTGGGGCGGGGGAAGTCGGGGGGGTTGACAAAGGGTCAACCTGTCTAAGATGGGACAGGGCCAGTGAGGTGGGAGCAGACATGATCAGTCAGTCACCTTTTCACCTCTCTCCACCCCAGAGCTGTTTGGCAGGTATGACACTCATTTGTGTCCCACATACGTCCTGATCATCTGTACAGTATTTGTTTAATTAGCTGCCAGGTCAACAGAACCCATTCTGCTTCCTTGTTGAAAATGAGTGGCATCAAACCAGAGCTCTTGTATTGTGGAAAGTCAATAATGTGCCGAAATGAACAAAAAGTAAAAGGAAGTCACCAACTTTTAAAATAAAATGGAGGAAAAGGTTGTTGACTTGAGTTCAAAATGTCTTTCAGTTTAAATGTTTGACAGTGTCATGTCAAACGACTAGAGTGCGCAATTTCATGGTTGCTGAAAGTAAGAAAGTCTTCTCAGCGTACCTTTACACAGACCATGACGACAGACCATAATATTATAGGGTATGTAACAATGACTATCAAAGCATTTGATTTGATTGATGGAACTAAACAGAAATGTGTTGTTGACAGTGTGTATGTTTGCATGTGTGTGTGTGTGTGTGTGTGTGTTTGAGCGCATGAGTTTGTGTCATGCGTGCCTGTTTGTGTATGTGTGTGGGTGTGTGAGTGTGTGTGCATGCATGCGTGAGGGTGCTTGTGTGTATGTGTGTGTGTGCCAAATAGAGTATATCAATTACAAGGTGACTAGCAGGGGAGAGGAGAGGGGTTATCATTAGCTGGGACTGGCGCTGGCCTCTGGTAGTTCCAGTAATTACCTCACAAAGGGTGCTGCTTGCCTTCCCACTGCTTTTCCCACACTGCACTGCAGGCTCAGAATTCCAAGCGGCCCCAGACCTACAATCTCCTTGGTTTTAGCCAGCAAATTACTGACAAGTCCCATTCTTCACAGCACTGTAATTGCATTTTAGTGCTGTTTTTATTGAGGTAGCCCCTCTTTGCCCTCCCACTCGACGGCTAGTGGATATTTGGTATTACTTTTTTTCTAAAGATGGGAGAAATGTGGACTGAAAAGTTGATTAATTTGCCTTTGTGTTGTCCATTGTCCACTCACAACTCCCAGTTCTGTCAAAAGGTTATTTGGCCCCAAGCATATTTATTTGTAAAGTCTTTCAAGGTCCTATATGCATTTCTGTTCATAAAACACATTTTTCCTTTTCCTCAATTTTTTTTTACCTCTGTAAATAAATATCAGTGAGGGTCTCCCTGGCTCACAAAAAAAGGCTTCTTGGCTTCTCTACAACTTGAATTATTATGTGTTGTCTTTCCCACCCCTTCACATGATTTACTCAATGTCCTTCCTATGTGGTAATCATTACTCTCCATGTCAATACAAGCTCAAGGCAGAGAAAACATCTCATTATAGGACTTAAAGAGGATCCACTGGCATTCTTGGCTCCGTCAAGCTGTTCTTCTTTTCTTCAATATAGTTACTTTCCTTTCATAGAGAGCACAAATTATCTACGTTCCAATGCCGGACAACCAAGCAGTTGGCGTTTGAAATGAGAAAAAAGAGAAAGGACAGAAAGTGGCCGGAGGATTAGAGGATCCAAACAGGATAAAAGGATAAGAGATTCTTGGTGTGATCCAGTTTAGTCTGAAAGATGGAGGGTCTTAGGAAGGATTTGAGACTTTAGACGGCTTTGTGCCATTATTTCCATCCATTGCAGTTTCATCTAAATTGTCTTCAGTTTGGTGGCACATACAAGCCTGTTTTAACCCCCAAACCCAAGCACATGCACGCTCTCGCAAACATACACACACACCTCTCATGTGCCTTTCTGTTCTGATTGAACCAACAGGAGGAAACATTGCTCGGTCATTTGGTACAAAGTTTCAAATTGTGAATTCCTTAAAATGAAATTCCTGAATTTTGCTTTACATCATGTGCAATAATGTCAAATGAATGTTCCAGTGTTACACATCAAACCCAACAATGTCTATCTGCACAGACAGCATGTCGAGGTCCCCCGAGGGAGCCTCTGGTGATTGACTCATGGAGCAAGCCAATTGGTGTGAGTCATAATGTGCCCATCTCTCTGTCAGTCAACGCAGGCTGACACCTCTGACCCGCAGAGAGTGTCAAATGGGTTGTCAGAGGGCTTCAATAAAGCAAAATGACAAGCCCACTAATGCTTTACCACACGAGCTGTGTGCAGTCAGAAATGAGAGGCCGCGGCCTAGCTCGCCCCGGAGGCAGACAGGTGCGCTCTGGAACATCGCATACAGGGGGAAGAATGCATCAGACAACTTAGTGCGATTGCAGGTGTTAAAGAGGAGGCCTGGCCGTCACAACACTAACTGGGAGAGACAGCAGATTCGTAACCAACACGCCATGATTAGAGTACAGCTAATTGTAAATGGAAACGGAAGAACATTTTTGTGTTTCGTGGGCTGCTCATTGGACACCGTCATGGGCAGGAGTTAAGGGGTTACAGTCTCTGCGCAATTACACAATTAACGCATTAAGGTATTTCATCATGGCTTACTGCCCAGGTACCTGGCTAGCTAACAACTTCAACTTATTATAATTATGGTATCTATTTTTGAAACAGAACACATTGTCCATAACTTCTTCAAGATAGATGGGCAGATGTAGATGTAGGATAGTCTTTCGGAGAGTTTTCGACGACACCCAAGGTCCTTCCCTAGACCTTTCCCTAGACCACCTTGGAGATACACTCTGGGCATATTGGCTCTGTCAGCATATAGCTTCCTGGTATCAGATGGCTGAGCGGTTAGGGAATCGGGCTATTAATCAGAAGGTTGCCGGTTCGATTCCTGTCCGGCAAAATGACGTTGTGTCCTTGGGCAAGGCACCTCACCCTACTTGCCTCGGGGGAATGTCCCTGTACTTACTGTAAGTCATTCTGGATAAGAGTGTCTGCTAAATGATTCAATGTAAATGGTAGGCCCCGCAGGACCACCGACGGGTAGTCTGTCAATCTCCTGGAAGTCTCTGCTCTCTGAGCACTGGAGAACGGGAATGAGAGTGGCAAACAAAGATTTTTGGCAATACCGTGACAATGGCAGAGGCCATGCCAAGAGAAGGCACCTTTGATGCCACTGGTTTCGTTTGGCCCTGGGTCTCCTCAGGTCTGTGCTTCGACATGCTCCACATTCCAACCAATTATCTAGCCCAAGGTGGAACAGGTTAACAGGTTATCTTTGATGCCTACTCCAGAGGGATAAAGCTGGATTCAAACATTCAAGAGAACGGGGTGGGGCATCCTTTTATAGTTTTCCTTTTATTTATGCAGGTGATGTTCAAGAGAGATCTGTCCTAAGGCAGGAGCAATCATGCACATGTATTACTGTTCATACACACATACACACATATTACATATAATATACAATATTAGTACAAAAGGAATACACGGCAAATGAAATCAAGCCTCTTTCCCGTATTGATTGAATCATGCCCGACACACATCATCAATTCAACAAAATACAATGTCATAACCGTGCATGTACTGGAAGAACCGCACAGTGGAAACCTCACATCCAAAGCTTTCCGGAAAATCCAGCTCCCTGGCGTGGACAATGTGCCATGTGACTGCTTCCATCTCGCCAGCACACCTTGCGACGCTACATACACTAATCACAACGCTTGTTGAGGAAGTGCCTTCCCACAGCGCCTGTCTCAACCATCAGTCACGCCTGGCCCAGTACGGTCCCCGCCACCTCCCCTTACGTCATCACCAGCGTGGCTTCTAAGTGGGTCACACCGAACGTGCCAAGCTGATAAGGAGATAGAGGAAGGTTGGATGAGACGCATCCCAGCACTGCTTTGGAGGTCCATGACGTCATATATATCTTTGAGATTCAAATTTAACTTTCAAGATGATTCAAGGGGGAGATTTAAGGACGGTATCGGTTCTTGTACCCCTATCCCCATTTTTGATTGGCTTTTGTGATCATTTGGCGATGTCATAGGTTTGCTTCATTGTCACAAACTCGTTGAAATCTCATTCAAGATATGAGGGGACATTTCGTATGGGCAACCTTCAACGCGGAACCTCACATTTGCTTATGTGCCTGAGACAGAGTGCAAAATGTTATGTAAATCCCCTTAACGACCTTTTCAGACCGCCGACAATCGGCGCACAAAGGTGATTGGCAGCCGACACCGTGGTGCACATTTATCCTTTGCCCCAGCTCATCTCTCTCTATAGCGCCCCCTACTGTGAGAGGCGTGGGGTAGGGTGCCCAGTGGTAGTATCTGCCAATGGGTGAAGCCAGCATGGGTCTTCTCATGGCAACAATGTGGGTCGTTGTAATAATGTTTGGTTTATTTCCTGTCCCACACCTCCTTTGGGATTTGGCTCGAGCTGTTCCAGCACATCAGGCGCAGAGGGAGACATCCATGCCTGTCCGCCTGTGTTCCAGCCTTGCATTGGACACAATATCGCCCTATTGTGAGGCTCACAGGGCGGCCTATTGGTACACCGAGGCCTGCTCCACAATGTGTCTCCATTGTCGTCATCCTTCTGATTTCGACGCCGTGGTCCCTCCCACTCCCTACGACTCCTGTCTGCCCGGCCTCAGGGGGGAGAGTAGAACACTCGCATCGATGGCATCCCCCTGTTGACAGACACTCATGCAGCAGGACACACACATACACACGAACACACTCACGTACACACTCGCAGCCCAGTGTTCTCAAGCCCCTGACTGAGGGGTTTTATCCTCGCTAGGCCTCAACTCAGAGGGGAGTACGGCTGCCCCCTACTGAGTCCCAGACCCACTTCCTACAGCGAGGCTCGCTAAATCTGTTGGCGGCCTTCTTCCATTCAGCCTGTGCCGACAAGCCCAACTCCCTGCTTGGTACCCATAAATGTGCTTTTATTTGGCCATGACTGACTCAGCTACATGAATAACACACCAAGCGGGTGATGACCTAAACCTCGGACATTGCCTCAAAATTTTCCAGAGATTGTATTTTCTACATGCATCTTCTGTCTTCACATTTCAGGTGGGGCTATCTATCTGGGTCTGAAGTGAGAAAGAGCTGCAGTTGATTCATGATTATGAGTGTGTGTGTGTGTCTGTGAGTTCAAGAGTATGTGCTCACGTACGTGTGTGCAAGCTTTTGTATTTGTTTGTGTTTGTGTGGGTTTGTTTGTGATGGGGGAAGAAGGTGGGGTGGGGATAGGGTGTAATAAATACCCAGCTACTGTCCCATCTTTCCACACATCACAACTGTCCCTCAGATATGAAGCAGAAAAGGAGAAGTTCGAGAGCAGACTACCCTGGAAGATGGGACTGTGGATTAAGCCTTACCCACAAGGACCTCCACTGGAACGCTTACAACATGGTATGACGCAAACGCATCTACTAATAATGTTACAGCTGCTGGTTATTTGAAAGCATTTCATCCACTTTCAGTGAATGTGTGTGGATGGGTTTGTACCTGGTTATTATGTGTCGCTACTTGTAATACTATCACTAGTGTTTGATACACGTCCTTTTGTTTTTTAAAGTTGAGTGAGTTTGTGATATGGCAACATAGACAACATGTACATAATAGTACATGACAACATCTGACAACAGGAAAAACAACCAATTCTCTTTAAACCCAAGATTTGTAAGGGTGACACAGGCAAACCAAATGTCTGTATAGTCTCATGCCAAACAATCTGTTCACAACCTGTTATTTTACCATGGTTGCTAAACGGGTTGCTCACTTGTCTGTCACAAGTGAATTACTGTCGATAAAAGATCAAATAAAACCAGAATCAACTGTTGATTTCACAAGCTGCCGTGCAGGTGTTTCCCCAAACCCAACTTGTCAGACTTCATCACCTGCACCTGTGCTTCTCCTCCCTGTGCCACGGTAGGATCTGGGGTATGAGTCCCTCCAGTTTAACTTGGTAGCATGTTCTCTCCAAGTCAAACAGTGCTTTGCTGCTAGATTTGCTTAATTTGGTCTTGTTAACTGCATTTATTAACATGGCCCTCCGGCATGAGCTGGGGATGTAAGACAGCATCCAAACTCTAGTGGCTAGGAGTCACAGAGCATTCGTTTTTTTGGTTTCTGTTCTCGGTAGTCTGTCCAACTGCGGTGTGCAGGTCACACAGCAGTATAGATGACTGACCTATTACACGGAGACAACATTGGACAATTTCAGTTGGTTGTCCTGAAACATGTTTATATAGTCATCCATCCACTGAATGTCCACTTCAGAATCTGTCTGGTCTGCCTTTGTCCTGTAGAGGGCAGTGGATTTCTGTCACTTCTGAAGCAGGAAAAGGGATTGTCCGACCTAACAGTGTGTGGCCCAAACATTCTGTACAAGGAGATGGTAGCCCTCATTGTATAGGCTGCATGTGTGAACATTTGAAATCATCTTATTTGTTTTTGCCTGCCTTGATTATTTGGGGAGATAAACTATTGCTGAAACTTTGTAGATTAGACTATGATGGCTTAAAGAGGTCAAAGTGGTCAGTGAATATCTTAAAACTAAAACTTTTACCAGATATGTGGTTCTGTCGAACAAATAG
Organism: Mallotus villosus; assembly: GCA_903064625.1. NCBI lineage: Eukaryota > Metazoa > Chordata > Actinopteri > Osmeriformes > Salangidae > Mallotus > Mallotus villosus. The sequence continues at coordinate 87,987 of CAEFZP010000561.1, read as the reverse complement.
AATGCTTAGTAAAAGGGGACAACATCTATAAATAAAACGTAATGTTACTGAGAAAAGCAACTACGATATAGGAATAAAAAGCACGAGGACAGGGTGATTTTAATTTGGACTTGTTATGGTGAAATCCCATCCATTTAAAATCAAATAAAACATCTTGCTGAGAAAACACTATTTTACAAGCAAGGACAACGGTTGGTGTAAACATATGCTGAAAGCAGGACAGACCTGGAGTCAGTGAAGTGATTTTTTTTTACAAAAGATGCTAGATTTAACAACAGGCGCTTAGACCCCATGGGGAAATCAATGATCAATGGACGTCAGCAATACAGCCGAAGAGAAATCCCCCCATGAAGTCCTTGGCACTGGTGGCGGCAGCCGACGACCCAGTCAGAAGAGACAGCGCGGCCGGGTGGCAACGGGGAGGTGGAGGGTCGCTCACAGTGGTAGCATGGACAAACTATAGGGAGAGAAACGTATTTAAAGGCACGGCAGCGGTATGATAGGCCAGCGGAAGGGAGGTCACTGTGCTAATTGATAGAATCCCGATGACAACCCAGGCATTGAGGTAGGCTATAGGGAAAGGAGAGAGCGTGCGTAGCGGTGGCAGTGTGCAGTGGGACATCATATGTATGGCCCGAGCGTGCAGAGGTCGGTCTTGCCTGACTGAACTTGCGCTAAGCTTCATTTGGCACGGTAAAACCACAAATTATTCTTCTCTGTGTGGTCCCCCCCCCTCCCCACTACCACCACCACCACCAAAAGAATGAGTAGCGTGTTTAGCGAACATATGTATAGTATCTATCATATAAAAGCATAGGCCTACACCACCATTGCATGACTCTATGGGTCCTCATATAATTCAAATAGTAGGCTATCCAACTGAATATTAGTCATCTTTGTCAGTGGACACCTGTTTCCCTGGTACAAAGAGGACTTTGTTGTGGAGTAATGAAGGAGAGGTCTTGCATTAGGAGAGAGGGGAATTGCTGGGCAGGCCAGGTCTCTGCCTTCCACCCCCATAGTGGCAACATCTATTCTGAGATCGTGAGAAGATATGATGAAAAGCCAAGTCTTTGGTTGTCACCCTTCAACTGCCTGCCTGTGCATATGAATATGTGTCATTGTATGCAACAGCAGACATATCAAGGGGCATATGCAACTCATTACTCAGCTGGAAAGCAAGACACAGCATGCTGGTTTCAGAAATAAAGTTGTCTATCAGGAGATGCAGTGTCCAAATACATATTTAGAAGACATAGTATGGACGTGTGTGTTTGATTGTCATGTTTTTCAAACAACATAACAGATGTTTGTTTTGATACCGGATCAGGTAACTTAATGTAATCCAACCCCCATGTGACAGTAAACTATTAGGTATAACTGAGGCCAAGAATGATCCGTTCGCTTGCTCTGAGCAGCACGTTGAATGACTAACCCGTTTGTCCAACCGTTTTACAGGATGTAAAAGGGGTTTGTATTTTAGAGAAGTATTTTCAAGAAGCCGCACATTGTATTCAAATTCAGTCATCCCTTAAGAATTAATAAAAAATGGACTGCATTGCATGTAATTCCACTCCCGTCCATAGAGACGCCCTGGCTCGAACACTGAAGTTTCATTGGAACCTGTTGTCTGACGTGGCCAAAAAACAATCGCCATCTTGAGGAAGGAAACGCCTTGATGAGGAAAGTCTTGACAGCCAACTAACAACTGTAAGAAAAAAACTATTTCTACACTATGTATTTTGTACACTGGCGTTGAGTAGTTGTTTATATTCAACGAGTTATGCATATATCTGTCTGAAATGTAAAGTAGGTAAGCGTGCTGTCTTGGCAAGACTCTGAAGAAACTTGAAATATGGAATGCTAGCTAGCCTAGCTAACTTTGCTAGCTACTAGGAAGTTAGCTGTTTTGCTAGCTACACCGGTTCCATCCCGGTGCTGGAACCTATAGCCAAGTTTCATTATACGCTTTCATGTGATACCATATATCTTCTGCATCCTCCGGTGAACGATAAGGTTGTCGGCGTCACATTAACTAACTCACCGGTATCAATCTGGCTCGCCATCTATCTGACTGATTAGCTAACTTTGGCAGCATTTCATGTCACCGAATGGACAGGCCTGTATACTACTAGGTCGTTAACCAGCCCAATACGTGTAGTTGGTATTTTATGTTATTCCAACTGAAATAGTTCAGCACCATTTAAACAAAACTGCATTGCCATGCATGAGGAAGTTTGCGGTCACCTCCGACCTGTTCAGTGCATCATGGTTAACTAGCTGGCTGACGACGTTAATACTTTATCCATGCATTCTGTTTGTGTGTGCCGCAGGTTTCTCTTGACCATAGTTGATTCCCATCACCGGCATCATGGGGAATATGTTCGCAGGCCTGTTTAAAATGTTCGGTAAGAAAGAGATGAGGATTCTCATGGTGGGTCTTGACGCCGCAGGGAAAACAACAATTCTTTACAAGCTCAAACTTGGAGAAATTGTGACTACCATCCCAACCATAGGTGAGCATTTTACTCAAGTTGACAATGCGTTCTAAATTGTATGTTTTTGTATTATCCAACTTGAGCCTTACTCCTACTGTTACAATTGGAGTCAACTTCTGCTTTCCCATTGTAAGTCTGACATTTTGTGAAACGGGTCTGTGTCGCAGGTTTTAACGTGGAAACGGTGGAGTACAAGAGTATAAGTTTTACTGTGTGGGATGTCGGCGGTCAAGACAAAATTCGACCGTTGTGGCGTCACTACTTTCAGAACACACAGGGTAGGTTTTGTGAAATGAACTAGCGTGTATGTGATACTTTTAAGAAACGTCTTCATTCCAACTATTCCTCACCGTGTCTTGCCTGTCTCCCGGTCACAGGTCTCATCTTCGTAGTGGACAGCAATGACAGAGAGCGGGTGAACGAAGCCAGGGAAGAGCTGATGAGGATGTTGGCAGAAGATGAGTTGAGAGAGGCCGTGCTATTAGTCTTTGCCAACAAACAGGTAAAAGACAGGCTATCCATTCTTCTGCATGTGCCATTCAAAAATAAAGCACGTGTGTGTGTACATTGGCTGGTGACCCTCACACGCATCTTACTCATGTTTTGAAAAACATTTCATCCATTTCTAGGACCTCCCGAATGCAATGGACGCAGCTGAGATCACAGACAAGCTGGGACTTCATTCCCTCCGCCATAGAAACTGGTACATCCAGGCCACCTGTGCCACCAGTGGGGATGGGCTCTATGAAGGACTGGATTGGTTGTCTAATCAGTTGAAGAACCAGAAATAACTAACTTCTTCTCTAAACTTCCATCCTGTACCTTCACTACCCTGCTCTGTACCCCTTCTGATGTTGCAAATTGAGCTACTCTGTCAAAAAAAAATGAAACGAAACATAAAGTACTCGAAGCTGCCCTCATTACATCTCTAGTTACAACACATACAACGGCCCAGGTGGGATTATCCCGTCTTGGAAAGCTGTCAGGTTTCTTATTTAATGTAAATAGTCATGTTCTGGTTATGAGGCAGCTTATTGCACACTTACACACACAATAACCCTGCCATGGTTGTTTCTCTTCCTGGCCCATAGGCGCACATAAGTGGAAAAGGGAGGCTAAAACATAATAATGTAACCAGCTGTCATGTGAGCTGTCCCGGTCCCAGCCGGAGGAGCATTTACATGGATCTGTATGGTGGTCGCTGGTCGTTTGGACTGTACTGAGGAGCGATGAGTCATTGCGGGCTAACTATTCTGAACGATACACAGATGCACTACTTGCAACTGCTTTTGGATACCTTAAATTGTGACCGTATCCTGCTCCAGCGTACAATTGAGCAAACACTGGCGTTACCAAGTTGTACTGTTTGAACTGTGAAACTGTAACAAGATGAACCCTAAAACAAAAGTCGGCTTCAAAGTCAGTCCGCCTGCTTCAAAGAGGAGTCTTGTCAGCATTTACCAGCCTTTGTGGTCTGTCAGATGTGATAGCTTCAATTGATAAGTGGATGCCATAAACCGTGTATTCTTTTTAAATATCTCATTCACACGCTTTTTTGGATTGGCAGAGATCCTGTCTGTTTAGTCTGACAGCATCTCAGGTTAATTGTGTTCATGAGCCTGAATGAGCAAAAACGCATGATGTGGTTTGTTTGGGCTTGTCAGACATGCAATTGATTGTCTAACGGGACTGGCTAATTGATTGTTTACATGTTAAGCCTGCACAAGCATCCTGTCACCCTACTGTCAGCTGGTGCCCAAGGGTCAGGCTGTACCGATGAGGGACTGGAAGCAGTCACTCACTCATGCCCTCTGAGTGCTCAGAATAGCCTCCATCAAGACATTCTGCCATGCCTTTTTAACGAGAATGGTCAAATATATATTTATCTTTTGGAGCCAGGCATTTTGATGGCAATACAAAATCTGTATGATGAGCTACATGTTTAACATAGTGCTAGTTTTTCTTTATTTTTAATAATGTCCTTTGCTTAATTCTTTTGGGGTGCTTCAGTCCTCTTGTCAAAGATGCTGTTCCTTACCTTTATTCTTATCTAAAGGTCTGGGTGTTATATGCTCTGAAATCGTTTTAGTCTATAAAGCAAAGTGGTGCATTAAAACCATGTTTGATAACTGAATGCCTGAACCTTTGTAAAAAAAGAAGAAAAAAAAATATGTATATTAATCTATTATCAAACTTTGTCTAAATGTATTTTTTAAGTAACGTTACGTCATCTTTCATTTGGTGAGAAAAGCACTGTAATAAAAGAGATTGGAGAAAATATAGTCCTACTAATTGTTAGATGTCTGTTCCCCTTCAATGGTGAATGGCCCCTTTTCCTGGCATACATGGCACCAAGTTTGAGAAGGATTCTGCCCTCACCACTCCAATCAAGTGACAAGGCCTTGCAGTCATTTCAGTATTATAAACATGACCTTACTTCCACATCAGATAACACCCTAGTGCACAACAGCCTCATCCACACATGGACTGAAATTCTCCAGTAACACCCAAATGCTCTCGCTGCTTGACCCGGGAAGGGGATGGCAACCACCCAAACTTGGTGTTCGATTAGTGACAAATGGCTAGCGGGGCCAGCACTGTGGGTTGAGCCTGCCCAGGCGCCATGGAGTTTGGGGGGGGGGCAATTTAGGAGCAATCTAGGACAACGTTCTTTCAGGTTGATTAGGCTGCTATGGTTAACGCAGCCAAGCCTATAAAACATGGCAGGAGAGTATGGTGGTCATGGAATGGGAGGGGGCGTGAGTCTTGGGTCCCTTACAGGGTGGCTTTGTCTAGCCATCTCTCCTGCTGGTCCATCAGCTTGGTTTGTGTGTGGCGGCCCTGACGGTACTCGGCCATATAAAGAACCCGCCTGGTTTTTTGCTCTCTCCTTTGTGAATGCCTTGCTCTTTTTAGGGCACCCCCAGGTGCCAGCCAGCAGAATGCACCCTTTCAGACCAATTCAGGGCAAATGCAAACACTACAGTCCATTATGACTAGTAGAGTGCATTCCAATGGTATCTCAACAGCCAGGGAGCTGAACCTAGAACAGAGAGACAAAGGAGTGTTAAGTTGACAGAGGAAAGAAAGGGAGCAGAGCTGCTGAGCAGCGAGATGCACAGTAGGATGGAAGAGAGGTGTTGGACAAAAGAATGGAGGAGCATCTCTGAGGATATTTAATAGACATGTACACAATCACATCAGGCCAAACCAGACAGTAGACTGGTCAGGAAGAGGTGGAAAGTGTGTTTGAAGCAATCATTACCAAGTGGACTTTTTAATGATTTGTTTTATTGAGAAACCGTACATGTTCTTCCTGCTTGGTCATGTGGTATGAACAACATCCGATATTGGATTTCAGACAACTGAGCAATACAGAAATCCAGTAAAACACACAAATCAATTATGCGTTCGGTTTTATGACAAAACATGACATAAAAACGACACGGTAATAAAAAAAGACTCCAATAAACATCGTCCTGTCAGTTCCCAATATGAATCTGTTACAGGAAACGTTCAAAAGAAACGTGTTTGAGAGAGCAAACTGACTGCTTTCCAGGCCCAGTGCAGTGGGTCCAGGCTGGGCATGCAGACCAGGCTGCTGTGCTGCGGTGTGGAGCGCTCCCTCCGCGTGTGCCTGATTGGAGGAGTGAGGGTGGACATTAGTCGTCTGAATCTGTGTCGTGGCGCCGCCTGTGGCTTTGTGTGGGAGCAGCAGGGGCCGCCTTGTGGCTGGCACGGTTACGGGGGACAGGGGACCCCCCGTCGGAGGAGTCTGTGTCATGCCGCTGATGGCGTCGTTGGGGGGAAGGGAGGTGGTGCTCGGCCTTTGCCCCCCCCCTTGAATAGCTGTCATTGGGTCTGGCTCCGCTCTGACTGCGGCATGATGGATTATGATGATGGTGGTCCTTTCTGCGTCTAAGCACACACACACAGTCAGTCAATGATTGGGAGAGAAAAGGTGGGGTTGAGTGAGGCAGTGTGTGTGATCTTGGCGGGGATGATACACAGATATCATTTATTTGATAACATGTTTTCTCAGAGACAGGGTTCGTACAGATACTGCATCATGAAATTCCAGGACTTTCAAAGCACTATTTTGGGGGCTTTTCAATCACTACAAGCAGAGATCTCATGTATCAAACATAAATTAATCCTTATTAAAGATACAAATGTTATTCAATAAAGAGCAGCAAGTGATTTTCTCTTTTTCTTTTGTACTTTGATTAACATTAATGAGACGGACAGCAGTGGGGTTATTAGAAAGCTGTCTCTAAGACCTGACGCACATGTCGCAGATCTTCCAGCTCTTCAGTTTCATTAAAGACTTTGAAACTCATTTTAGACTGTGCTTAGAGGATACTTGCCAAAAATTGTCATTTTGACAATTTTCAGTTTGGTCCTAAAGTAGGCCTAATCAATACAGTACTGAGAAGAAGCAGCTTTCCTCTGTGTGTGAGTCGGGTGTGTGCAAAGCATGCCGCTTCAGACAGCGCTTCTTCAGACCTGAATTGATTTCTACTTTGGCTCTTATCGTGCTTGAAAAACAATTGAATTGAGAGCATGATCATATGCTATAACGCAAACCAAAGAATGCCAGAAAAAACTGATGGTGCTTTAATTAAATTAGCAGGAGGGGGGGATGGGCTGAGGCGTTCATCTTGAGCAAAAAGACTGTATTTATGTTTATTTTTCTGAACGCTTCAAAATTACTTGGTAAATTCATATATATTGTCTTTAAATAATTCAAGAACTTTTCAAGTACCTCGTCATAAATATGACGGTTTTCAAGGCTTTTCCAGAACTTAAATGTCAAATTCAAGTACTTCAAGCACTTTTAAGCACCTTTTACGAACCCTGCAGAGGTTCAATTACCTGTTGATAGCTGATTATAATTTCTATATTGCTAAATATCTCTATAGGTAATTATCATAATATGAGGCATGCTGACATGTCACATTGGATTGAGTATATTTCACTAGGGCCAATGCTTTCAGATTGTCCATCCATTTCACCAAAGTTTTGTTGTTCAAAGTTCATAAAACAGACCTTTAGAACCCTCTAGTGGTCAGACAAGATAGTAGAAATATTTGGCTAACCTTTTACTGTCGGACTCTGAGGATGACAAAGAGTCTTGTCGCTGTCTTTTCTTCTTCTTTTCCTTCTTCCTTTTCTCCTTTTTGCTCTTTTTCTCTTTCTTCTTCTTTTTCTTCTCATGGCTATGGAATATGAGGGTGACAGATAAGCGGCCTACTGAGCACCAACCATCCAAAACCGACAACAGTAAATTCTCTTTTTGTATATATATATTCTCTTTCAGTATAAGTGTTTCTCACCTTATATCTACATCCTGTTTTTCAGTATTCTCAGATGCCTTTTTGATGGAACTTTCCGGATGTACTTCAGATTTATGGTGCTGTGGGAAAAAGGCACACCATTAATGAATATTGTAGTCCAAAAACAAGACAGATCAACATCTAGTAAACTAAAATAATTTGTCATTTAAACTGACAGAACCATTGCCGTACAAAACAAAAGTATCTTACGGTGAAGACGGACAAGCCGATCTTGGCAGCCTCCTTCTCCTGTTGGGACATCATCAGTTTCCGTGATCCTACACTGGAGATGAAGACACAAATCATTAAAACCCTACAATCCAAGATACAGTAAGAGGCCACGCATTCTCTTTACACAACATTCAAGAAGATCCAGAAACAAATACTGTAGTCCATAAAATATGCAAAACTGGTGTAAGCGACTTTCATTTAGAGGTTTATGATAAATGCATCCACCCAAAAATGTGGGAGCTTTTACCTGGAGCTTCCAAGACCTGAAACACGGTCCACATCTCTCTCCTCACCATCTACATCTTCCCTCCGACACACGTCTGCCAAGTCCTGATAAGCACATTCATATCTGGCTGTCAACAATAACCTGATGAAAAACAATCTTTCACGTGTCTAAGAAAAACGATGAATTATGAGAGGATGAATAACCTCTTTGGTCAGCCCAGTTGGTTGTCTTCTAATATTTTTGTGTCCTCTGAAAAGAGAGGGAAGAACAAGTTAAGAAGGTCCAGTTGTTTTGTTTGCATGGTTCTATGGTTTCTACTTAATATAACACTTACAGAGCTGCCATAAGAGCCTCCTGCTCTGCTTCTTTTACAGCAGCAAGCTCCTCTTCCCTGGACAAAGGTGCGCCACTTTTCTTGTCCTTGGCATACCAGGTTAGGTCTTTGCCCTTTTGCCATCGACCGACAGGTGCCATTAGAGAGTTCCCTGGGGACACAATCATGATGACAATTTGCGTTCAGTATTGAGTTCCTATGACATAATTATAATGAATTTTAGGAACGATGACATCATGAACGCCAAATGGTCCAATGATAGTATCTTTGCTGAAGAGAGATAGACGACAAAAAAATCTGTCCTATTATCTGTATATCTGTTAAATACAGATACTAGCTGGCTGACGATGGATGACTGTATTTAATGCATTTGGTACTATCCAGGTGAACTTGCTACGTGTTATCAGGATAGAGTAATTAACTTGCATTTATTATCTTACCCCCCCCCAAAAAAAAACGTGCGGTCACCTAGATACGCTACGTACCTTTGGCGTTCGCCGTACTCAGCGTGACCCGCTTCAATATGGTCGCTAGTATTAATCGTCTGCTAAGTTACGATATCAGACGGTAGCTAGCAAGCGTGGTGGCCAAGTTAGCGACTACAACGCAAGGGTACTTAAGACAAAGTATTTCGAGATACCAAAAACCAATGCAATGAGGGGATATACATCTGGAAAAGGTAAGACATTGTGCCACATGTGCAGTATTCTCTGGCTCGTAACTTAAACTCATTGACGTTGCCAGCAGGCACCGCTGGCTAGCCGATCTACTCACCAAGGTAGTTTTCCCTGTGTTTATCGCCTTTCACATCGTCCCAGTTAAACTGATCTTGACCTCCCCTTACACCTCCAGATCTTGAGGACCCAAACATTGCTGCAATGTTTGTTTGACAGACGTGCCACTGGTAGTATTGTGGGGTGCTCAACTACCCCACACGTGCACGCTAGTGCCACTGTAGTAGGAGAGGCCTTGTTAAGTTTTCATCCGGGAAGTATCCTGTCCAATGTTTTCCCCTTCGAATACACGAAAGGATGGCCCTGGGATAAGATGATGACGACGGTGTGCCTAGCTGGCTTTAGTATGGCTTGGTTATAAATCAGCTAGCTAACTAAACAAGGACACCTATAACGCTTGAACTAAAGGAAACTAAAACCATAAACTCCCAACGGACTCATTGCATCATGGTAGCTTGTTCGCTAACCAGTATCTAGCCAACGATTAACGTTTGTCAGCTGGTTATGCCGGGGTTATCGCGCGCAGCTTTTTCAGGCTGCATCCCTGGTCTTCTACACTACATTACTGGAACAATGCCAATAAGCATTTTAACGCCTAAAATGCATGCATAATGGTGGTTCATTTATGCGGACATTTATTATTGGATTTGTTGGTTTATTGTCTATGAAGATGTTGGATTTAGCTGGTATTCCTGTTTGACTCGTGCGCAGCAAGGATTGTTTAACTACTTCCGCGCAGTGGTCTAGAGACGTTTACGACGGCTCCTGATGATGACGTCAGCACAGTCACAATTACTGTAATGTCTCTCACACGAAAAGTAGACTGTGGAGAAAGACACTTTGGAGACGAAACATATTTCTGGGACCACACGCATTGCAGATGTACGTGAGATATTTTTCAAGGCTCTTCTCAGGTATGATGTATCAGTAGTTGTGCCAATCATTTGTTTCATCATGTATTCATTCTGCAAGCCAGTCTGATGATGTACAACCTCCGGGATGTATCTGTTCAGTGATGCTGGTCAAGCCGTTTTAAGCAGCATCTTCAGATGGATATTGTTTCTTTATGATGTGTTATAATGGAATATTTGCTACCTTCATAACAAGGTGAATAATGTGTTTCATAGCTGACATTTAAATCACCACACACTTAATCCACACAGTTGATAATGGTATGCGGCTAGTTGGATTTAGCTGACAAGCTGAGTTGGGCCATTTATGGTCGGCTATTATCAGTAGTAATCTAGACAACATTATAAACTCAAAGGTGTTATTTGTCCAGCTTGTAATGCACCATTTGGCTTTTAATTTTCAGGGCATTCCTTTGTACACTGTAGAACAGGTGCCACCCTGTGAGAAAAAGGACAGTTATGAACAGAAAGCTAATTCATATTGACTGGTATAGTATGTGGTTGTATAGTCTAGTTCATATTGATACTAGAATGAAACGACAAAACGGCTTTGGAAGACATCTGACTTCGATGTCCAACATTTCTTATTAAATCAGACCACCAATTATTATTAACCCTCCACACACACTCACGAGAAACATATCAGCATGACCACCTTTGTTTGTAATTGCACCCTATAGTGGACTGCAGTAACCAATAATATAATAAACTTAACAGAGGACACATGTTTAAAGTTTGGTCACATGCTAAGGAGAAAAAGACTAGCCCTAATGCAACTTGCTGATCTTTGGACCAGGATACGGATCTCTCAAGTAATGTCAAGCTCACATGCCCTTAATTTACTAACATAGTCCTCTTTCATGGACTAATGGAGCTTTGCAGATCAGTAAGACTATAGGCTTTAGTGTCCTTCAAATGTTAAAGTATGCCATGTCGTGTTGCAACTCATTCACTTCCTGACTTCACCTGCATGAGAAGGAATGTTCATTCAAGATTCATGACAAGATTAGGTTTAGGGGATTTGCCAAGTCATTTCAGCCTGACCCTCAGACCTCGAGTGTCATTTTGATAATGTCTCTCAGTGACCCAGCGTCAGAGTGGAGGATCTGTTTCTGACGCCGTGTTTAAAACATTCAAGAGGCGAGAGAGTGCCTCTGTCACTTGCAGCTGCGATACCAGCCTTGTAGGATCGGTTTGGCCGGGAGACGGGGCAGGGCTAAAGCTGTGCGTTCAGTTATCGCTTCAACAAAAGAAAGTAGCGATTGGGAACGTGTTGGAAATGTGATGCCTTGCTGTCACAGACCTCTTTTTTTAACTTTAGTTTTCTTCTGCAAACTGACTCGTAGGTTCAGCCTGTCATTGAAGAGACTTGTTGCTGAGGGGATCATTGGGGGCAAAGGATGGCATGGTATCTTTGCAGTGTGTCTTATTTTAGGAGATTTTCTATCCCCATACCTGGCTTCTAAGTAAGTAGAAGTGGTAGTCATTATTTTAAATAGGCTTCTCCTTTTCTTATTTCCTACGGTCTGTTGCGTAAAACCCGCTACACTAGTCTGGACAGTGGTAATAGATGTTCTTGACAGTATTGGGGGGCAGGTAGTTATCTTTGTGTTGATGGTTTCTTAGTTAGTACAGGTAAGCTGAATCACGTTTCATCTTTTGTTAATCTAGATATGATAGTATAGTTGTCCAAGCAGGACTAGAACAGTTGGTCAGGCCCTTTCAGTTGGAGCTGTACAGCTCATATGCACAGAGACAAACACAGGCACACCCTTCTGCACAGAGACAAACACAGGCACACCCTTCTGCACAGGCTTCTTTCTTCTTTCTCTGGCTGATCTTGCCCTCCCACTTCCTGCTCAGCGTTCATCCTGCTCACACTCACACACACGTCAGCACGGAAGGAAGAGATGGGTAAGGAGAGAATGGAAGAAACCTGTTAGAATGACGACTTCAGATGGTTAGATGTCTGAGAAACTTGGTGAAAGGTTTAGGTCATTGTTGTATCGTCAGTCAAATAGATTTGGAGGTCAGAGACCGTTTCTTCTTCTTTGGCATAATATTACAGTACAGTGCTAACTTAGCCTATAATGCTAAGGTTCTTCTCCAGTTTAGCTTTCCTAATTCTTTGATTATGTTTTCGAACCCACTAAGTGGACAATGCCTATCCTGGTTATGTTATTGCAACAGCTTGTTTTAACATAGGTTCTCTTAAGTTTGTTGTTTATTGCTTTCTTTAACATGTTGACATGTTATATGGCACTAGGCTAATAGATTCTAAGCTTTGTAGTTAAGTGGTTGTGTGTGTGCTTATCTGAAAATTAGTCAAATATAGCCTTTTTATAGTCAAATATAGTCAAATATAATCTTTTTCTCCACAAATGTGATGTTATTGCGTCCGTTTTTCTGAACCTTGCTTATTTGCTTCATAATTAATCAACCTCAAAAATAGGAAGGTTCTCCAATTAGGACTAGTAGGCCTATTTCCTGATTAGAGGCTCCCTAGAAACAGGACCTGATTACCTCTCTTGTGTCTACCGGCGGTCTTGTCTAAACATGTTTTGATTGCTTACTTGGCTTTCTGGAAAGGAAAATATAAAAAATCTGAATCAGAATGGGTTTTAATCGCCATGAAAGTTTGCACAGATAAGGAATTTGCATTGGCAGGAAGGTGCATACATTACACATATAGGAATCTTAAAAATTTTAATATGAGGTCGAACTACACTAAGGGTACGTAAACTAGCAATACTAAGTGGATTTAGAATTGAAATAAAATATACAATAAAATATAAAGTTCTGTAATTTACAATATAAAAATACAAATGGTACAAAAGATACAATTGTGTAATGCAGTGCAAAATGCAACGTGTTTAAGACATTAAGTCATTAAAGTCAGTATGAACCCTTGGCCTTGTTGAAGAAACCAGAAAATCAAGAAAATCCTGTATTTCAAGGTTGTCTGTGTAATGCACCCCTGTAATTTGTTACAAGTCGCTAAATCATCTCTCATTACATCCTAGTTCCAGGTTAGCCCTGGGTGTCAAGTGACCACGTCCTGACCAAGCCCAGTGCAGAGCAGGGCAGTGTAACCTGTCCTCACCTCGTTCTTGTCCTCTGTCCCCACAGCTATGGCTGGACCCAGGCCTGTGGTGCTGAGCGGCCCATCTGGGGCAGGCAAGAGCACCCTCCTCAAGAGGCTCATGAAGGAGTACGAGGGCATCTTCGGTTTCAGCGTGTCGCGTAAGTCCACCCCAGTCCCACTGTACCGCTCATCGTCCAAATGAGACGATGAGTAGGACAGATCTCCAGCTTGCCCGGCTCTCAGCAGTGTGTCTTGGAGGATGTTAAAAGAGGCCTAAGCCCCCAAAATGTTGTTCTCATCTCTCAGATACAACGAGGAACCCTCGTCCTGGGGAAGAGAATGGCAAAGGTACGCTGTCTGGCTCAAGCCCGGTCCTCTTCTGTTACTTCACTTGTTGTTACCAAACAAGTCTGGTCTCCTGCTCTCTAACGGTTGTTTGCGGTCGCTTCAGATTACCATTACGTCACGAGGGAAGCCATGCAGGCCGCGATCGACCAGGGGGAGTTCATCGAGAACGCAGAGTTTTCGGGAAACATGTACGGGACGAGCAAAGCTGCCGTCCAGGCCGTGCAGGCCAGGAACCTCATCTGCATCCTGGACATTGACATGCAGGGCGTGAAGAACATCAAGAGGACCGAACTCAACCCCATCTACGTCTCCATCCAACCTCCCTCCATGAACATCCTGGTGAGCCTTTGGCGCGTCCGCCAACCAGGCCCTGCTTAAGCACACACGCTATATCCTCTACACTGTCTTTTATCTGCAGCTGTGGCCTTGCACTTGAGTGTGTGCTTTTGTTCTTGGCTGCGTAAGCAGGGTTTCATAAAAAAAAGACCCCAGTGCTCAGTGTCCATCATTTTATATTTGATTTCTCTCTCTCAGGAAAATCGTTTGAGGGACAGAAAAACGGAGTCGGAGGACAGCCTTCAGAAGCGTTTGGAAGCGGCTCACGTGGACATGAAACTGAGTAAGTCTGACCGCAGCTTAGAGAAAGCTTTCTCACGAATCCTATTTGGCTGTTAGGCTTGATGAGCTCTGCTTTGTCTTTTAAGGCAAGGAGCCTGGTGTTTTTGATGTCGTTATCGTCAACGATAACCTGGAGGAAGCCTATGTCAAACTTCAGGAGGCCCTACTGGAGGTGAGTTATCATTGGACTTCATGTAGCTCTCTGGAATTGGACCACATCATTTATTGTGGTTGTTGAAAACAAAGTCTTCAGCGAGATGTCAAATTTGGAAAAAATCTTTTCTCTCCAGGAAATCAAGCAAGTCGAGAAGAACAACATGCCCTCTTAAGGTTTGAGAAGCCTGACAGCCCACCCCCACCTCAGTCCACTCACACTGCATGGTAGACTCCCCATTCCAGTCCAGAACATTCCGACATGTAAACCCCGGACAACATTGCTCGCCCAAACGCAGATGTTCAATGCTGTGTTTTAGATCGCTCAAGAATACCTTGGCCCTCCTCTTCTTTTGTCTGTCTGGTGTCAGGTTAGAACATTGTTGTGACAGAAGAATCCACGGTGCATGTTACACATTCATTTTTCTTTATGTTCACCATAAAGGAGGGAGTAACAGCACAGGAAAGACTGCCTTGTTTTTGATTTGGAGTCCTTATAGCAGCCTGTTGTAATATTTATTAATCTCTGATGAAGAGGAACCAGTCTAGCTGCTAAGCAACACTCCCACAGGCCTTGGAGAACAAATAAATATATATAGTCATGGATCTATAAACTTAAAATTGTCTGATTATTTTAAACGTAGGAAGCTATAGCTCTCCCGCTGCATCACTCAATATCTAATCACCCACTACCCTGCCTCATAACCTGCGGTTGGGTGCACAGTAAGGTACCGTTCCACGGTATCAGTGCCAGAGAAGTGCACATTTAAGGATTCCTGGCTGGAAGACTGTTGCTTCCAATTGTTGATTTGTAAAGATGTCAGCAATGCGCACATTGCAGGAAATAATTTGAGCAAATGATCAATTAAACTGTAGTCAATGGGCGAGGCAGCATTTAAAGATCTTCCTACACAGATATGATGAGGCTTGTTCTTAAGACCAAGGAAAACCCCTGTGTGTCTTGCATGGTTTTAACATGACATGCTCCAGCAGTACCAAATGGCGTTCAGTGTCTATACAGCAGCATATTTTTGATATCCTGGTTGTGTCATTATCAAACAATTGAAGATGCACAAAAGTTCCACTGCTTTCAGTCACATGAGTATCATGTAATATCTGGACAGTGGGCACTTTAATAGTATCATACCTACTGTACATACATAAAAGTCACTACATACAAGACTTTCTAAATGGGAGTCACTGAAAAGTCAATTTGATGTTTAACAAGGGAACCCTGAGTAGAGTTGAAAAGGTAATCAGAGGTGGTTGGTTGATAAAGGCACTGCTCTTTTCTTAAGTTTGACCACATCCTGTTCTATTTATTACTATTTGGTTGATGAAGGACAACTTTTTGTGTAGAGGTTTTAGTCAGAATAATGCTTTATCAGCTACGGTCAAAACCGATTCCATTGTCAAAGCCAGGAACATACAGAAGGAGAAAGTGATTTACTGTTTTGATGCTAACCTCCGGTTAATTGTTAAAAAGGGACTTTTGAGTCTCATGCATTTCTGTTGTGTGTACATAGGGCAGCTAACGACCACAAAGTCAGGTTTGGGTCACAGCACACTCAAGCTAACCAATAACTATGTAGTTCTGGACACAGATTTGCATTATAAATGTCAACTGATCTCAGGAACTATCTGCTGCGTACTGCTTAGGGATCCATGTTAATCAGATGGACGAATTACTACCATCAGCTAGCACTTAACATAACAGTTCATTTAAACACTTTAACCCCCAAAAATATTGAATTTTGAACTAGCCATTAAAACACTCAATACTTGGTATCTTCATGTTACCAACAGAGAATTTGGAGGTATTTGTTTTGGAATCATCGTTGATGATTTAACACTAGGTAATTTGTGACAAAAAAATTAAACCAATATTACCCAATCTTGATTCACAATGTGAACATCCAATAGCAAGATTTATAATCATGATTTTTTTAGACCATATCTAAACTTGTGAATGGCGTCAAAATGCCAATTATTTTTCTTGACAGATTTATATTGTACATTTGTAAATCTTTTATATTGCATGTTGTTTTTTTACATATACTTCTTTTACAGTTCGATCAGTAATTGATAATGATGCCTCGTAGGCCCCCCTTGTTGTAAATCAGCGGTGTCGGTCCTGTATGTCATTAAAGGATCGTGAAAGTTAAAGGAATCCCATTGGAAACAAGCACACAAATCATCCACTTTACTTGAAACAGGCTATTTGGTTTCCAAAACGATTTAATGTCCATGTTGGAAGTTTACACACACAGCAGGATTTGTTGTCCCAGCTTTTGATGTCTGCTTATGTAGTTTGGTATGTTTAACAAAGTCATTGTTGAAAGCCTTAAGTTAACTAAATTATTAACAAAGTCAACTGATGTATTTGCTCTGATTTGTATTGCTTTAACAAAATAAAGGACTAAACATTGCATATGTTCTAAGGTGTCTAGAGATGCATGTTTGCTTGGTTCCAATATTTAAAATGTACGCTGCTTTTAGAAACAAGCCATTGTTGGATAAGTCATAGAAAAGCAATGTGTGTATTTTACAAATGTAATAAATTTAAACAGGTGTTTAGCGTGAGCGTCCCATTTTTTCAAACTAATGTATAATTCATTGCATGCCAAAGAGCAGCCTTCTCTCTCCCAGATTTGTTCTAGACAGCAAAGACTGTTAAGAAAATCATGATGAGTTGCTGCAAATGAAATCAACATGATCTATGTTCTGGATCCATAAGATGAAAGGGAGGGAAATTCAGCAAGGCCCTGGTGGCCTAGTGGATATGCATGGGATCTTGAGTCCTGACCCCTCCGGTTCAAATCTGTCTGGACCAAGTCTTACACAGCTTGTGGCAAGTAGAACAAACTACCTCTCAAAAGTAATAACCTACAGGCATTGTCCTCCATTGATCCTTTGGTGATTGGCCATTTAGTGCCCTTAGAGGTGGCCAGGAGAAGAGGAAGAAGGAGTAAAACCAGAAGAAGTGCTAGATAGTTTAATAATAGTTTGTGTCGTAATAAAAAATGAAATTGAATATTACAAATTAGTGTTGATGTATTTTGATCTTCAGAATGTCATGGTTGATGAAAGACAACTTTTTGTGTAGAGGTTTTAGTCAGAATAATGCTTTATCAGCTACGGTCAAAACCGATTCCATTGTCAAAGCCAGGAACATACAGAAGGAGAAAGTTATTTACTGTTTTGATGCTAACCTCCGGTTAATTGTTAAAAAGGGATATTACAAATTAGTGTCGATGTATTTTGATCTTCAGAATGTCATTTTACTCTATGTGCCTATATGGGTGGGCCAGGGATGTCAGGGGGTTTGTGGCAATGTAAGTATATGGATATTTGCCGCGGGGCTAGGGCTTCAATGACCTCTCTCTTTTTTAACCATACATGTGTTTGCATCCAAGTATAACTTTCATTTTAGTGTCTATTGGATAACACAGAGAGACATAAATGGTTTGCAATTGAATTTTTATTCACATTCAACACTAGCCCACGTACACAAGCATAATTCCATCAGCTATACGCGGAGGCATTTGCGCTTTTATGTTTAATTTACACAAGATTTACCATGTTAAGCTTTTCATTCAAAGAAACACTAAAACATCACATCTTTGTGATAAAATTAGTCAAATTAAGTGAGACAGAACTCCTAACAAACCATTGTGCAATGCTCAGTAGAACAAGGTACACAACACAGGATTACATGAGTATCAGTGAGATTATCACCCAATCAGGTTTAAAAAGCAAATGTCATGCAGTCACTTCTCTAAACAAAACCTTAACGTTTCTGAGGTCAGTCCCATTTTATTGGTGCTGTATCAACATCAGCATTCAAATCATTAAATGAAAAAGGAATTACCTCTGTAACATTATTCAGTGCAGGATGACATGCTATATTGGGTACCTGAAGTAAACACAAACATTTACAACACACCTGTATCATAGACCTAGATCACTCCACACCCTAAGTTATATCTCAGCATCACAACTTGGTACGAACTTGCAGAATTCAGTAGTATTCGTACACCTAGAAATGCTTCTCTACGGACAGCCCAAGTCAAAGAACATCACATCAGCTCTCTATACAGCCCAGTGACATTTATCAACATTTAACTTAACTGTATAATGCGCTCATTCTTTTAAAAACTCAGTTACACTGTAGGATATCTTACTACAAATCTCAGTGCTCGTCTGTACAGTACAAACAGCTGTTGCTTGATATTTAGTCTTCCTTAGGCAGAAAATATGCATGTACAAAAAGTGACATTCCTTGTGTTAAAGTGGAGGTCGTCATGTAATGAAACCTCTACACTGACTGGTGACATGCTCTAGTCTGATCTCTGACAGGAATTACAAGACAATGTCATTCAAAAGCAACTGCATCGCTTAACAGATGGGCGGTGAGCTGTACATGGTTAGAAACTAGCAGTCCCATGTGGCATCACTGCATACTCAGCAAGTCATATTTGTCATTTCTTCTGCATCACAATGATGGCAAAGCTACATTACTTCGAGGCTTGCACAGAATGCTCTTGAAAGAACCAAAACAACATTGCAAATGCTCATCTCGTCTTTAACAGTTTCTTCCTCACCACGGCTGACCTTTAGCATTTAACAGGAGACTAACATAGCAGGGGATCTATCACTTTCCCATGGGTTGCTTCAAAA
The DNA here is from genome assembly GCA_903064625.1 of Mallotus villosus. Taxonomy (NCBI): domain Eukaryota; kingdom Metazoa; phylum Chordata; class Actinopteri; order Osmeriformes; family Salangidae; genus Mallotus; species Mallotus villosus. The sequence continues at coordinate 68,833 of CAEFZP010000561.1, read as the reverse complement.
TGGAATGGTCTGCCATTTGCAGTATATGCAATGTTAGAATATGTATTTTAACATTTAAGAAGAAATGTTCCCATTTAAGACTAAAAGGGCTATCGTACCAAATACAAATGACTGCTCTACCCCGACTATTTTACGGTTATTGGTTTTCACACAGATTCTTCTTGCTTATTTGAAGAGTGACTGGTTTGCCCACAGATGTGTACCCGTAGGTCTGCGCCGACAACTTGGTTTTGTAGCTCTGCTGGCCTACTTCCACTCTCTGCACCTCGGAGCAGTAGGAGGGCTTCACCTCCAGCTTGGCGTGGCTGAAGGCGGACGCTTGGCTCACCACGATCGGCACCTCCCTCACCCTCTGGGCCTGGCCTGTGCCGGGGTGATGGGAGAACAGGCTGCCGGTGAGGTGATCCCTGAAGCGACTGAAAAAGCCGGGTCTGGGGCCGGGCGCCGCCATGGGACGGCCCACGTTGAGGAGGACGGGCTGGCCCACGGAGGAGCCGCCGATCTCCCTCTGAAGCACGGAGATCTCACAGGGCTTCTCAGCAGGGGGGCTCTGGGCGCTGGTGGAGCCGTAAGTCTCCCCCTCCCCTGGGACGTAGTCCTCCAGGTCCTCCAGGGTGAGCGCGCGCCCTCCCTGGGTCAGGATCTTGGGCTCCAGGCTCCCCAGAGGATCGCTGACGCAGTCGTCATCATCATCCGGTTCTGCGACGATGGTCTCCCTGTCCTCCTGTCCTCCTGATCATCGGGGCTCAAGACAGAGGAGAGCTCCCAGGCCCCTCCACCGAGTCCGGGACCCAGCTCAGCCACGTCGGCCCCCTCCTCATACTCCCAGACCAGTGGCTGGCTGGCGGCCACCTCCCCCCGGAGCTCCGCCTCGGCCTGCTTGTTGTTGGAGTTGTTCCTGTTGGGGTTATCCGGGGTGTACCTCCTCAGCCGGGCGGAGGAGGTGGGGGTCGGCGTTCGCTCGGAGCCCGCAGGAGAGACGCCCCTCCTCCTGGACAGCATGGGAGACTTGTTGACCTTGTACTCGATGATTTCCTCCACCTCCACCCACCTGGGCTGCGGCCTGGCCCCTGCTCCCTCCGGCTCGGTGACGTAGAGGGTGGGGATGGTGGTCTTCCTGGGGGTGGGCTGCCTCCTCTGCCTGCCGGCTGCGGGGGGCTCCGGGGTGGAGGTCTCAGAGCGGTGGGCCCCGGCTGGCGGCCGCCCGGGGGACATGCGTCTCTTCAGGCGAGTGTTCTTCACCACCGTGGTTATGGTCTCCTCGCTGTGAGAGAACCAAAGGGTATCAGAGAAACATCCAGAGACAACAATTAACACTCCTGGGCGACATGTTACAAGCCATAGACAACAAGCTGTTGTTCACACACACACACAGCAATGTGGAGTATTCTCTCACAAACCACACAAACCATGTTATACAGTGAAAGTCTTTGTTTGCAAGCACACATCATACCATTCAATACATATTAGCCATGTAACCTCCATGCTTTAAACAAATTGACAGAGCATTCTTGGAGCGCTATATACTCCACTGTGCTGTGAAAGAAGGGCGTTGGGTTCAAGCGGGCCCCTCGCACTCAGGGTCTAAATACTGCCCAGCCCTACATGCATGGGCCCTGGAGGGGGATCACACACAGCATCACTCCCCCTCTCCAGAATTAACCAGAACTAGTCACACTTACATGATGATGGTTTTCTTTGGTACTTTAGTTTCCTGTTCAGTGACTACGAGGACAGCAGAAAGGAGCGTTTTGAGGTGTAAACATTATATATGTGTATATATATATAAAAAACTGAATTCAATCTCTAAAGCTCAAACTTGGAGTTCATCTTTTCAGCCATTTGTCCAAGTGCAGGTAAACTGAAATTCTCAACACCTCTCTCCTACACCTCTCAACAGTTCCCTAGCAGTCTATCCTAACGACTATCTCACACAACTGTAGCACACGACTGGAGTATCTCAAATGGAAGATGTACCAAGTGACTGCATCTGCAACACTGGATAGCTGGGTCAAATGGCAACAATGGTACTTTACGTTCAAAAGAGCTCATCAAGCAACAAACGATGTGCTCCTACCTTCGATGGTGATGGCTTGTTCCCCCGTCCGAGCGACAACCGTGGGCAGGACCAGGTCAGCTGCACTTCTGGCACTGCCCAGGCGGTTGGACAGCTGCGAAGCGAGGGAACACTTTTAATTACACAGGGACACAAAAGGGGTGTGGTGCTGTATGCCAAATATTATCTTCTCATCTCTCTGAAGCCCATCCCAGCTCTTCATGTGAGATATCCCTACACACACTACTGTGCAACCACACTTGCTTGTTATTCCCATAAAACCATGTTGGAAAGAAATATTGCTTTTTTCGCTTATGTCGGTAATGTGTTTAGCATTATGGGTGTGCTGTGTGTGTACAGGGGGTTGGAGAGCAGTACCTCACACTCGTAGTGTCCCAGGTCCCTCTCAGTGGGACCCTTGATGACCAGCACCACAACACCACTCCTGGTCTCACTGTAGGTTTGGTACTTCTCCTGGTCGGTCAGCAGCCTGCCGTCCTTGAACCACCTAGCCAGGACAGGACACGCAGGACAGGTGTGACACACTCAGGAGAATCGTGTGACACACTCAGGAGAAGGTGTGACACCTCAGAGAAAGGTGTGACGCTAACAGGAGTTACCTCAGTGTCCCAGACCAGAGATCTAGCTTGAAATCATCTTTTGCGTCTCTTAAGTTTCCAGAAGGTATTTCTAATCACGGCGGTGTGATTCCTTCTTACAGGTTGAGTTCAAAACCCTTCTTAAACTCTTGGTAAGAGTGAATGTCGACAGCCAGGATGTGTCTGTGTCTGTTGCTGGGATGTGTGTGTGGAGGCAGAGGGATCCTGGGTACCTGATCTTGGGAAGGGGGGCGCTCTGGATGATGCAGCTGAACTGGACATCTTCTCCAGCAACCAGGGTGGAGTTCCTCAGCTTGTTCTTGAAGCGTGGCGGCACTGAGACACACACACACACAAACGTAGCTCACTATAAACGGACGGCACAGTGCATTGAATCCTTCGTCATGACTTGGTGCGCGCGTTTGATTAACTTCACTGAACATGCCCCCGACATCGGCGAGACTGACCTTGGACTGTGATCTTTCCCAGCGTGCTGGCGTTGCCCGCGATGCTGGTGGCGAAGCACATGTACTGGCCCGAGTCGTCGGCCGTCATGTTGTCCAGGATGAGGGTGCAGGAACCGTCAGGGTCCTCGATGATGATGTGGTGAGGATCAGCCTCCACAGCACGGCCATCTGGGTTCAGACCACAGACAACATTGTGAGATTCCCGTACGGATGTTACGCCGTGCTTCAGAAACAGTTGGGGCCTTATAGAACACCAGGAGTGTTTATTTAGACTCGTCAAGCTTTTATAAAGGGTCTACTCTAGTGAGATGGGACTTTGTAAACCCTCCTGGTGTTATATGAACACTTGCTGGACTCAGCAGCGGTCTGTCTCACCCTTGTACCAGGTGACTACAGGCTTGGGGGTTCCAGTGGCTCTGCAGGCAAGCTTGACGGTCTGGCCCAGCTCAGCGGTGCAGTCAGCCAGGACCTCGTCAAAGTCAGGGGGACCTGGGGATTCACAGGAACGGTGTAGGTGTGAGATCAAGTGTGTGTGTGTTGGAGGTTGGGGGTGTCTATCCGGGGTCAAATCTATAAGAGTGTGTGTGTGTGTTAAGGGGGGGGGAGTGGGGTTATGTCTGTGTGTGGTCAAATATATAACAATGTGTGTCTGTGTGTGTGGCTACAATATATGACAGTGTGTGTGTGTTGTTGTGTGCATGGTCAAATACAAAAGAGTGTGTGTGTTGGGGTAAGGGGTTGATGTCTATGTGTAGGTTTGTGTGGTGTCAGGGGTACAGTGTGCATATCAGAGTGTGTATGTGTGGTGTCAGGGGTACAGTGTGCATATCAGAGTGTGTATGTGTGGTGTCAGGGGTACAGTGTGCATATCAGAGTGTGTATGTGTGGTGTCAGGGGGACAGTGTGCATATCAGAGTGTGTGTGTGTGTGGGTCTCACTCCAGGCGGGCATGCTGTAGCGCTGCTGCAGGTCTCTGAACTCCCGCAGCCAGGAGTTCTTGATGACCACGGTGCGCGCCTGCAGGGTGTACTTCCTCACGGAGTCCTCGCGCTCATGCCAGATTTCAAAGGCCCGGTCGTCCCCCTCCACCGTCTCGTTCACATCGATGTTGTTCAGCTGAGGGTCAGGACAGGAAGTCAGGCCGAGTTCAAGGATCCACACAGGATATACACACCAAGGATTGCTCTCTAGATTCTACTGTTTCTTCTACTATTTTTACTTCTTCTTGCTCTCTTCTTTATCTCTCTCTTTGATTTACATTAATCATGGTAGAGTATGTTTTATTTAGCAATACAGTATATCATTTAGTATATACATTTAATTTACTGTGACCATTCTTGCTCTGATTTAAACCATAGAGCCGTTAAACAACTGCAATACCAGCATATTTTGTTTATATTTATAAACTGTATGTACCCCTCTTTCATTAGATCAAGGGGCATAGTTTTGGTTGTCTAGCCAATATAAAAACTCCTGCACCTTGAAAGTAACGGCTGCAAAACAAGCGTACCTTCATCATGTTCTTGAAGACATACGTCTGAGTGTCCGTGTTGGTGTCTCTCTTGGGCTTGCAGATGAGGACGTAATTCTTGAAGAGGAACACGTGGCGATGGTGGCCCCTGGATGAGGTCCTGACACCAGGCGCCCCTTCCCACACCGTGAATGGCCCCTGGGTCAACACAGAGCACACACAATCAACGCCGGACCGCTGGTGTGGAACAGCAGGACCTGGGAGGAGGAGGAGGAGGACGACGAAGAGTACCTGTCTGATGGGCTCTCCCAGGTTGTCCAGGGTGGCTGGGTAGTTCTCGATCAGGGAGACGTGGTGGGTGTTCTCGGAACGCTGGGGCAGGGACGACACCATGGCGTAGGCCTCCTCCAGCAGGCAGCAGTTCTGACCGTTCCTGGCCTTGTTCCGGATTAGCTCCTGACGACGACACAACGGAAGCCATTTTAGTTTCCCCCACATGTGGTCAGCGGGGCTCAGTGTTCTCGTGTGCTGGTTGTGGGAGGAATATGTTCGTGTTTTGAGCGAGAGCTCCAGTGTGGGTGTCGTAAAGGCCGACCTTGAGCAGGGCCTTGTACTGCTGGATCCTCTCTAAGGGTCTCTGCAGGTAGGACTTGATGCTCGGGACTGGAGCTCCTTCAGGACCGGCCTCAGCCTGCACTGTTTCTGTGTACTCCTACAGAGAGAGAGAGACACAGAGAGAAGGAGATGGAGAGAGCAGGAGAGAGCAGGAGAGACAGAGTGAAAAGACAAAAAGACAGAGGGAGAGAGAGGGCGAGAAAGAAAGTGTAAGAGAGAGACAGACAGAGGGAGAGATGGACATAAAGAGAGAATTAGTGGGAGAGAGGGAGAGAGAGAGACTGAGAATAAACATTCCAAACCGAGCATCGAGCCTGAATAAGAATGACACCTGCCTTCATGAGTCACAGAGAAATGCAACACCAGTACTATCATCTGAAGGCTCAACCCTGATACGTCAGGTATGTTTAAAAGGTCCACATTCACCTTGAAGAAGCTGTGGACGGCCTTGTCGCTGATGGCGGACTCGGCCTGGGTCTGGCCCACCAGGTACTGGAGGTACTTCTCAAAGCCCTCCGTGTTTCTCAGGAAGCGCATGGCCACGTCATCGTCTGTGTCACACTCGTTCAGCTTGGGAAGCATGGACCTATACAGGACACACACACAGACAGGGGTCAGCAGTCGAAATTCCCCCGACTGGGTAGGCCACTATGAAGTCATGGAACAGGGTGATCCATGACTGTGCTCACCCGCTATGGAAAGACTTGATGTCCTCCACGTTCCTGAATATGGCCTCCTTCTGGCTGGTGATGTCTGAGGGGGCGTCGGGACTGTCCACCTGCTTCACGTGGTGGGAGGTGAGGAAGTCCATCTCCTTGATGAACTCGCCCTCACCGCTAATTAGCTCCTGGATCAGTTGGCTGAGCAGAGGTAAGGCAATGTTATACCTACTGTGTCATTGCTATGTGATTGGCTCTATTTGTTTGGTTTCTGGCTTGTCAAAAGAGTTAGACCCTAATCAAAAAGGTATACTTAATGTATACTTATTAAGTTTAAATACTAACATACTTAGATATATTAAAGGTGTATGTGAATATCCAAAATCAGTACATTTTAAGTACACTTATTTTAAGTACACTTACAATTGTGTAGTAAATGATCAATATTATGAAAATGTATTAAGCTCTCATTTAATACATTTAGAAAAGGTTTCAGTGTAATATGTCCTGGCTTGGTACCTTAGTCTCTTCCTGTACTCGCCCTCAGACACCTCCTCTGACTCCGGCAGGTCACCGGCCTCAGCAGACGGCTGTTCCCCCGCAAAGGTCACAAGCGCAACAGTCAACAGAAACCACTTCACAGTGAGGAGCAAGGTGTTGAACGTGCGCTAGTGAGGTTTCCCATGCAGCTCGGTGTCGAAGGGACGCGCTACCTTCAGTTTCTTGTCCAGGTAGGCAGGAGACACCCATCCCTGCCGTGACGGGTTGGTTTTGGTGGGTTTGGTCCGGACCAGCCATTTGAGTGGGTGTGCCATGTCCAGAACCTCGACGTATTGGCCTTCCTTCAGCGCGATGGTCTCTTTGTTGGCGATGGTGGGGTTGTAGTCGGCCGTGGCGACGTAAATGTCAAACATCTGCAGACACGGCCGGACCACAAACACCGTCAGTGACATTGATGTGTGACTTTGTGTGACCTGTGTGTGACTTTAGACAACATGTCCAGCGGTGAGATACTGTGGGGAACAGTCGCGTTGCTCCATCGCCCCGCCTCACCTCTCCCCTCGCGTCTCCTTCGTCCGACTCGGAGGAGGAGTCCACAATGAGGGAGGCGGGGCGCGAGCGGCCATGGTGGGACGCGGAAGGGGTCTTGGTCTCGTCGTCGCTGTCGGCCCCTGGGACTCGGAGGGAGGCAACTAGGTGTGGGGGTGGGGGGTATCAGAACCGCATCCGACAACACTCAAACACACATGACCTCCACTGACATCCAAAAGGGGGTAACAGATCGCTGGATTAAACGTAATCCCACGTCAACGTGTGTAGCTCTGGCTTTTCAGACCCTTGACAGAGTCATGTTCTCCACCCAATATTTTTTTTAACGTTTACCATCTACCTCTTTTATCAATGTTTAATTAAGTCACTGATTGATCAGGATTACACAAAGCGTTAGATAACGGAGAACTCAACATTAGTACAACCAATGGTATCGTCTCTGCACAAATCATGATTAAGAGGGTTTTGAACAACTGTGGTCTAGTTAGTACTCTAGACATGCACTGGGAACAAGGTTCATATTCAGTAAGTACATGTGTGTGGCCTCCTTTCTACTCATACATGTCTGTGCAGACGCATGTATTCCAGCCACAGGCTGCCGAGTTGCAATTCAAAGCCACTAAATGCATTTGCACTGCTTGTTCACCAAAGTATAAGACAACATAACTAAATATGAATGGTAGTAAAAAAAATGTAAGAAAGAAATATCTGACCTCATAGTATATACAGGTCATGTCGTATATACTGATATGGTACAATGATACAGCGGTCTGGAAGTTTTGTCCACCACCCTTTAAAGGAATTCTGACTCGTTTCGAGCTAAGGTGAATGTATTTATAATGTGACATGTGATACTATAAATAACAGCTGTCTGTGGCAGAGAATGAGAGCACCATCGGGCCTACATTATTTCCACAAGTGAACACCTCAGGCTTGTTTCGTGCAACATGTACAGACTGTCTTCCAAGCTAACAAACTCCTCTCTCTAAACGTCAATCCAACCAAGAGAGACAGGGAAGGATGCGGAGGAGTAACAGTCACTTCACAGGTAACCAAAGCTTAGAAACCGGCAGCAAATCAAAACGGGCTCCTTGTGGAAAGAATGTTTTGGCTTTTGGTGAGGCTATTGAGGTTTATTGATGTACTTAGGATACATACTGGGTGTTTTGGGCCATGATTTCATCCACTGGAGCACTTGATGGTTCTGTAAGCTGTCTGAATAACACATTATTGATCGGATGAGCAAGTGAGTGTGGATGGATGGATGGGTGAAGGATGAAATGAAGGGTTGGAACATCTGTCCACCGAATGGAGTTGTAGGAAATCCACACATGGGTCAAAACACACACAGGCTTGAAAACAAGCATTAGTGACAACGCCAAATCTTTTTTTATGGTTGGAATCAATTACATTTCAGTAATTTCAGCAATTACATTTCAAGTAAACTGAAAGTCCAGCTGAAGAATACTTCAGGGCAATAACGATCATTTAAATTCTTCAATTGGACATTTCAGTTGACTTACAGAATTGACTTCAACCCTGACCTATGATTGTCACACACTTGAGCAACCAGAGGAAAACCACAAGGCATTTTCTTTGAGCAGTTTCTAAAGCCTTCATGAGTTTAGGCTGCAGCAGTAGATAAGCTTCAAATTATAGAAGTGTTGTTAGCCATGTCATTAGCTTTAGCTTACTGTATTTGTGATGACTGAGGTGGCTCTTAAGTCATAGCACGACATGGACTATGATGAACCGTTAGTTTATAGGGTTTGTGATAGCATTACAATTTAATGTAGGAATACAATTTGAATTTGATATCTCCAATAACATAATTTATCACTGGTAATAATAGATGACTTGCCATTAAAAACACTATAATTTCATTTTGATAGATGAAAATGGCTAGCCTAAGTCAAATCACACTTTAAATCACTGCCAAACAATCTGGATTCATTCCATCATCTCCGCCCTCAAAAACAAATATGTGGGATATTTATTGGCGAATCTATATATTTGCCTCACAGCATGAGCAACATTGCTATCGACGGGATCCGATCAAATGTCGGTAGGACTGATGGAACAGTCAGTGACACGCTCCCCCCTCACCTTGACTGAACTTGGCGGACACCATCTCCGTGATCTGAGAGGTGAGTTTCATCAGGAACTCCTCGGTCCCCACGTCACCCAGGAAGGGGATCTTACTGTCTGCTGACGAGAGGCACGGGACAACACTCAAGGCCTACTCACACCGTCTCCCTCCTCGCCGGATCCAGCTGAAACACGGAACTCCTCTTACCTTTCCCCGTGGCTGCTTCCTCCTCTGGAGGACTGATGGTGATGCCCAACACTCTGAGGAAGAGAACATATCATCTCAGTCATAACCTACTTCTCACAGGTAAAACATGCTTCGGGAGTAGAATGTCGTTTCCACTTGGACAGTGAGTCCCAAAACTTACTCTGGAACTTTGGTCTCTTCCTTTGGTCGTGGCCCTGTGTCAAAAAACACAGCCGTCAAAAACACTGTCCAATCACATGGATGCTGTTCAGTACTGATTGGTTACGTGTGTCCCAGTCACTCACCTTCCTCCACCTCCAGCTGAGCGGTGAAGATGGATTGGCCGGCCCTGTTGGTGGCGATGCAGGTGTAGGCGCCGCTGTACTCTGGGCCCACATCCATGAGGATGAGGCTGTGCTGGCACCCGGAGCTGGCCACCTTGAAGCCCTTGGTGTCGGGCTTGATCCACAGCACGTCCTCGACCGACTCCTCCTTCAACCAGTTCACCAGGGGAGCAGGGGAACCTGGAGGAGGGGAGGAGGATAGAGGAGAGGAGATACAGATTGGAGATGGAGACTTACGAACCTCCGAACGGTGGTAGTTTGAGTCGTCAGAGAACAGAGCAGGGGTGAAGGGCGAGGTGCGAGGAGTACCTTCCACTTTGACAGACAAGGTGATGCTGGCTCCCTGCTTCACCTTCCTGTTGCTGAACCTCTCCAGGAAGCGGGGAGGCACCAGAGGCTCTTTGGAGTCTGCACACCAAACAGTTACAACATGACAACACACCGCCCATCTCTAATCTGCTACACACTCTCTAAACAATATCAAACATACCTTTGATCTTAAGATCTTCCGGCACAATCTCTCCTGGGCCTATTGAGAGAGAGAGAGAGTTACTTCCTGCTTCCTGAATGTTTTGACTTGTTTACAGTACGACGTTGAGAAAACAATCAATTGTGGCCCCCAATCTACAACTCTGACCTGACCAGAACCCACATCCACTTCCCTAGCATGTCCACCTCCCTGCGTGTGAGTGGACCCACCTAGAACCAGCAGCCTGGCCGAGGAGTAGGCGGAGCCGGCAGCGTTGCTGATGTAGGCGGAGTACTCCCCGGTGTCCTCCCTGGTCACCTTCCGGACCTCCAGGCTGTGGAGGTCCCCCTCGGACAGCAGCAGCAGCCGGTCAGAGGGCCTCAGCGGGCAGCTGTCCTTGAACCAGTACAGCCTGGGCCTGGGGAAGCCTGACACATCAAGGGGTTAACCCTGATGTTCACTTTTTCTTATATCCCCTCACAAAGTGTATATGTGTACAGTGCCGTACAAAAGTCATGAATTATAACATGAATAATGTCTTAAACATGATTTTGGTTGTCTGTATTTGTGCGGCTGAATAAAAGTGCAATGGTGCAAAAATATGTATTTTGTCTTTTCATTTAATTATTCTCATTTTTTGCATTTGTGCCAAAAGTACTGTATGCCGTATTTCTTTGATTAAACGCTGCCCTCAAATGAAAATTGTGTAATGGTCTGTCCTCAAATGCTCCACCACTATGCTGTCCATAATGCCAGTGATAAACGATAGACATCGCTGTCAACTGATAGACCTCCTCTGTGTGTTGGAGGTACGTCGAGATGGGAGTGAACGTTCACCTTTGATCCTGAGCTGCATCTTAGCGACGGGTGAGCCTGGACTGATGTGGACGTCATGAAGCTCGTCCACCACCTGGGGGAGCTGGTCGTCCTCGGACACAGACTCGAAGGCCTCCGTTTCCCTGGGAGGAGAGGAAGTCAAAGGGTTGTAAGTGATCAGCTGATGACTAGGAAACATGTATGGCGCTCGTACAGGTGTGTGTCAGCAGTATGTGGACAGTGTTGGCGCTCGTACAGGTGTGTGTGTCAGCAGTAAGTGGACAGTGTTGGCGCTCGTACAGGTGTGTGTCAGCAGTATGTGGACAGTGTTGGCGCTCGTACAGGTGTGTGTCAGCAGTATGTGGACAGTGTTGGCGCTCGTACAGGTGTGTGTCAGCAGTATGTGGACAGTGTTGGCGCTCGTACAGGTGTGTGTCAGCAGTATGTGGACAGTGTTGGCGCTCGTACAGGTGTGTGTCAGCAGTATGTGGACAGTGTTGGCGCTCGTACAGGTGTGTGTCAGCAGTATGTGGACAGTGTTGCGTGTCTCTCACATAGACTGGTAACCTTTGGCACTGATGTAGGAGGACGTCTCGGTGGCATCGGCAGCAGTGTCATAATCTGAGCTGCAGGAGACTGTGGGAGGGAGACAGGTGGATAAGTGTGTGGAGTGTGTGTGTGTGTGCATTGTGTGAATGATCGGGGGGTTTGACCCCCCTAATTAAGACTTGGACCGCCCCAAAAGAGATAGAAACAACAGGTAGGGTGGGTCAATACATTTATATATCGTTCTTACCTGTAATTGTAAATATTACTTTACGCCATGGAGAAGAGAAGAAGTTGACCCCCCCGATTGCTATTGTATAATGTGCACTGTGTGTGTGTGTCCTCGCACAACACTGTGGGCAAGACAGATATATAGTACTACTGACTATCAGTGTGTGGCTGTGTGTGTGTGCACAGCTGTGTTCTGAGCTCCTCACCGTCGACCCTGAGCTCCGCCTTGGTGGCGGCGATGCCGCTGCCGTTCTCGGCCGTGCAGCGGTACGCGCCCATGTCGGAGGGCAGCGCCGTGGTGATGATGAGCTGGTGGCAGCCCTCCTGGTCCTCGTTGATCATGTAGTGGTCGTTCTCCTCCAGCAGCTTGCCGTCCTTGTACCAGCGCACGCTGGGCGGCGGCTTGCCAATCACCACGCAGTCGAAGCTGACCGGGTAGCCGTCGGGCACATCCTGGCTGTGCAGCTCGGTCAGGAAGATGGGGGCGGCTGGGGAACAAGGGGGGGGGCACGTCTGGTTAGACATGGCAGGAAAGTGGGGAAACAGTGGTTGGGAAACAGTGATTGGTGAATCCATAATGAATGGCTCTGGTCTGGTGAAACGGTGACAAGTCTTTTTGGGGGGAAATCTGGAACTGATTTCAGTATTAGAGTTAATTGGATATCAGGATGGTTTATATAGGTGAGAGTGAGAGTGGGAGTGGACCTTCATAAACACTCACTGAGAATAATGAGCAGCCCTGGTGTTTGCTGTGAAAGCACACGGAATGAGAATGACAGATTATGAGAGCATGCAATGTAACGTGGGCAGTAGATGCATGGATGTGGATGCATGGAAATTGTTGAAAGAAATGTAAGAAAGAAATGTAAGAAAGAAATGCGTGAAAGAAGTGTGTGAAACGCCACACGTCTACAGAGAGATGATCACGTCGTACACACATAAACCAGGGTTTAGACAAAACGCAAGACATAAACCAGGGTTTAGACAAAACGCAAGACTCCAAAAACACATCAGAACAAAGGTGAGTAAAGTCAACAACCAGACAAAAAGTTACATCAAACCACTGACCAACATCGACAACCTATTGTAACCGCTAACACACACACACACACTGGACACACAGACGCACATCACACATGGAACATGGGATGAAAGGATTGATGACACAAGGGGCAGCACACATTTATTCAGCAGGTCGGCTACAGACCTGCTTAGGGTTAACAGTAGTTAAAGCAAAAACTCCCATTGATGTTTGGAAAAAGTAGCAAATCAAAATCACACCGACATTAAATCACCACCACACCAGCCTTGCTGAGGCATTGGGCAATTTAGTCTTTTTACTCACTAATGGGAGACTAAATAAGAAAGTAACAATTCAATATCAAGCACAGTACATGTTTACTCTTCACAGTCGTTTACACAGAATACTAACTGATGTGTTTCCTACCCGGGGCTCCCGTCATGAAAGAGGGCATCGGTTTCTCCTGTGTGGGGGTCTGGGAGCCGTCCTGGGTGTACCCCATCTTCATGATGCGTAGCTCCACCTTCAGCCCCTGCCCGTCCAGGATGGTGGTCTCCACGGGGACGCCCTGGGCCGTGAACATCTCCTGGAACCTCTGGGAGGCCACCTCGGCCTCCGGCCGCGCGTCGAAGCGGATGTAGATGTAGCGCTCGTCCTCGCGGTACGACTGAGGGTCCGGCGGGCACGGGTCTCCCTCGTCGGCGCTGATGAAGTGCTCCTCCGCCACGTTGGGCGGGAGGCGCGTCCGCAGGAGGCGGCGGAGGCGTCTTCCCGCCTGCCTCAGGGAGTCGTCCATCTCGCTGCCCGACGAGCTCTCGGGCTCGCTGTCGGCGCTGTAACCCACGGTCAGCGGGCGGCGGCCGGACGACTCCCTCTCCGAGCCCACCGTCACCTTGGCGCTGTGGCTCGTCACGCCGAACTTGTTGGTGACCTCGCAAGTGTACACCCCGGTGTCCTTGGTGGTGACGGCGGTGATAACCAGGGAGGAGGTGCCGTCGTTGTAGATGTCGATGTGGTGGTGTTTGCCGTCGGCGAGAGACTCGCCGTCCTTCAGCCAGCGCACCTTGTCGGGCTTTCCCTCCGCGACGCACTCCAGGTGGATGGTCCCATTGGGCTCCTTGGTCTGGTCCTTGAAGACGTCCTTGAAGACAGGACGCATGTCCTTGCGGGCTTTGTAGCCCTTGAAGGCTGCCTGGATCTTGACCGCAGCGTCTAGAAGACCTGGCTCGTCATCCTGAGGGAGGTCCGAGACCTCGGCCTCCTGTGAAGAACTCTGCTGGACCACTGTGGTGGTCTGCTCCGACACCTGGAAGATCTGGGCGTAGAACTTGTCGGTGGCGATGGACTGACCTGAGGAGAGACTAGCCTCGCAGCTCTTCCTCAGGTAGGAGACCAGCGTAGGCTCTCCCGGTATGGCCTCGTCTTCAGAGCTAATGTGTAGGCTGGGCTCCACGGCCCGCTCTCCCTCTGGAACGTTAATCTCCACGTTCTCTAGGGCCTCTGCCTCTTGATTCTCACCTGCTGTCTCCTCCTTGGCCGGCTCCTTGGGCTCCCTGTCCTCCTCGGGTAGCTCTGAGATGGAGTCCAGGGTGGGCTCGCGGCTCATGCGCCGTTTCTTAGCCAAGGCCTCCCACAGGGCGTGGACGTCCCCCTCGGAGGCGGCCTCAGGGGGCAAGCTAGGCTGGATGCCCTCCTCAAGCTCTGCCTTATCAGACTCTGAGAAACACAAATAAGACCAGGGGTGGGTGGTACACATGCTGATATATCAATGAGTAGGATAGGTGAACTTGATGCTGCAGACATAACGTGGAGCAATAGATCCCTCCCTGACGCCACAGTTGTGGCTCCACTACTATTTAGGGTTTTGTACAGGAGAGGTGTTCTAAGTCGAAGGTGTTTGAGTGTCGGATGTACCTCCACTGTTACATGCCTTGTTTCTGGGGGGGAAATAGAGCACAGTAGCGCTTTTTGCGCTGGGAATGGGGATAGGAATGAGGCAAGGAACGAAAGATAGGAGAGAGACGAGGGGTCTCGTGTTGGCATCTACCTGGAGGTAGGTTGAGGTTGATGGAGCTCTCGGCGTCACCCGGGGTCACGCACGTGTACACCCCCTGGTCGCTGGCCTCAAAGCCATTGATGAGCAGCACCTGGCTCCTGCCCTCAGTGGTGGCCTGGTACTTGTCCCCCATCTCCAGATCCTTGCTGTCTTTCAGCCACGTGACTGAAACCCCCTCAGCAGAGAGCTGGCACTCCACACGAGCCATCTGGCCCACCTGCAGGTCCGAGGTGGACAGGGGCTTGTCCACGGTCACTGGAGCCTCTGTGGAACACACAGACACTCTGGATACTCAGATGTAGCACATACGTGCTGTAAGGGGACGGTGGTTGGTCGATTTCCCACACGAAAGACTAGCACAAACAGGAACATCATTATTGAAATTAAATGGTGTTCTTGGCAGGTTTGTGTTTCCCGCTAGTCCTTCAACTGCTTGCAACTTATTGCCAGGCTATTTGAGCTAGCCATGTGTAATTGCCTGATTTACATCTGTCATTTTTATTTAAATCACTGTCATTCAAAATATTTGGGTTTTTGGAAAGTTATATGATGCATAACTTACGGTGGCCCTGAAGTGCAAAACACCCCCCTAATATGAGTGCATCCCCCAAATGAAAACACTCCCCTCAAATACGAGTCAACTCCCCCCAAATAGGATGACTTTTCACCTCCCCCCAATACAAGGACACACTCCCCCAAATGGAAAACAACATTACATTACTGTCACTCAACGTTTAAAAACCTGTTCCATAGGGCTGCGCTTTACCATCGTCATCTGGTGGTTTACTGTGAGAACGACTGTACTTTTAAACCACTAGATGGCGGATATTGAAGCGTAGTCCCAATGGCTCTGTCGAAACAGTGCCCACTTAACACGCAATTTATACTTTTGCATAAGTAGGCCTAACTCTGTCAGGCTATTGCATTTCGTACTTCTGTCGATCAATTTCTTATTCCCTGTTAGTTACTGCATCCATTCAGCGACGAAAGTGTTGTACACCAACCATTTCCGATTTGAGTTAATGTAATGTGGTTTTGAGTTAATGTAATGTCGTTTTCCATTATTTGGAGGAGCGTGACTTTGCATTTGGGGGGAGGTGAGCAAGTCATCCTATTTGGGGGGGGTTGACTCGTATTTGTGGGGATGCACTCATATTAGGGGAGGGTTGTTTTGCACTTGAGGGCCACTGTAATAACTTGATGTAAACATGATTTACAGTCATTGGCTCCAACGTTAAGCACGCCATGGAATTTAAAGCAAGCTTGCTAAAAACTAACTCTCAAACTAAAAACGAAATACCCCTAATTATTTTCTGTGAGCAAATATTTGGAAGTTTAATCAATATATGGCCAAATTGATATCCTTTGTTTGTCCTGATTTAATCACCACATGCGGTATGACTAATTGAATCCATGTTTATCTCTGTAAAACCACATAATTCCGTCACCACAAACACCAAGGTAGCCTATTTCTCTAGCTGTTCATGCTTTATTAAGGAAAGTTACAGGTTACCCCAGACAGTTTATTACATTACAAATGTCCCTCACTATTTTCCCAAATTGATTGGATTTCATATTGTATTGTATGGAGCGTATTGTACATCACAAGCGTATGGTGGGAGGGTTACACATGCTACACAGGTAGTCTGCATGTCAGGACAACAGTTCCAAAGACGGTTTTGAACACAGACACTCACCAAGCTGGACGGTCTGAGGTAGCTGAACGGGCTCTCCCGTTCCGGCTTTGCTGATAGCTGCCACTCGGAACCGGTAGCCACCGCCAGGAATGAGGTTGTCCACGACAAACTCTGTGTTACACACAGGCTCTGTGTGGCAGGGCAGCCAGAGGGCGCTGTCGGCCAGTCTCATCTCCAGCCTGTAGCCCAGGATGGGGCTACCGCCGTCATGGAGGGGTGTAAACCAGGATAGGGTCACTGACTGTTTACTCTGGCTGACCAGCTCTGGGTCCTCGGGAGGGTCTGGCACAGCTGGTGGTGAGGAAGGCGGGGTTACACACTGGACGGCAGGTCTCAACTTGTAGGTAATAAGTCCCAAACGACACTGAGGTGACTGTATGGGCTGACATCGGGAGACAAAAACGCAAAGCACTCAAACAACGTACCGATGACAGACAGATTGGCGATAGAGATGGCGTCACGGGCCGCGAAGGTGATCTCCTGGACGGGCAAGGCTGGCGCCTGACTCAGCACCAGGTGGTAGGAGCAGCCGTCGGCCCGCATGGCCCAGGTGTTGCCCGCCTTCAGCTCGGCGCCGTTGGCGTACCAGTTGACCTCGGCCTCGGGTACGGGCTCCGTCAGCTGGCAGGAGAACTCCACGGTCTGGCCCACCACCACCACCGCGTCCTCCAGACCCTTCACCACGTCCAGCTGCCAGGCTAACCACCCACACCCCGTATCAGTGAACACCACGTCATAAGAACAATCACCAACCTCCTCCCAATTAACCGCTAACCAATGGCATGTACAGAATTGTGCAGAAGGCACAATTGAAATAAATTAAAAGACTAAACAAAATTCTAGTCATAAACACGTGATTTTAAATAACATTTAGATAACATTCCTGTCAAAGATATTGTGTGCCGCTGTTGCGCGGTCCTGTTGCCGACCACGTTGAACCCACCTTTGACCGAGAGCTGGGCCGACGTGCTCGCTGTCCCGGCCTGGAAGCTCACCGTACAGCTGTCCCCGACGCGCAGCTCTTTCAGCAGCAGCAGGTGGCGCCGGCCGCTCTCGAACGCCACTATCTCCGCGTTAGGGGACTCCTTCACTGGCTTACCGTTCAGCAGCCAACGGCAGTCTTTGGTCTCGGGACGGGAGAGAGCGCACTCGAAGAGCGCCTCGCCCCCGTCTATGGTGTCCAGGTTGTCCAGGCCCTGCACGATGTCGATGGGTTTGGCTGGGAGGAGAGGGGATGGGAGGGTTAACTGCTGAATAACATCCATTATGACAGAGGTAGTACATGGGGCCGTTTGATAGCTAAACGTAACCTTCCCTCTCAGCCTCATTGAGGGGTGATTTCAGGTTCCATGGTGGTTTAAAGGTCACGTGACCTGTTCAAGATGAGCTCTTGCATAGTATTTACAGATATAGAAGGTTTTTTGGGTCGTTTTTTTTACTTGCAGCTACTTTTAGCAGAAACCTGTTGACAATCGGTCACCACTGCTCAAACACATACAATACGCACATTTTCACGTCTTAAGCGGGCTTCTCATAGTCTGTCTAGGTTTTACATTGTCCCGCTAGGATAACGTTTTGCCCTTTGACCGGTGCCAGATGTAACCCTTTATACATCCAACATCGTCTAACAAGAGTAATTGCAAGAAAGGGTTAAGTGACAACAGCACAGTCTCACGCAAGAACAGTATCACACAGAGAGACTGGGATTCTCTCAACAGGTAGGGGCTCTTTCCACATGGGAGAGGAGCTCACCTTCCACCTCCAGCGAGGCGACCACGCAGGTCCCCTCCGCCTCACAGGTGTAGGTGCCCCTGTCCTCGGCCGACACGCGGCTAATGAACAAGCGGGCCACATTCCAGTCCTGCTCCACCACCACCCTCTGGCCGTCCGGCTGCAGCGGCCAGCCATCCTTCCTCCACCGGGCCGTGACGGGCCGGGAGTACTGGCAGATGAACTCAGCCGGCTGCTCCTCCAGCACTAGCAGGTCCTTCATCTCGCTCACCACCTCTACTGTGGGGTCTGACAGTGGGAGGGAGGGAGGGGTGTCAGGGCCGTATCGGATGGGGTGTGTGTGAGGGCGGGGGGTCTTGAGGACATGCACTGCTCATGCTGAATGACACCTGGGGTTTGCACAGCACCTTTGGTTACGGTGTGTGTTTTTTTCTTTGTTTTTGGAGTTCCCAGTGAGACTAGAAAGTGAGGGGTGGGGTCCAATTTGCAGAGTGTGATAGAGGCACTCACTATTTAATCAAATATTGGTCAAAAGGCCCAACTGTCTCAGGACAAATGTCTGCTTACAGCCAATGAGACAGAAGTGGGGGGTGGGGCGGAGAGAGAAGCCAGACTGAGAGTGGGTGTACAGAAAAGGTTAGACAGTTTAAGTGCTTGCAGGCCAGGGGGCGTGGCAAGGGGGTGTGGCTGAGGGGACAGCGATGAGGCGGAGCGGTGAGGGTGACAGTGGTGGTTAGGTATGGGATACGGGGCAGCCAAGGTGGATGTGGGTGGAGCAGCACTTCCCTGATTCCACATTCTTTCTGAGGCACAGCTTGTCTTAGCTTGCATAGAGCTACAATACAGCTAAGAGTCCACAGGGCTAGAGTGTAACCACACATCAAGTAACTGTAGAGCCTCACAGTACAAAAACAGCTGCAAAAAGCCCACAAAACCATAAGCAACCATATTGGTATCCACACATCACACATACGGCCATGGAATTACTACTCATTGCCATCTTGCTGAGGTTTGCATGTGAACTAAATGATCTAAGAATGGGTGAGGTGTATATTGAAAGAGAGAAGAATCCATGTACGTAAAATGTATTTCGTTTTTAAAACTGTGCTGTACTCATTAGGCTATGGTTTGGAATTGTCTTAAAGATACCAGTTGCTGTAGTGACTGTAAATAGACTATGACTTCATTGTATTAAGGTTTAATTTAAAAAAAGAAGAAGCTCCTGGCACTCTCCTGCAGTGCTGCACCCACATGTATGTTTTGCGCTTCTCGAAGCCTACAGCAGGACACATTTGACCGTCACCAATTAGTGAAATGACCAGCATGTCTGCTCATGCAAGGATGGGGGGCACAATTCACGAGCCACGTCACGTGTTTTCAACCGACTGAACACTGATTAGAGGGAGCTCAGGCACCTCTCCTCCTCCCCGATACCTTTGACTAAGAGCTTGGCGGTGGACACCAGGCTGCCAGCCTTGAACGTGACCGTGCCCGAGTCGTCGGGCTCCAGCGTCTTTAGGGTGAGCGTGTGGACGTGGCCCTGGGGCCAGCCCTATCTCGCTGAAGGGGTTGTGCTCCAGGAGGGTGCCGTCCAGCCACCACTGCACCTCCCCGGCTGCCCTGCCAGACAGCTGGCAGGAGTAGGTGGCCCACTCCCCCATAAAGACGTCGGTGGTCTTTAGACCACACACTATGAGGACCTCTTTGGCTGTAGAGACACACACACACACTAAGGTGCTCACGTAGTTCATGTACAGTTCATAACTCGTTTCAAGGTCAAAACCGCTTCTGAGGAACTAAAAAAATGCTTTGGTTGATGAAATTCGAAGTACATTCCATGTACAGGACAACACAACAGATGAAAATGTAAATTAGGTATATTAGAACAAGTTTTCCATTTACATTAATATGAATATCATGACCAATTTCCCTATCAAGGCAAATACTTCTGTATGGGTAAAATATGGCTAAAACATATTTTATTACATCTTTTGAACTTGTGTAATACCAGGTGGTTATGTAATACGAGTGGTGATGCTTGTGTCTGTAATTGATACCTTCTACAGCCACTGAGCATGTGGTCAGCTGGTCTCCTGCATCGCAAGTGTAGTAGCCGGTGTCCTCGGGCTCCACGTTGCGGATGCACAGCTCCTGAACGCAGCCCTCCTGCTCGTCTGGTACTTCTTACCCTCCTGGAGCACCACCCCTCCTTTCCTCCACTCAACGTGAGGGCCAGGCTTGGACATCTCGCAGCTGAGGGTGATGTCATCTCCCTCGATGGCCTCCTGGTTCTTCAGCTCCTTCTGGAAGAACACGGGAGCACCTGGTGGGAGTCGAACACAGCAGAGAGAGAGACCGCGTTAGTGTCTGAGGGGAAGCGCCCGTTGACAGGCAGCCTCGGCGGGGTGGACGGTTTCTCGGGCTGGGTGTTGACGAGAGACTGGGTGCGTGCTTGAGGGTAAGAGAGAGTGGAGGCAAGACTTTCGTTTTGGGGGGGTATCTTGATCCACAGTCTTCAGTTTAGGGGACAGGGACTGTTCTTTCTAGGTGCCCGACGTGGTTCGTTACCTTCCACGGTGAGGGTGATGGAGCACTGGGCGTCTCCGGTGTCGCAGGAGTATGTCCCAGAGTCCCCGGGCTCCAGGTTGTGGATGCGGAGGTGCTGGAGAGCCCCGTTCCTCCTCAGGTCATACTTGGGGCCCGCTTTGACGGTGTCGCCGTTCCTGACCCAGGTGACGGTGGCCTCAGATTCGGAGATGGTGCAGGAGAGGGTGACGGTCTCACCCTCCAGGGCCGTGGTGTTGTGGGGCTTTTCTAGGATTAGAACTGGAGATATGGAGAAACCCGTGGCACAGTTTACGTGACGCTTCTCCAGAATACGGACTCAGGTTCTAGTTCAAGTTTCCTTGGCCTACAATGCCATAAGGAACTCTTGATACAGTAACATGCTTAAATGGATAAAGGGGATAGACAGCACTGTCCTTCAGTTCACAGTGATTTTTTGTGTGTGACAAGACTCTTGGCTGTATCATTTCATAGCATATTCACCCCCCGAAATCAAATCAAGGCTGAATGGATGATTGACTGAAGAGAGGTTAGGATGGATGGTAAGGATGGAAAGAGGATGGTGCAGAGCAGGTGAGAGAGTGTTTTCCACTGGCCAAGACAAGCGGTTGCATGAAAGACATGAAGAGGAGGCGATGAAGCCTGAGGATCTTAAGAGGAGGGGCTCGTCCCCCTTTACCTTTAGGCTTCTCCTGGACCAGAAGGCAGGCCACGCTCTTCTCCTCCCCCAGCACGAAGGCCACGTCCCCACACTCGTCTGTGGTGACCATCTTCAGAGCCAGGCGGTGGACCTTGCCCTCGCAGCTCATCTCATTCAGGTCGTTGTTCTGGAGCAGGTTGTCCCCCAGCCACCACTCTGCTCCGGCCACCCCGACATGGGACAGCTCCACTTCGAACACGGCGTCCTGTCCGGTGGTCACTGTGATGTCGTGGAGCATGCGGGTGATCCGGACGCCCTCTGGGAGTGCGAAGAGGGTGTGAGGGGGCTGAAAGGTGATTGAGGTCAGGCACCTCAAGGGGTGTGTGGTGAGGAGGATTCAGAAAGGGAATTAAATGACATCTAGTCTATTTCTCTAGATATCTAAAACACTTCTTCTAGCTTGGGAGACGGACACGGACTGGTTGGTTGAAGAACCATTAAGTGAACAAGACCTAATAAACCGGCCCAATACACAGCGCCAATTAAAATTACCATACGATGACTGATAGATGGAAGACGCCCGGTATGATTACTACAAGAGAAATACATGTATGAAGACTCAAACTCTTCAATTCATAAATAATTAATGCACTAATAGTGTGTATCCAATTCATATTTAACTTCAGGTCAACTAGAATGCTCCTGCAACGACAATTTCGAAATTCCATTAGACACACATTGGAGGTTCTGACTAGGGCAGTGTAGTTGACACAGACAATACAGCAGGCTGTTATAGGCCACAGTGAGACAGATCCCAGTGACAGTCCGCTCCTTTTACCTTTGACAGTCAGGGTGGCAGTGCTCTGCTTGTCCCCCGTATCGCAGGTGTAGTCCCCGGCATCCTCCGCCTTCAGCTTCAGCACCACCAGGGTATGGATGGAGCCTGTCTGCTCCATGGAGTACTTCTCCCCCTGGGTCAGCAGCACGGAGCCCTTTCTCCAGGTCACGCAGCCCTCTGCGCTGGTCGTCTCGCAGGACAGGGTGGTGCTGTCCCCCTCCACCGACTCCTGGCTCGTCAGCTCCTTCTTGAACTCCACGGGGGCCGCTGCCACGGAAACGGAATCCCCAGATTAGGACGAACGAGTTTGTTTTTGTTAATGAATGTCGACTCTAAAATACAAATGTATTTGACAGGAACAATTCAACCATCCAATGATACGCAACTTATATACTCACAATGGTAACAGTTCCATAACAACAAAGCATAGCACAAAAGAGAAAATGTTCCAGTTAATATTAAGATTGACAGCTCTTACATTGCACTGGTGTACCTACCGTCAAAGTCACACCTGGTTCACAAAGAAAACATTTATTGCACAAGAATTCTTTAACAAAAAGAAAACACGTATGCGACATAGAATCATGCCGTAGACAGTTAGGGATGACACTGGAGAGAGAGAAGTGGAGGTCTGGAAACAAACACAGGAGTGGGGAAAAAGTATCATTTATTAATCCCGGAGATATGCAGACAGTTTAAATGTGCATGGGACGTGAAAAGAGGGAAAGTGCCAGGCTCAGTGGTTGAAAAAACAAGCAGTTAGCGACGACTGTTTCCAACGTCGGGTTGGGGGTGACTGAAACAGCCAACAAGGTAGATAAAAGACTCCCAGGGGCAGAAGGATGTTTGGAAGGAGCATAAATGCCCATAACATTGGCTACAATAAAGTAAGAGTGCATGAATAGTGTGAGAGGGGGGTCATTCAGAGATGGTTGAGGTCAGTTTAAGGTCAGTTGGTACTGGTAGCATCTTCTTCTTACCTTTGACCGTCAGGCTGGCTGTGGAGGTGTGGTTACCCACCGAGAAGGTGACGGTGCCCGAGTCGGCTTGGGTGACGCCCCTGAGGGTGAGGCTGTGCGCGCGGCCCTCGGCCCTGATCACGTTCATCTCGTTGTTCTGCAGGGGGACGTCCTGCAGGGTCCACTGGGCCCGCGGTGCCTCCGTGTGGGACACCAGGCACTGGAAGTGGACGTCGTCGCCCTGGCGCACCACACAGCTCTCCAGGAACTTGACGATGGTCACCTCCACCTCTGTTTGAAAGAGTCGGCATCGTGGCTTGGTTACTGATGAGAGCCCACAAGCCAAAGGCTGAGATAAGTCTACTGATAGCTCCTTGGGGTTATGTATGATCCGTAATATTTCTAAACAAGAAAGGATTGTGACTAAAACAGTGAGATGGGTGAAAGTTCAAAAGAAAACAAGTATGGATGTAAAAATAAACAAACAGAAACCAGTAATCCATGGTATGGTATGAAGGGTTAATATCTGTAAAAGAATGATCTCTCCTGTGAAAACAGGAGGCAGAGAGGGTGTGGTTGTGAGACAGACGCCTGGACAAAAGCCGAGGCCGTTGCAAAATGGTGAATCTTGCAACGCGGGGAAAGGTGAAAGAAGCGCTTGAAGGATGAAGAAGGATAAATGACACCGTGAGGCACTGAGAGTGATACGGCACCCTCACTATTCTTCCTGGTACAAAGTGAACCGAGTCATGAAGGCAGGAAAGTGGAGGGGTGAAGTGTGAATGCAAGCTCACAAGATGATCAAAGCAGATGACTGACAAGGAAAGGCTGTTTGTGAAGGACAGCACAGCAGGAGTGCCAGTAACCCTACCCTTCACTGTGAGGTTGGCCGAGACCCTCCGGTCGCCCGTCTCACAGGAGTACTCCCCAGAGTCCGCCCACTGTAGTTTAGATATCGTCAGCTGAACTACAACTCCCTGCTGTCTCAGGTGGTACTTGCTGCTGGCCTCCAGGACCGTGTCCCCCCACCTCCACACCACGGCCGCCCAGGGCCTGGTGGTCTCACAGCGCAGGGTGGTCGTTTGCCCTGCCTCCTCCTCAACATCCTGGAGCCCACTTCTGAAGAAGACAGGCAGAGCTGTGGGGGAGGGGAAAGGTCATGGTGGTGGTGGGGGAGAGGGGTCAGACAGAGGGGGTCAGACAGAGAAATGCTGAGGGAAATTGTCCTCCTTAAAGCCCAGATGGTCATACTTGTGAAGAATGGGGACGGATTCACAACAGAACACACAGGTAAATCCACTATATCTAGGTATACCGTTGACGGTTAGGAAGGCTGTGCTGTGCCGCTGCCCGCCGTCAGCGGTGTAGCTTCCAGAGTCATCCGGGTCTAAATTGAGGATGACTAGGCAGGCACTTTGCCCTTCCTGGCTGATTCTATACTTGGCACAGGGGCAGAGACCCACTTCTCCCTTCCTCCACTCCACAGGGAGTCCAGGTTTAGAGAGCTCACAGTGCAGGGTGACACTGCCCCCCTCCTCAGCCTCCTGGCTCTGTAGCTCTCGTGTGAAAACGACTGGAACAGCTGACAAACCACAAGCCCCAAATCACGATTAGAACTAACTGCAATACATGTGGCTTAGGCACTGATGTGTTTAAGGAATTTCTCAATGAGAAGGAAAGGAGGACTGACGGGCCCTACCATTAACTGTAAGCCAAGCAAAGCTCACTATATCTTCTGTGCTGCAAGTGTATCTTCCCATGTCCTCCGACGTCAGGTTCCAGATCTGCAGCTCAATAGCACACCCTATCTGCTTCATCTGGTACTTTCCTCCAGACTTCAGCTGCAGTGTTCCCTTCATCCACTCCACAGGGAGTCCAGGTTTAGAGAGCTCACAGTGCAGGGTGACACTGCCCCCCTCCTCTGCCTCCTGGCTCTGTAGCTCTCGTGTGAAAGTAATTGGAAAAGCTGGGAATGAAGAGGTTAGATAAGTATGACACGTGTATTCGTCGACCCATCCAGAACCTGCGAACGTCACCAGCTTTCAAAAAGGGGACGCAACGTTTCAGACCCACACAGACTGACACACAAACAAAGCACACACAAACATGGACGCCCGAGATGGAAAAACACGAGAACGGAACATGACATCGGCCACGGGTTTGAAGAGGAACAGAACGGTATATGCAATACCAACAACACAGCAAGAGAGACACTTGAAACTCAGGACACAGAGCAGAAACCAGACATCTCAGCCTGTCCTACCCTGGAGCGGGAGCACTGCGTCCATCTCCTCCTTTGCACTGTCTGGTTGGGCCCCAGAGGGAGTTACTGGTGCCTCTACAACCACAAACATGAGGGCAGAGTACTTACACTGAGTAAAACACAAGACCCATCAACTGAAATGGAGGCCACACAAGTAAAACTAGCTCATGAATAGGCACTCGCTGAGTGACAAATAATAAACATTTTAACGTGACATCGATTACGACAATGCAAAGACAGATTCCAGGTACCCAAGCCAGCAATTAAAAAATGCTAATAAAAAGCAGTGCATACTCGGACAACACAAGCATGGATCTCTAATCACTGACAGACAGTGACTGACAGACAACGGGAGCCTTCATTAAAAACTAGCCAATCATGATTTTCTACAACACTTTCAGTTTTTACTGTAGCATCCTGCTTGGAGAGTTGTGTTCAGGAACAGAAGGTTTCTCTTTATCTACTGGTGCAACGAGTCTATGTCAGGCTTTTCAACACCAACATTCAAAGGCTAAGGTTTGTAGACCAATCAAGCAACATGGGATGCTCAGATAACAACAGACACCAGACAGACACTCTGCACAAACAACTATACAACTAAAGTAGGACACAAACTACCTTTAACCTGAATACCTTTTTATCTTCCATACGAGAAGAAACAATTTACATAAAAAACAGCTGCACATGGCTTCAGATGTAACAAACCTAACAGACCATGAAGCAGAGAGGGCACTACCAGTTATGGCAGCTAAAGATGAGGCGAGTTCAAATTAAGGGGGTGTAAGCAGAGATGACAGGCGGACGAATTGATGTAAACAGAGACAAGCAACGTACACCGAGCAGAAGACTTGCATCAGACTTGGACATGACCATAAAGGCATGAATCAAAAGCACAGGTATAAGCACAACCAACACTTGGTGTTCTCCTACCAGGGGTCCCAACAACAGCCTCCTTGTCGCCAGTCTTCTTCTGTACTTCTGTCTCAGTGGCAGCGGGGGCAGCAGGCTTCACAACTACGGCAAATACCCAAGTTATCACCCTCTACAGAATTGTACCTGAAATTACTGCTAGAGCACCAGCAAGGCAAAAACAGAAAGGCAAGCCTACAGAGAGGACTGCTAATGTCTACCTTCTCCATTGACTTCTGATTTGTCTTTGGTCTCCTCTTTCTTAGGTTCTTTTTCAGGGGTAAATGCAGAAACCACAGGTGCAGCAGATACCACATGTTCCTTTGCTGGTACCACAGGTTCCACAGGTTCTTTGCTGGTACCACAGGTTCCTTTGCAGGTACCACAGGTTCCTTTGCAGGTACCACAGGTTCCTTTGCTGGTACCACAGGTTCCTTTGCAGGTACTGACACAGGTTCCTGTGCAGGTACCACAGGTTCCTTTGCAGGTACTACAGGTTCCTTAGAAGTTACCGCAGCTTCCTTTGCTGGTACCACAGGTTCCTTTGCAGGTACCACAGGTTCCTTTGCTGGTACCACAGGATCCTGTGCAGGTACCACAGGCTCTTTAGCGGGTACTGCAGGTGCAGGATGTACAGCAGGTACTGCAGCCGCAACCAATGCTGCAGGCTTCGGTACTAATATGAAACAAGAAACTGAAATAAACTGGTCATCCTTAAATATAGTTGCTCAAAGCATCAGGTCTACTTCAATTTCACACTGACACAACAGCCTAATTAAAACAGTAAGCAGCTTCAGTCCTGCATTCCAAACATCATTCTAGATAATCACATCCAATACGGCTTTTTTGCCAAGGTGCAGTACAACTCATTACTGACCAATCTGACAAACGGAACACAGACAACTCTGTAAAGCAGCGGCAACAACTAACGTCCCTTTAAAATGCACAATGCTGTCAAAAAAACAAAATTACTGATACATACAAAACATTGTTGAAACTTTGTTCAAACGCAAAATGCAAATGCATTCAGAACATGCCAGCTTGACTATTCCTGCAAGCTATGAACCCGTCAGACCTAGATGACAGAGAGGGCACTACCAGTTATGGCAGCTAAAGATGAGGGGAGTTCAAATGAAGGGGGGTGGTAAGCAGAGATGACAGGCGGACGAATTGATGTAAACAGAGACAAGCAACGTACACCGAGCAGAAGACTTGCATCAGACTTGGACATGACCATAAAGGCATGAATCAAAAGCACAGGTATAAGCACAACCAACACCTGGTGTTCTCCTACCAGGGGTCCCAACAACAGCCTCCTTGTCGCCAGTCTTCTTCTGTACTTCTGTCTCGGTGGCAGCGGGGGCAGCAGGCTTCACAACTACGGCAAATACCCAAGTTATCACCCTCTACAGAATTGTACCCGAAATTACTCCTGGATCACCAGGAAGGCAAAAACAGAAAGGCAAGCCTACAGAGAGGACTGCTAATGTCTACCTTCTCCATTGACTTCTGATTTGTCTTTGGTCTCCTTTTCCTTAGGTTTCTTTTTTGGGGGTAACTGCAGAAACCACAGGTGCAGCAGATACCACAGATTCCTTTGCAGGTACCACATGTTCCTTTGCAGGTACCACAGGTTCCTTTGCAGGTACTACAGGTTCCTTTGCAGGGATCACAGGTTCTTTTGCAGGAACCACAGGTTCCTTAGCAGGTACTGCAGGATGTACAGCAGGTACTGCAGCGCACAATGCTGCAGGCTTCGGTACTAATACGAAACAAGAAACTGAAATAAACTGGTCATCCTTAAATATAAGTGCTCAAAGCATCAGGTCTACTTCAATTATACACTGACACAACAGCCTAATTAAAACAGTAGGCAGCTTCAGTCCTGCATTCCAAACATCATTACAGATAATCACATCCAATCCGGCTTTTTTGCCAAGGTGCAGTACAACTCATTACCGACCAATCTGACAAACGGAACACAGACAACTATGCAAAGCAGCGGCAACGACTAACATCACTTAAAAAACACAATGCTGTCAAAAAAACTGTTCAAATGCACATCAAATGCAAATGCATTCAGAACACGTCAGACCTAGATGCCAGTAGCAGCCTGAAGATGAAGTTCAACATTTAATACACAACACAGATCAGTTCAGACTGTGAGCAACACATGGAGCTATAACTGACAAACCCACTGAACACCAATGGAGGTAAAAACTGAAAAGCAGTGGCAAAAGCATATCACAACAACACGTAGCACTTTGACCTGTGCACCACACCACCATAGATAAGCACAACGACGTAGGAGTTTGACGTTACTGACATAGCTGCACAGAGGCTGAAGCATGAAGCCAGATTGCACATGTCCACTGCCCTGCCTACCTTCTGTTGGTGCCTTGCTCTCTTTCTCTTTGGAAAGTTCGGACAGTTGCAGTGTCCACCGCTGTGGTAAAACATTGGGTCTTAGCATGCTAAACCTCATCAACACTCAGAAAAGTTACACACAAATCAGACACAGACCGTTTGCCGACAGACGGATGCAACAAACACATGGATCGAGCATTGACAATCCTGATAACCCGTTAGCGAGGACCGCTGACTGCACCACGGGCAGACTAAAGACAAACAGAACAGACATTCCCCAGACGCAAAGAACACCAGGCTGAACAAGAAAGCATCCTTTTAGAGAAGGGGTGGGCAATTAATTTTCCTGAAGGGCCACATGAGAAATTTGGACCGTTGTGGCGTACCGAACCAATAGGTTGAACTTAATTCTGCTCAATATACATTTTACTTTATAAAAAAATCAAAATGATATGTTTTTGAGCTACTACTGGTAATAAATGTTACAATAAAGCTATGACAATATATCAAGTGTCATTATCATTTTTTAACATACCTTTAAACCTTCACAAAAATACATAAAATGTATGTTAAAGACCAGCAATCGATTAACTTTATACAAAAGCAATAAGAGCTTTTAATGTTTTCCAGTTCAGTTTTTCTCACTCAGTGAAAACAATCCAGTCTGTCTTGAGAAGAAGTGCATTGAAGTCTGGTTGAATGTCTGAGGTAGATATGCAAAGGACAGCTGACGGGTAATCATCAGGGTCTGCAGATTAACTAACAAACCAGCGACCTGTTTTCCACAAACTAAGCAGACAGCTTTGCCTTTGACTTCAGTAAACAGATACTTAGAAGTCCATGTCTTGTTAAAAACTCTACATTCTGTATCAACCAACATTCATTTTTTACCGTGAGCTGACATTTTCGAGGGCTAACCAACAGCTAACTCAGTGTCTCCTGTCGATGAGGCTGCGTAAGCGCACATACGTAAATTGCCTGATAAATGTAGTCTTTCAGGACTACAGATTTCCTACCGCTCAACACTTTTATTATTTTCTATTTACCTCACGCTGGGACGGACTGGGGCTGGCTGTAAAATGCCCAGGGCTAGAGTGACAAATGACAAGCGACAAACAGCCCATCAAATAAAAGTCCTTGATCCCCGATCAAACAATGTAAGCGCTACCAGGTAAACAAATGGAAGAGGAGGAGGAGGGTCGTCCTTGATGTAAGCAGCAACAGCTGGAAACAGTGGCCAATCACAGTGTAAACTGCAGACAGCAAGGTGTAGCGGTGGCATCTCCTCTACTCATTCCATCCTACCTTGGCTTCCCTTTCCCCCATTCTGCTTTTGAGGTTCTTCTTTGGTAGCTACTGGAGCAGCCGGGGCCTCCACAGCTAGGATGAGAGATGTGTTAGAGATTCAGTAGCTCGTTACCATTCACCAGTCTCAGCTGTCATGTCTGGGACCGAGCAACATGAGAAGCCACTGACATCTTAACCGACTGAGAGCAAAATAAATACAGGTATATCACCAAAGACAACGAAAGCTCATCAGATCTTTACAAAAGCACACTTTTGAAGAACAACGATAGACAAACGGCGACTATTTTTACACAAAACGGTGGTACAACGCGCCACAGACCAACAACATGTAAGCACTGGCTTATCGTCACAAAAAGCAGAGTGGCAACGGTACAAACTGCAGGGAGAAAGCCAAAGCGGAGGCCTCTTCACCTCCCTCCCTACCTTGGCCTCCCTTGGTTTCCTGTTTCTGAGGGTCCTCTTTGGAATGGACTGCAGGAGCAGGGGCCTTCAAAGCTACAACAAAAAATCCTACTGTAAATGGAAACCTCCAAGACAGAGCACTGTAGGTGATGTACCCGTACCACTGTATTGTCTATCTATCACAATGAAAGTGGAGCATTCCAAATGATGAAAAAAGGTTGGAGGATCCAGTCTGAATGACCCAGAATGACAACATTTTGCTTAATGAATAGGAGGAAAGGAAAACACATTGACAACATGTGGAACGGAAACAAAATGAGGACAACAGTCACAGACAGAGTACAGGAAGTACAGACAAACAGAACACAAAACATTGAACACAAGACATTGAAAACAATATACAAAACACAAACCTATGGCTTGAACAGCGAAATGACTCACACATGTTGAGAAAAAGGGCAGAAGACAACATAAGAATATGACACAGAAACCCTTATACGGGTTAAATTGTATACCGGTAGTAATCATGAAAACAACATCCTGGAATTCAGGTAGGACATTTGAGCAACAATACAACATGCATGAAGTGATTCACATCCAGATAAACACCACTCCCTCCTACCCTTGATCTTGATGCTGGCCGTGGTCTTCAGGTCTCCACACACACAGCTGTATTCTCCACTGTCCTCTGGAGCCACTTTGCTGATCAGGAGTTCGCTCACAGACGCATCCTGCTTCATCTGGTACTTTCCTCCAGACTTCAGCTGCTGTGTTCCCTTCCTCCACTCCACAGGGAGTCCAGGTTTAGAGAGCTCACAGTGCAGGGTGACACTGCCTCCCTCCTCAGCCTCCTGGCTCTGTAGCTTCTGCTTGATCGTCACAGGCAATGCTGACAAACCATTATTGAGTTAGACCCTTAGTAGTGGAAGCTCTTAAACAACACAAAGCAAAAACCTTCAAACAAAGACCGCAATGAGACTGTTGACACATTCATACCATTGACTTTGACGGTAGCGGTGGTCTTCTGGTCTCCGCACTCACAGCAGTACTCTCCGCTGTCCTCCACCTTCAGAGTTTTGACCTGGAGCTCCAGAGAAGAGTCTCTCTGCTTCATCTCATACTTGTCTCCGGCCTGAAGATTCTCTGAGCCCTTCTTCCACTGAACTTTGACCCCGGGTTTGGACAACTCACAGCTGAGGGTCACATTCTGGCCTTCCGTGGCCTCCTGGTTCTTCAGCTTCTGTTTGAAACTCGGAGGTAAGGCTGGCGGGGTGGGGGTGGGGAGGAGGGTTTGGGGTGAAAAACCACCACATCGTTGGTTAATCAAACTCTGGGTTAAACAATCCTTATCTGGCAGGAAAAGCAACAGTGAAGCAGAGAGGGGTTGCAGATGAGCGGGAGGATGAAGATGATCTGTTGTTATGCTAGCCTTTGGAACCACAAGCGTTCCAAGGGTCAATCAATGGACATGACGTCTTGCTCGATGAGGCTTGAGTAAGGCGTGAGCTCGACATGACTAAAGATGGTCAAACAGCTCAAACACAGACTGAAATCCTTCCCAAGTGCAAAAGGATCAGCACAGCCAAACAGCGACTTCACAGCAACAACAACAAAAAAACTTTACAGAGACAACTGTTTTCACAGTTCTCAACATTCAGACAGAGGCATCCATGGGATACCTTTACGTTCCCACCTGGGGAAAACATGTCAGGGTTCTGTGCATATGGTAAAAATGGCTATGAGAAGCCTATGAGCTGGATATCTCACCAGACAGGTGAGACCAACGCAGACCATTTAAGAATGGTTGCCAAAAAATAAAATGATGATGAGGTTTAAACTAAAGGCACTGTGGATACAGGCATATCCCTCGACATGACCGTGCATTTGCCAATGCACATTCCAGAGACTGGGGATGACATTCAAATCCACATAGTGTGGAAGGTACAGACAAACAGAACACAAAACATTGAACACAAGACATTGAAAACAGTATACAATACACAAAAACATAAACCTATGGCTTGAACAGCGAAATGATTCACACTCACACATGTTGAGAACAATTGCAGAAGACAACATAGGAATATGACACAGAAACCCTTATACGGGTTAAATTGTATACCGGTAGTAATCATGAAAACAACTTCCTGGAATTCAGGTACGACATTTGAGCAACGATACAAAATGCATGAAGTGATTCACATCCAGATAAAACCCACTCCCTCCTACCCTTGATCTTGACGCTGGCGCTGGTCTTTCAGGTCTCCACACACACAGCTGTATTCTCCACTGTCCTCTGGAGCCACTTTGCTGATCAGGAGTTCGCTCACAGAGGCATCCTGCTTCATCTGGTACTTTCCTCCAGACTTCAGCTGCAGTGTTCCCTTCATCCACTCCACAGGGAGTCCAGGTTTAGAGAGCTCACAGTGCAGGGTGACACTGCCCCCCTCCTCAGCCTCCTGGCTCTGTAGCTTCTGCTTGATCGTCACAGGCAATGCTGACAAACCATTATTGAGTTAGACCCTTAGTAGTGGAAGCTCTTAAACAACACAAAGCAAAAACCTTCAAACAAAGACCGCAATGAGACTGTTACACGTTCATACCATTGACTTTGACGGTAGCGGTGGTCTTCTGGTCTCCGCACTCACAGCAGTACTCTCCGCTGTCCTCCACCTTCAGAGTTTTGACCTGGAGCTCCAGAGAAGAGTCTCTCTGCTTCATCTCATACTTGTCTCCGGCCTGAAGATTCTCTGAGCCCTTCTTCCACTGAACTTTGACCCCAGGTTTGGACAACTCACAGCTGAGGGTCACATTCTGGCCTTCCGTGGCCTCCTGGTTCTTCAGCTTCTGTTTGAAACTCGGAGGTAAGGCTGGCGGGGTGGGGGTGGGGAGGAGGGTTTGGGGTGAAAAACCACCACATCGTTGGTTAATCAAACTCTGGGTTAAACAATCCTTATCTGGCAGGAAAAGCAACAGTGAAGCAGAGAGGGGTTGCAGATGGCGGGAGGATGAAGATGA
This sequence comes from Mallotus villosus, assembly GCA_903064625.1. NCBI lineage: Eukaryota > Metazoa > Chordata > Actinopteri > Osmeriformes > Salangidae > Mallotus > Mallotus villosus. The sequence goes on along the minus strand of CAEFZP010000561.1, from coordinate 35,461 downwards.
TCTGTCGTTATGCTAGCCTTTGGAACCACAAGCGTTCCAAGGGTCAATCAATGGACATGACGTCTTGCTCGATGAGGCTTGAGTAAGGCGTGAGCTCAACATGACTAAAGATGGTCAAACAGCTCAAACACAGACTGAAATCCTTCCCAAGTGCAAAAGGATCAGCACAGCCAAACAGCGACTTCACAGCAACAACAACAAAAAAACTTTACAGAGACAACTGTTTTCACAGTTCTCAACATTCAGACAGAGGCATCCATGGGATACCTTTACGTTCCCACCTGGGGAAAACATGTCAGGGTTCTGTGCATATGGTAAAAATGGCTATGAGAAGCCTATGAGCTGGATATCTCACCAGACAGGTGAGACCAACGCAGACCATTTAAGAATGGTTGCCAAAAAATAAAATGATGATGAGGTTTAAACTAAAGGCACTGTGGATACAGGCATATCCCTCGACATGACCGTGCATTTGCCAATGCACATTCCAGAGACTGGGGATGACATTCAAATCCACATAGTGTGGAAGGTACAGACAAACAGAACACAAAACATTGAACACAAGACATTGAAAACAATATACAATACACAAAAACATAAACCTATGGCTTGAACAGCGAAATGATTCACACTCACACATGTTGAGAACAATTGCAGAAGACAACATAGGAATATGACACAGAAACCCTTATACGGGTTAAATTGTATACCGGTAGTAATCATGAAAACAACTTCCTGGAATTCAGGTACGACATTTGAGCAACGATACAAAATGCATGAAGTGATTCACATCCAGATAAAACCCACTCCCTCCTACCCTTGATCTTGACGCTGGCGCTGGTATTCAGGTCTCCACACATACAGCTGTATTCTCCACTGTCCTCTGGAGACACTTTGCTGATCAGGAGTTCGCTCACAGAGGCATCCTGCTTCATCTGGTACTTTCCTCCAGACTTCAGCTGCAGTGTTCCCTTCATCCACTCCACAGGGAGTCCAGGTTTAGAGAGCTCACAGTGCAGGGTGACACTGCCCCCCTCCTCAGCCTCCTGGCTCTGTAGCTTCTGCTTGATCGTCACAGGCAATGCTGACAAACCATTATTGAGTTAGACCCTTAGTAGTGGAAGCTCTTAAACAACACAAAGCAAAAACCTTCAAACAAAGACCGCAATGAGACTGTTAACACGTTCATACCATTGACTTTGACGGTAGCGGTGGTCTTCTGGTCTCCGCACTCACAGCAGTACTCTCCGCTATCCTCCACCTTCAGAGTTTTGACCTGGAGCTCCAGAGAAGAGTCTCTCTGCTTCATCTCATACTTGTCTCCGGCCTGAAGAGTCTCTGAGCCCTTCTTCCACTGAACTTTGACCCCAGGGTTTGGACAACTCACAGCTGAGGGTCACATTCTGGCCTTCCGTGGCCTCCTGGTTCTTCAGCTTCTGTTTGAAACTCGGAGGTAAGGCTGGCGGGTGGGGGAGGTTGGGGAGGGGAGGGTTTGGGGTGAAAAACCACCACATCGTTGGTTAATCAAACTCTGGGTTAAACAATCCTTATCTGGCAGGAAAAGCAACAGTGAAGCAGAGAGGGGTTGCAGATGAGCGGGAGGATGAAGATGATCTGTCGTTATGCTAGCCTTTGGAACCACAACCGTTCCAAGGGTCAATCAATGGACATGACGTCTTGCTCGATGAGGCTTGAGTAAGGCGTGAGCTCAACATGACTAAAGATGGTCAAACAGCTCAGACACAGACTGAAATCCTTCCCAAGTGCAAAAGGATCAGCACAGCCAAACAGCGACTTCACAGCAACAACAAAAAAAGTCCTTTACAGGGACAACCGTTTTCACAGTTCTCAACATTCAGACGAGACTCCTGGGATAACTTTACGTTCCCACCTGGGGAAAAACATGTCAGGGTTCTGTGCATATGGTAAAAATGGCTATTAGAAGCCTATGAGCTGGATATCTCACCAGACAGGTGAGACCAACGCAGACCATTAAAGAATGGTTGCCAAAAAATAAAATGATGATGAGGTTTAAACTAAAGGCACTGTGGATACAGGCATATCCCTCGACACGACCGTGCATTTGCCAATGCACATTCCAGAGACTGGGGATGACATTCAAATCCACACAGTGTGCTTCAACATCAAATTCAGACAGGAAATTGAAAGACCGATTCAAAACTATGCTCTCCGGTCGATCCAATCGTTCCATCTACAACAGCTCCAGAGCTGTAGATCCACGGAACTAAGCGTTTACCTTTGACCAGGAGGTTAGCGTGTGCTCTCTTCTCCCCAGCCACCACAGAGATCACGCCAGAGTCTCTGCAGCTCAGCTCTCTGACTGTAAGAGAGTGGCGCCCCCCCTCGCACGCCTCCATCTGATTGAGGAGGCTGGGCTGCAGGGGGGTTTGGTCGAGGCACCACTGCACACACGGCAGGTCAGTGGGGCTGACGAGGCACCCGAACGTAGCCGAATCCCCCTCAACACACTCAACATCCTGAGGGTCCCTCCAGTATCAGCACTGACTGGCCTGGGAGGGACATAAGGAGTGGGATAGGCAGCACCAAAAACAACACAGTTCGGGGTCTAACAGGTGCTCCACCTCTGATATAGAGTAGTGTACCTCAAATGGGGGGGAAAAAACCATAAGACTAGAAAAAGCCTTGTTCTGTGATGACGTCAGGTAAACAGCATGAGGATCCACACACCGGCATGTGCAACTTCGGAAGATCAGCATGCAGGGAAGATTCTAGTTAAGACAACGGTAGACCTGTGTGACTCTTTACATTGCAAATGTAAACTTGTCCAAAATGAATTGCACAGTGTAAGGGCTCAATTCGATCTGCGCCATCAAACATAAAAAAGCTTCTAATGGGATTCTCCTACCTGTAATCCCCTCAGATGATTTCAACAGTAGCTATTGCATGTCAACTGTAAATGAAACCTTTAAAACACAATCTCTCATACAGTCTTGTCTGTTAATATCTACAACTCAGTCACTAGGGTCCATAAAAAGTAAAATCGTCATCCAAACTTAAATCATACTTATGACAACATGATTTAAAGACTGAATGTCCAAAACAACATACGCAGATACGGTTTGCATAGCCGCAAAAAAACAACAAGTCTGTATTCAACATATGAAAAACTGATCGATTGTGTGTTGAACCTACAGTCGAAAAAATGCCTTTGTTCTTACCTTTGACCGTCAGCTTGGCGGCGCTCTTTGGCAGTGCCCACGTCGCAGGAGTAGGTGTCGCTATCTGCCTCCTCCAGCTGGCGGATGGTCAGGCTGCAGACGCCTTCCTTCTGGGTGATCTCGTAGCGTCCCCCGGTCCGGAGCTCTGTGGAGCCCTTGGACCAGGTGACCTTGGTGGCAGACTGGGCCGTCTCACACTGCAGGGTGACGGTCCCCTTCTCCTCCCCCTGGCTGTCCTTCAGCTCCTGGGTGAACTTGTGGACGGGTTCTGAGGGAAGGCGAGTCAAGAGAAGATAACATGGAGGATTCACCCACGTTTGGCACGTGGATGACACAGGGGGGGATATGTTTAGCTTACCTTGGACCTCCAGCTTGGCCTTGGTGGTGGCCCCTCCGACAACCTCACAGCTGTATTCCCCCGAGTCGTCGACGCTGACGCTATGGACGGTGAGCTTCATGACCTTCTCCTCCTGGCTGAGGGAGTACTTCTGGCTCTTCTTGATGGCCTTGCCATCCTTGGCCCACTTGACGGAGGCGCTGGTCTGAGTGACCTCACAGCTGAACACCGAGTCCTCTCCTGCCACCACACTGACGTTCTGGAGCTCGCGAGACACCGACTTGGCTAGGCCTGCAAAAGTAGTGTTATTAGTTATGCTCATCTTTGAAACAGTGGGTGTCCATAATGTAGATTTTTTTTAATCTTTTCAACAAATGCTGATAAATTCATATTGGTCCTCAATATATAGGGATTAGCAAAAGTCTAACCTTCAACTGCTAGTGTGGCCTTGGTGTTCAGGTCCTTGAGGTCGAAGACCACCTCTCCAGCATCAGCTGGTGTCACATCCTTGATGGTCAGAATGTACTTGCGTCCTTTGCTGGACATGTTGAAGCGCCCGCCCTCTGTGACGGCCTTGCCATTCACCGTCCAGGAGCACTCGTCCGTGGTCTCCCGTGAAAGGATGCACTCGAAGCTGCACGTCTCTCCCTCATTCACCTCTGCGGACTTCAACCTCTTCGTGATGCCGACACTTACTTCTGAAGAAGAATGTTTGATGTACAGTATAAGACTGTGTTCCTTCTGCAGACTATTGATCGTAGGGCAAAGGCTCTAACCAATGAGCTAACCCCCATGAGTTGCATCGCTTTGACACAGGGAACTCACCTCTCACAGTGACCTGTGACTTGGACACCTCGGTTCCCAGGTCACAGCTGTACTCCCCTGCGTCCTCCTTGGTGACGTCCTTGATGATCAACCCCAGGGACTTCCCTGTGTGAAGCAGCTCATACTTGGGACTGGCCGCCAGGACCGTACCATCTTTCCTCCAGGCGGGGGAAACCCTGGGCTTAGAGGCCTCACATGCCAGAGTGATCAAGCCTTTCTCCTCCCCGACCACATCGTCCAGGGACTTGAGGAACACAGCTCGCTTCTCTAGAAAGGCAATGATGTTCATGGCTCAGATGTTAGCTTATTTCCTCCAGGAACACAATGACTAAATGTAAACTAGGCCATGAGTCCTTACCTTTGACCTTAAGAGTGACTGACTCTTTGATGTCCCGGACACTGAAGGTAATTATTCCTCCGTCTTCAGGCGCCAGGTTTTTGAGGGTCAACGTGTGCACCTTCCCCATGTGTGTGATGGTGTTGACCTCGTTGGTGAAGAGGGCCTTGTCGTTCAGCAGCCACTGCACCTCCTCGTCGCCGTAGTTGATCTCGCAGGTCAGCAGAGCATCGCTGTCCTCATCCACCTCAGTGTCAGACAGGCTCTTGGTGATCTTCACCTCCCGAACTGCAAGGTGACGGATTCAAAGTCACTTGTAATGCATGGGAAAAAACAATGCCCATTGCAGGTGCTAATGCGTAAATATCCACACACACTGGATTCAAAACACATACTGTGTACGAAGCTACAACTATAACTGTTATTTGTTGTGTACGCACAACAACAATGAATCAACGTTATCAACATTGAAACAATGAATCAATAATACATTGTTTTAAGTGACATTAAAATTTGCCCCTTGAAGAGAAAGACAGACCCAGTTGTAGTTGAACTATACCTTTAACAGTGAGAGTGGCTTTGGTCTCGGCCAGTTCAGCCTGACAGCGGTACTCCCCTGAGTCCTCACCAGTCAGGTTCTGGATGGTCAGCTGAGCGCAGGCAGCGTCCAGCTTCAGGCTGAGCTTGTCTGACGCCACCAGGGTGGTCTCACCTTTGAACCAGCTCACCTCCTTTGGCGGAACGGAGAACTTGCAGCTCAAGGTGACTGAGGCTTTCTCCTTGGCCTTCACGTCCTTGATGGGCTCCACCACCTCTAGGGGGCGCTCTGACAAGGAAGAATAGCAGGGAATGGCTGAGACTACACGAGTGGAGGTTTCAAACATGCTAACGTAATGCTAAGGTTGCGGCTAACGTTGTAGCTAATGTAATGGACTGGTAATGCAATGGTAATGTAGCCTTGAGATGCTAATTACAATATTGTTTTACGGATACAGAGACGGTTTCCGTCTAACCTTTGACAGTGAGCTGGCTCATAGACTTGCTCTTGCCAGCGTTGAACTGTACAGGTCCCGTCATAGATGCCTTGGTCTTCTTGAAGGTGAGGCAGTGCATGGTGCCCTCCTTCTCCATCTCCACGTCGGCGCTCTCCTGCAGGGCCACGCCGTTCAGCGTCCACTTGACAGGCTTGACAGACTCCATGCTGATCTCCACTTTGAAGACGGCAGCGAAGGGCTCCGTCACCTCCACAGCACTCAGCTCCCTCACTATACTGATGGCCTGTTCTGAAGGGTCAACAGGACATTCAAAAAGAGTTGTGTCAAACCTCATAAAAACAAACTACACGTTTTTTCCTCCTTTACCAACAACTCACAAATTGATGGTGAGGTTGCAATTAATTCTAGGGGTTGAATATTTTAAAATGTATTTAAAATGATTCATTCAAAAGTATGAAAGAACTGTCTTGCTTAATTACAATTACAGTAATTACTGTACATAGATGGCCATGTAAATCTTGTGTACATACAGCCATCTAATCTAAATATATGATATTGCTCAATAGGACTCCTCAACTAGAAGCAGTAGTCCCATAGTAATAAGAGTACTGAATCCTTGAGGAGATGGTATGTATTCGTAATTAAATGGCCATGTCAATCCAACAAATACATAGAGCCATTTTAATTCAAGATACATGAGGATACCCCTGACAGATCCTAACGTCCTGGTTTCGTCCGCCATCTTGTTACCTTCCACCAGCAATTTACAAGAGGTCTTGTCATCGCCGGCATCACAGGTGTAGGTGTCCTCATCATCCTCCCCGATGTCGTTGATGGTGAGTTTGCGATACACGCCTTCACCGCCAATCTCGTGCTTCTTGCTGGGCTTGAGCTCCTTCTTGTTCTTGTACCACTTGACTTGAGCACTCGCCCGAGACACTTGGCACTCCAGGTGTCCGCGGTGCTTGAACATGGCTATCTTATCCCTGAGCTTCTTCACAAACTTGACAGGCAGCTCTAATAACAACAACAGCAGTGGCACCTCATCAATGGAACAGCCGAGGCTGTAGTATCAGAGAGTTAGGACACCAAGGCAGCAAGGCAGTGCGCAGCACTAAGACAATCTGCAGTGAAGACAAGGCACGGCCCAAGTAGGCATGGGCCGGTTACCGGTTTGAAGGTATACCACGGTTTGAAAAAGTCACGGTTTCAATACCTGTGTTCAACTAAAATATTTTAGAGCAGTATTCCCAAATACCGTGAAACCGTGGTATTTTTTCTCAAGGTTATCATACCGTCAAAATCTGATACCGGCCCATGCCTAGGCCCAAGAGAAGTCTCATTCTAAGTGCCCTTTTCACACTACTAAACCCATCATAGTGTGCTGAGTGACCCAGATCTTGCTTTAAAGATGGTGTTTTCCAGCCTTTCCAGTCATTGGTAAACAATATAATAGAGTGAAAAGGGTACTTCCAATTTGAAATGAACTGAACAGGTGCACAAACTAAATCAAAGCATAAGCAGTGAACAAGCTACATGTCCCAAGTATATATTAGAGTGTATTACCTGTATCTATAAAGACACGTTCATCAAACTTATCTGGCCTAATGTCAAACAGCAAACTGCAAAACATGGCCTATAGAATCTTATTCTTGCTATGCAAACCAAAGCAGATTCAAGGAGCCTACCCTCTAGAAATACTGCAGAGGTAGAGACCAAGGTGACAGGAGCTCTAGCCTCTCAACAACCGTATGGAACACTAAAACACAGCTCCAGTCATTTAGAGAAGAACATCATCGTGCCTCACAACTCCACAAAGGTGAGTGCCTCATTGGCAAATACCAAAAACTAGATACAGCCACTGTTCGAAGAAACAAGACCATGAAGAGGACCTCCTTATTTAGTTCTCGACGTACATTTCCTCGTTGACAGAACTTGCCAAATGTCCGATGACGACCCCCCATGGCCTTCCATAAACAGACAAGGATTTCTCCATCCACAGCTATGCTAATTCAGGGTTGGAGATGAGGGAATGAATACCTCATCTGGCTAGTGACGTCCCTACCCTTACCTCCATTCCAAGAAATCCAAAAGAGCCAAGAATCCACAGTAAATCCATAAGTAAATCCACCACTGCAGATTTAAATCAATTCAAAAAAGCCTTTAAAGACGTCTGTGTCATTCTACAACTCCCATTACACATGAGAAAGTATTTTCATTCCTGGTCTGAAATGGAGACTCTTTTGTCACAAATACTTTCATCAATTCACTTTGTGTGGAGATTAGGACGGTCAACCAAGAGAGAGAGCAAGAAAGATCGGTATGAAACTCCCCCTGAAATGTGCTGCGAGCCATGCAACTTTCACCTGAATGCGTTTGTATAATGGTGTCCTCTGCCATACTAGACACTGAATTGTGCACTGCATGTTGTGTGCGTTAAATGTACTGCCATGAAACGGCTGGGGTCGGTACCTTTGACTTTCAGGTTGGCTGTCGAGGAAACTTTCTCAGCTGTGAATTTAATCTCACTTGCATCTTCTGCCGTCACCGACTTAAACAGCAGCACATACGTTTTACCTTCAGAAAGAGCAACTCGTTAGCACAAAAAGTTAGTATCCGAGAAGTGACATCAAAACTCATGCGACACATCAGAGGTAAACTAAACGGAACCTATACTGAAAGGTGAATAGGGCAAACTGTGACCTCACCCTCCTGTCTCATCTTGATGTTGTCACCGGCCTTGAGTTTGGTGTTGCCTTTGAACCAGTGGCACTCCACCTCGTCATGAGAAATCTCGCAGACAAACGCGGCGCTCTCCTTCTCCGTCACCTCCAAGTCTTCCAGATTTTTCACGATCCTCATCTCTCTGGCTGTGAGAGACACATTGACAGATCTTTCCTTACAATGCAACATTTTACTGTACAAAATCGGATTATTTTCATCCTACATTTTGTTCTATAGACAATGTCTTATTGTGTGAATTGAGTTGTAGTGGAAGGGAGCTACCATGAACGGTGAGCTTGGCAGAGGAGTTGTCATCAGCAGTGCGGCAGACATAGGTGCCCTGGTCCTCTTGGGAACATTTGTGGATGATCAGGCTACGCTTGCGCCCCTGGGAGTGGATACCCAATGGTCTTTCCTGGCTTCAGCTCAGTGTCACCCTGGGAAACGATGTTCTTCTTGAGTATTATTTGTATACTAAGTGCTCTATATGCAATGTATCATTTACAGACAGACTGACAGACTACGAAGCTGCAAGTTGATCTTATATGGCGGAATATTTTTTGGAGATTGGTTTCTCACCTTAAACCACTTGACCTCAGCGTTTGTTTTAGATACTTCACATTCAAAAGTGACCTTGTCTTTTTCGGGGGCTTTGATATCCTCCAACGGTTTAGATATCATAGCAGCAGGTTCTAAAAGAAACGCAACATTTTAACACCAAAATGAAATGTGGTATTTCAGCAACAAGTTTGCATCTGGTAAAAATGGGGAAACCTGCCTGTTACGATAAGCTTTGCAGCGGTATGGACCCCCTCTGCCTGGAAGGCTATGGTTCCTGCGTCCTCCATCTTGAGCTGGGACAGGGTTAAGGCATGCTTGTTCCCCAGGGCGGTGATCCGGCAGTTGGGAGCCGCCCTTTAGCTTGGCCCCATCCCTGGTCCAGGAGCCTTCCACGTCAGCCTGGCTCAACTCCACCTCCAGTGTCACTGTCTCCTTCTCAGTGGCCTTCAGCTCCGACAGGCCCTTCACTATCTGGATCTTCTTCTCTGTAAAAAAGGACGGAGGGGAGGACTTAAAAATGTACTTAGCACAACTTCTAGATGTAAATGTCTTAGTGACAGGACATTCTAGTGTCTCTAGGTCTAGTGTAAAGTTCTCTCAAAGTCTGGGAAGACTCCCTTGCCAACTTGAGTAGTCAACTCCACCCGATGTAACGTGGGAGCCCTCTTACTTTCCACGGTGAGTTTGGCCTGGGTTTTGTCATCCAGGGTCTCGCAGGAGTAAGAGCCCCTGTCTGCGTAGACCACGCTCTTGAAGACCAGGGTCTGCTTGGCCCCCTCCACCCTGATCTCCATGTTCCCTCCAGACTGCAGCACCACGCTGTTCTTCATCCACCTGACCTCGGCCGACAGCCTGCTCAGCTCCACCTCCAGCTTCACCTCTGCCTGCTCCTCCGCAGTCAGGTTCTCCAGTTTCTTCTTGAAGAGCACTGGGGCCTCTGTGGAAGGAGCAGAGACAGACCAAGCATTGGAACTCCATACACAGAAGATGTGCAGATCTTTATCAGAAAGGCTGTCCTTTATCTCCTGTCACGATGGTCCACTAGAGTTCATTTGTTGAGTAATTCTGGTGTGAGTGTGAACGTAAAGGCCTGTTGTTCATGTTACATAAGAAACAAAATGGAGACGTGTCAATTCTCATGTTTCAGTCTGAATTGGGCCTTATCGTGATAAAGGGGGGGTCAGATGGCTGAGCGGTTAGGGGAATCGGGCTATTAATAAGATCTTGCCGGTTTGGTTCGAGTCACATGACATTGTGTCCTTGGGCAAGGCACTTCAACCCTACTTGCCTTGGGGAAGAATGTCCCTGTGCTTACTGTAAGTAAAGTGACATGCTAAATGCTAAATGCCAAAATGTAAATAAACAAGAGGGAGTTCACAAGACATTTATGGACGTATGTACACTGTATGAGTAGCGCATGCTGGTCATTACGTTGCACTTGGAGAGTGGCCTTGCATTCCTTGCCCTCTGCGTCCACACTGATCTCGCCTGCGTCCTCCTGGGACACGGAGGTGATGGTGAGAGAGTGGCTGGTGCCCCCGTGCTCAATCTTGTACTTGGGTCCATTGGTGAGGAGCACGTTGTTGCAGAGCCATTTCACGTTGGCGTCGGCTGGGGTGACACTGCACTTGAAGATGGCGTCCTTGCCCTCAGAAGCAACCACATTGCTCAACTTGGAGGTCAGCCTTACCAACCTTGGAGCTAAAAGAACAACATCACATTATATTTGTATTCAGTGATGTTCCTGGACTGGAAAGTGCTTAACAACTTACATGTGTTCATATTGAGTAAAAAGTTGATTCCAACAGTTCTAAAACCGATGTCAGACATATTTCAAGAACATATTAAGATGATTTTGTAACTTGGACGGTGGCCTGCATTTGTATACCTTTAATGGAGACCTTGGCAGAGGTCTTGTCATCCTTGCATTCACAGCTGTACTCCCCCTCATCTTCGTTTGTCAAGCCCGTCACAGTCAAGATCCGTTTGGTGCCCTCAGAGCCCACACTGAACCTGCCTCCGGGTTTTACCTCACGGCCACTATGGCGCCAGAGAACGTCTCCTAACGCTCGTTTCAGCTCACACACCAGGGTCAGGGTACCGCCCAGCTCCGTGGTAACGCACTCCAACTGGACGGCAAACTTCAGAGGCGAATCTGAGCAGAGAAGAACCACAGCCTCAGAACTGTAGGTTTTTTTGGTTACTCTGCTACAATAGAAAAATGGTATTAAAGACACGGAAAATACAAAAGGAGTCGATTTCAAGAATAAGGTGACAGACCTTTGACTTCGGCAGTAAACTCCTGCTTGTCATCCACGGTCTGACAAGAGTATGTTCCGCTATCTTTGACTTCGGCGGACTTGACCACCAGGGTACGAGACAGACCCTCTTTCTTGATCTCATACTTAGATCCATCCTTCAGCTCCACTCCATCCCTGAACCACTTCACGCTCGCGCTCTCGGTAGTCAGCTCAGTGGTGAAAACCATTTTCTCACTGGCTTGAACACTGCATGTTTCCTTCACAACTGACTTTTTCTGGAACATGGCAGTAGACTCTGTTGAGAGTAAGAGAAAGACACTCACAGGTTTGTACACAAATATATATGTAATAAAATACATACAGCAGCAAATAATAGTAACAAAAACTTACCTTTCATAAGCAACTTAAAGACCATCTTCTCTGCTCCAACCTCACAGGTGTACTCTCCTGAATCCTTCTTCTCCACCTTTTCTATCACCAGCTGACGACTCTTGCCCTTTGTCTCCATGAAGACTGTCTTACTGGAGGTCAGCAGCTTGCCATCCTTGTACCATTTCACCTCTGTCTTGGTATCAGACACCTCACAGCTCATAGTAGCTTTCTGGGAGATGGAGGCTTTTACCTCCTTCTGGACAGACTCCTTGTTGGAGAAGGCAGCCTGGGCTTCTGAGAGCAGAGTCATGGGGGAGAATGAGGCATCAACCACAGATATCAACATGAAAAGCAGGGACAGGACAGGGCGTTTGACTTATTAACTGAGTGGACAACCACAAGACAATAGTCTGAGTAAATGATTCATCACCCACTTAAATCCAGACTATTAACAGCAACAGCATAAGAGAAAATCAAAACACCAGATTCACAATAATGACACACCAACAATCCACAAATATATCTGCAATAAGCGGTCTTTGTATAGAGGAAGTCACATAGGACGTCAGGCATAAACAAATTAAAACACCAGATCATTTTATACATTACTATAAATCACCAAAGTATAACAGACACAATATATGGACAGAATTTTGATGGTAATAAACAACCAAGTCACTAAGGCCAAAATTCTGTAATGGAAATCCTTTTTACGATCTAATTGAAATTATACAATTCTAAGCTGTACATAAATGTGCAAACTTCCCATGAAAAACCGCAAGAAGAAAATGATTTCCTACCTGCCACCTGTAACTTGAAGTTGAGCTTCTCTGTTCCAACCTCACAGGTGTACTCTCCTGAATCCTTCTTCTCCACCTTTTCTATCACCAGCTGACGACTCTTGCCCTTTGTCTCCATGAAGACTGTCTTACTGGAGGTCAGCAGCTTGCCATCCTTGTACCATTTCACCTCTGTCTTGGTATCAGACACCTCACAGCTCAGAGTAGCTTTCTGGGAGATGGAGGCTTTCACCTCCTTCTGGACAGACTCCTTGTTGGAGAAGGCAGCCTGGGCTTCTGAGGGGAGAGTTGTGTGATGACATCAGTTTTTCTTTCAGGGCAAAACATGATGGTGAACATTCAATTCAATACAACTTAGACATAGAAATTGAGCCTTTAGCAATTAGAACACTGTATGAAATGGGATATACACAACACAGAACTCGGACATCTCCAAAAGGACAAACAGGAACTTCATCTCATGTTGATACAGATACAACACTGAATAACAATCTTGATTGAACAGGTGGATTTTACACAGCTATGGATATGAAACAAATAGCCCAGGCAGCAGAAGGTGAATTTGAATGATCAGAAATAACAAACGATCATCTGACATGGACTACACTTCACACACAACACTTAAACAAGCACAAACAGTGGAAACAGCAAGGAAACACTCAAGTACACAACAAAGAGCAAATTCACCCTGGCCTCTTTGCTTGTGGCGTTTCTGCAGCTACCTTGCAGTAGCGTTAAAGCTATAGTTAGCCTAGCTATCTCCCAGAAGTTAACAAGCCACGTAAATAAAAATACAAGCAACTCAAAGGCTACCAACTTTTGACATGATGTTTTGTAAGTAATCCAAATATTGACGGATGCTTAGGGGGGCGGCACGATACCATCCTTGATGTGCAACAGTCTCTATGCACGTCGTATCTAATGCATCGTGGCTAACCTGTTCTGGCGTAGTGACGTAGGCTAGAACTGAGTACCCTTTGTTAACAAAAGATACTTTTTGCCACAAAAACGTTGTATGGTCCTAAACTGTGCAACGGAACGTACATTTGAATACAAGCAACTAAATCGGGACCAAGACAACACTTTTGACACCGACGTTTTCTATGTAGTCCAAATATTGACCGAGCCTTAGGGGGGGCAATAATAATAATAAAAATATATATGTGAGATAACAAAGGTTGTGCTTGACGAAGTCATGAGACACCCACATACATGGATAAAAGGCTAAAGACATGGATAAAAGACATTCTTCCTACCTGCCACCTGTAACTTGAAGTTGAGCTTCTCTGTTCCAACCTCACAGGTGTACTCTCCTGAATCCTTCTTCTCCACCTTTTCTATCACCAGCTGACGACTCTTGCCCTTTGTCTCCATGAAGACTGTCTTACTGGAGATCAGCAGCTTGCCATCCTTGTACCATTTCACCTCTGTCTTGGTATCAGACACCTCGCAGCTCAGAGTAGCTTTCTGGGAGATGGAGGCTTTCACCTCCTTCTGGACAGACTCCTTGTTGGAGAAGGCAGCCTGGGCTTCTGAGGGGAGAGTCATGGAGGAGTACCATGGTTTCAGAAACAATTTACAGTAAGAAGACAACACAGTTTGACAAGGTTGAACAGTAGACTTCACACAGTAAAAGTAAAAACAAGGTCAAACAGACAGACTCAACATAAAGTGTACTGAGACTTGACAGAAACAAACACAAACTGTAGCACAAGGAGATCACCCTCAAGTCCAGGTGAAACTTATATTTACTGACACAGAATGTTACTTTAAATATTGCTTCATAATAACTGTGTACCTACATGATTCAAAACCTATTGACAAATGCCATCCATATCTACTGATCATATTTCATTACAAACAAGGAAAGTGTTCGCCTCCATAATTACTCAGACTGCATCATGTGTTGTTCATGAATCAGAATCTACAACATTTCTGTATATTAAAAGACATAAAAAGCTCATATGAGTCCAACTGTAGACCAAACCATTGAGCCTGATGTCAGACAATCCACAAGAAGCTAATGTAAGCTGGCACAATTTCCTTCCTACCTGCCACCTGTAACTTGAAGTTGAGCTTCTCTGTTCCAACCTCACAGGTGTACTCTCCTGAATCCTTCTTCTCCACCTTTTCTATCACCAGCTGACGACTCTTGCCCTTTGTCTCCATGAAGACTGTCTTACTGGAGGTCAGCAGCTTGCCATCCTTGTACCATTTCACCTCTGTCTTGGTATCAGACACCTCACAGCTCAGAGTAGCTTTCTGGGAGATGGAGGCTTTCACCTCCTTCTGGACAGACTCCTTGTTGGAGAAGGCAGCCTGGGCTTCTGAGGGGAGAGTCATGGAGGAGTACCATGGTTTCAGAAACAATTTACAGTAAGAAGACAACACAGTTTGACAAGGTTGAGAAATAGACTTCACACAGTAAAAGTTAAAACTAGGTCAAACAGACAGACTCAACATAAAGTGTACTGAGACTTGACAGAAACAAACACAAACTGTAGCCCAAGGAGATCACCCTCAAGTCCAGGTGAAACGTACGTTTACTGACACAAAATATTACTTTAAATATTGCTTCATAATAACTGTCTACCTACATGATTCCAAATCTATTGACAAATGCCATCCATATCTACTGATCTTATTTAATTCAAAAACAAGGAAAGTGTTAGCCTCCATAATTACTCAGACTGCATCATGTGTTGTTCATGTATCAGAATCTACAACATTTCTGTATATTAACAGCCAGAAAAAGCTAATATGAGTGCAAATGTAGGCCAAACCATTGAGCCTGAAGTCAGACAATCCACAAGAAGCTAATGTAAACTGGCACAGTTTCCTTCCTACCTGCCACCTGTAACTTGAAGTTGAGCTTCTCTGTTCCAACCTCACAGATGTACTCTCCTGAATCCTTCTTCTCCACCTTTTCTATCACCAGCTGACGACTCTTGCCCTTTGTCTCCATGGAGACTGTCTTACTGGAGGTCAGCAGCTTGCCATCCTTGTACCATTTCACCTCTGTCTTGGTATCAGACACCTCACAGCTCAGAGTAGCTTTCTGGGATATGGAGGCTTTCACCTCCTTCTGGACAGACTCCTTGTTGGAGAAGGCAGCCTGGGCTTCTGAGGGGAGAGTCATGGAGGAGAATGAGGCATCAACCACAGATATCAACATGAAAAGCAGGGACAGGACAGGGCGTTTGACTTATTAACTGAGTGGACAACCACAAGACAATAGTCTGAGTAAATTCTTCATCACCCACTTAAATCCAGACTATTAACAGCAACAGCATAAGAGAATACCAAAACACCAGATTCACATTAATGACACACCAACAATCCACAAATATCTGTCATAAGCGGTCTTTGTACAGAGGAAGTCATACATAAACAAATTAAAACACCAAGTAATTTTATACATTACTATAAATCACCAAAGTATAACAGACACATTATATGGACAGCGTTTTATGGTCATAAACAACCAAATCACTATACCAAAATTCTGTAATGGAAATCCTTTTTACGGTCTAATCGAAATTATACAATTGTAAGCTGTACATAACCAAGAACGGTCGAATGTACAAAATTCCCATGAAAAACCGCAAGAAGACAATTATTTCCTACCTGCCACCTGTAACTTGAAGTTGAGCTTCTCTGTTCCAACCTCACAGGTGTACTCTCCTGAATCCTTCTTCTCCACCTTTTCTATCACCAGCTGACGACTCTTGCCCTTTGTCTCCATGAAGACTGTCTTACTGGAGGTCAGCAGCTTGCCATCCTTGTACCATTTCACCTCTGTCTTGGTATCAGACACCTCACAGCTCAGAGTAGCTTTCTGGGAGATGGAGGCTTTCACCTCCTTCTGGACAGACTCCTTGTTGGAGAAGGCAGCCTGGGCTTCTGAGGGGAGAGTCATGGGGGAGAATGAGGCATCAACCACAGATATCAACATGAAAAGCAGGGACAGGACAGGGCGTTTGACTTATTAACTGAGTGGACAACCACAAGACAACAGTCTGAGTACATTATTCATCACCCACTTAAATCCAGACTATTAACAGCAACAGCATAAGAGAAAATCAAAACACCAGATTCACAATAATGACACACCAACAATCCACAAATATCTGTCATAAGCGGTCTTTGTACAGAGGAAGTCACATAGGAAGTCAGACATAAACAAATTAAAACACCAAGTAATTTTATACATGACTATAAATCACCAAAGCATTACAGACACGTTTTATGGTCATAAACAACCAAATCAGTATACCAAAATTCTGTAATGGAAATCCTTTTTACGGTCGAATCGAAATTATACAATTCTAAGCTGTACATAACCAAGAACTGTCGAATGCACAAACTTCCCATGAAAAACCGCAAGAAGAAAATGATTTCCTACCTGCCACCTGTAACTTGAAGTTGAGCTTCTCTGTTCCAACCTCACAGGTGTACTCTCCTGAATCCTTCTTCTCCACCTTTTCTATCACCAGCTGACGACTCTTGCCCTTTGTCTCCATGAAGACTGTCTTACTGGAGGTCAGCAGCTTGCCATCCTTGTACCATTTCACCTCTGTCTTGGTATCAGACACCTCACAGCTCAGAGTAGCTTTCTGGGAGATGGAGGCTTTCACCTCCTTCTGGACAGACTCCTTGTTGGAGAAGGCAGCCTGGGCTTCTGAGAGGAGAGTCATGGAGGAGTACCATGGTTTCAGAAAAGATTTACAGTAAGAAGACAACACAGTTTGACAAGGTTGAACAATAGACTTCACACAGTAAAAGTAAAAACAAGGTAAAACAGACTCAACATAAAGTGTACTGAGACTTGACAGAAACAAACACAAACTGTAGCACAAGGAGATCACCCTCAAGTCCAGCTAAAATGTACGTTTACTGACACAGATTGTTACCTCAAATATTGCTTCATAATAACTATGTGTACCTACATGATTCAAAACCTATTGACAAATGCCATCCATATCTACTGATCATATTTCATTACAAACAAGGAAAGTGTTAGCCTCCATATTACTCAGACTGCATCATGTGTTCATGGATCAGAAGCTACAACATTTCTGTATATTAACAGACAGAAAAAGCTCATATGAGTCCAACTGTAGGCCAAACCATTGAGCCTGAAGTCAGACAATCCACAAGAAGGTAATGTAAGCTGGCACAATTTCCTTCCTACCTGCCACCTGTAACTTGAAGTTGAGCTTCTCTGTTCCAACCTCACAGGTGTACTCTCCTGAATCCTTCTTCTCCACCTTTTCTATCACCAGCTGACGACTCTTGCCCTTTGTCTCCATGAAGACTGTCTTACTGGAGGTCAGCAGCTTGCCATCCTTGTACCATTTCACCTCTGTCTTGGTATCAGACACCTCACAGCTCAGAGTAGCTTTCTGGGAGATGGAGGCTTTCACCTCCTTCTGGACAGACTCCTTGTTGGAGAAGGCAGCCTGGGCTTCTGAGAGGAGAGTCATGGAGGAGTACCATGGTTTCAGAAAAGATTTACAGTAAGAAGACAACACAGTTTGACAAGGTTGAACAATAGACTTCACACAGTAAAAGTAAAAACAAGGTAAAACAGACTCAACATAAAGTGTACTGAGACTTGACAGAAACAAACACAAACTGTAGCACAAGGAGATCACCCTCAAGTCCAGCTAAAATGTACGTTTACTGACACAGATTGTTACCTCAAATATTGCTTCATAATAACTATGTGTACCTACATGATTCAAAACCTATTGACAAATGCCATCCATATCTACTGATCATATTTCATTACAAACAAGGAAAGTGTTAGCCTCCATATTACTCAGACTGCATCATGTGTTCATGGATCAGAAGCTACAACATTTCTGTATATTAACAGACAGAAAAAGCTCATATGAGTCCAACTGTAGGCCAAACCATTGAGCCTGAAGTCAGACAATCCACAAGAAGGTAATGTAAGCTGGCACAATTTCCTTCCTACCTGCCACCTGTAACTTGAAGTTGAGCTTCTCTGTTCCAACCTCACAGGTGTACTCTCCTGAATCCTTCTTCTCCACCTTTTCTATCACCAGCTGACGACTCTTGCCCTTTGTCTCCATGAAGACTGTCTTACTGGAGGTCAGCAGCTTGCCATCCTTGTACCATTTCACCTCTGTCTTGGTATCAGACACCTCACAGCTCAGAGTAGCTTTCTGGGACATGGAGGCTTTCACCTCCTTCTGGACAGACTCCTTGTTGGAGAAGGCAGCCTGGGTTTCTGAGAGGAGAGTCATGGAGGAGAATGAGGCATCATCAACCATAGATATCGACAGGACAGGGCGTTTGACTTATTAACTGATTGGACAACCACAAGACAACAGTCTAAGTACATTGTTCATCACCCACTTAAATCCAGACTATTAACAGCAACAGAATAAGAGAAAACCAAAACACCAGATTCACAATAATGACACACCAACAATCCACAAATATCTGCAATAAGCGGTCTTTGTACAGAGGAAGTCAGGCATAAACAAATTAAAACACCAGATAATTTTATACATTACTATAAATCACCAAAGTATAACAGACACAATATATGGACAGCATTTTATGGTAATAAACAACCAAATCACTAAGGCCAAAATTCTGTCATGGAAATCCTTTTTACGATCTAATTGAAATTATACAATTCTAAGCTGTACATAAATGTACAAACTTCCCATGAAAAACCGCGAGAAGAAAATTATTTCCTACCTGCCACCTGTAACTTGAAGTTGAGCTTCTCTGTTCCAACCTCACAGGTGTACTCTCCTGCATCCTTCTTCTCCACCTTTTCTATCACCAGCTGACGACTCTTGCCCTTTGTCTCCATGAAGACTGTCTTACTGGAGGTCAGCAGCTTGCCATCCTTGTACCATTTCACCTCTGTCTTGGTATCAGACACCTCACAGCTCAGAGTAGCTTTCTGGGAGATGGAGGCTTTCACCTCCTTCTGGACAGACTCCTTGTTGGAGAAGGCAGCCTGGGCTTCTTGCTTTTCTGAGATGAAAAATCACACACAACTCTTATCAAGAAATACAACCTCTGTGTATCTATAGTATATATTTACACATCTTGGTCTGAATTACCTTTTATCTTGACCTGGAATGTAACTTTGTCTGCCTGTGTCTCACAGGAGTAGTGTCCCTCGTCGCTCTTCTTGGCCTTCTTGATGATCAGCTTCCTCTCCGTCGCTTTGGAGATGATGGTGGTCCTTTGGTCCTCGGCAATCTGCGTCCCATCTTTCCTCCAGACCACCGCACTGCTGGCAGAAGACACCTCACAGCTCAGCTCCAGATCTCCTGTCAGGATGGGGGCCACAGCCATGGGGCCCCGAGGCTTGTTCAGGAACTTGGCCGGCTCATCTGGCACACAAACACACAATTACAAGGTGTTGATACATTCATTATATATTCATTGCATTCATTTAATGACTCCCCATTTTAATTTCATTAAAAGTTATTCAAATTTCCTTAGACAATCTTGTGATATTTGTGTGTGTGTATTTATGTGCTTGTGGGGGTGCCCAGTGTGTGGAGGGCGGCACAACTAGTCACTAGTGGATGTTATTACATGATGACAGAGAGCCCTTTCGCAGGTCACAAGCACCTGCTGTCATCTGTCATAGCACGTCCTGTTCCTAAGTGCCACATGTGACAGAAACTCACAACACTATACCCTGCATATGTAGGCTAGAGGTTGCAGGTTGCACTCGTCAACTAGGGTCAGCTACAGGCCTGAGGGGCCAAACCCACTGGACACTGAGTCAAATATAATCACCAACATTTCACTCAATGTTATTGAACGTTTTAAAGATTTGGTAGTGAGAGTTCCAAAGCTAGTTTGGTTTAGTTTCCAGGCTTTTTAAGGATGTTAGGGACAAGACAGCACCAAACATGTGACAGAAGAATGTTTGTTGTGGTTTTACCTTTAAGCGCGAGCTGCAAGGATATCCTATCATTATCCATCACACATTCATAGATGCCCACATCCTCCTCAGTGACATTGTGGACAATCAGAATCCTCTTGCGGTTTGTGATGACATACTCATACTTCTTGCCAATCTTTAACTCTCGTCCGTTCATCATCCAGACCACCTTCACACAGCATGGAGACATGAATGAACCGCTGAATAATGTGATTGCTGGGGAACATTATCCATTATACAAACAGGAAAGACAAGGATTATGGGAATCATTAGCTATTTGAATGATGCAGTCCAACACACACCTTGACGTCGTAATCAGACACTTCTGTGGTCAGCTCAGCGGATGACTGGGCACTGCAGATCACCACCTCCATCTGGTCTGGTCTACTGGTGAACCTCACAGGTGGCACTGGAAAAAGCAGTCTTACATTAGGTACCTGAAGTCTTACATTAGCTACCAGAAGTCTAACATTAGGTACCTGAAGTCTTACATTAGCTACCTAGAGTTGGCCACCTGCAGAACAATAAAGGAGCTATGGTTGCAGCACACCACTGATGGTTATTAGAGTGTCAGAGAGTATATTTGGGACGTTGTTTATGTCCAGGCCTGTTCTCTAGTACTTACTCTTCACAGTCAGTACACAGCTGCTCTCAGAGCCACCGCCCACAAACTTGACCTCTGCCCCATCCATCTCCAACAGGACGTCGCGTATGAGCAGCGTGTGCGTGTTCTTGGAGCGCGTGATGAGGTAGTCGGCGCCACTGCGCAGGAGGCGTCCGTTCAGGGACCAGAATCCAGAGCAGACGGCGGTCAGCTCCAAGGACAGGGAGCCCTCCTCGCCGTAGATGACCGTGCTGTTCACCAGTCCGGACTTCACCTCCGCCGTGGGCTCTGGGAGGGGAAGGCGCATCACGGAACATTGAGGAATGTCATGGTTTCATTTAGCAGATACCTTGAGCCAGTGACTTTTGGATCTGCGGTCATATTATCTACCACAGAGCTTATCCCATGAGGGACATCATCAGGATAGTCAACATCATGATGACACAATGACAACTCTGCTTGCTGATCAAACTATCTCATTGTTTTCCTTAACGATTTTATACAAAACGTAGTCATCGTGAAATTCTGTTCATATTCTGAGCACCTGAAATGTGACCATGTGATCAGGAAGGGGTCAGGGTGGCTTACCGAGGTAAAAACTTCCAAACACCTCCAGACAGGGACTTTGACCGTAGCCGTTGACAGCGGTGATGCGGAACTGGAAGCTGGCCTCCTCTGAGAAGTTTGAGATGGTGATCTCTGTTTGGGTGAGGAGCTCCGAGCTGTTGCACCTCTGCCAGGTCTGTGCCCCCACCTTTCTCTTCTCCACGATGTAGCCGCTGATGGGCACAGGCCTGTCGCTGTCCGGGGGGGGACCACTGCAGGGTGATGGACGAGCCCGTCTTGTTTCGCACCACCACGTCAATGGGGGGGGTCTGGAGGATGCTTTCTTGCAGCTGAAGATGAAAGGGTCCAATGTGAGAAAATTGTACATATCAAAGTACTGTGTGTATGTGCTCCGTGTGTGACCTGTCACTCACCCGTGACAGAAAACCGCGTAGACGTCTTGCAGTCGCCAGCCACGAAGGCCACCTCTCCGGAGTCGTCGGCCTGGCAGTCTCGGATGGTGAGGGTGTACTGTCGGAGACTGCAGCCGATGGACGCTCGGAGGTCCTGCTTCAGACGCTCGCCGTTGCGCGTCCAGTAGGAGTCCAGGCAGGGATGCTCCAGCTCCACACAGAAGATGACTGTGTCGCTGACAGGAACCACCGTTCTCCTGGGAAGTTTCTTGGTGATGTTGCCTGAAGCGTCGAGCAGAGGGGTCACTGAAGGGCGGCAACACTCCAGCAGAACACAAACTCGCTAAATACTGAGATAATTATTTTTTTTATACATTGAATGAATTGCACTTCTTTATAGAGAAATTACTCTTTTTGTTAAAAGCTAGCTTTTTTTTCACTCGTATGTTCCCTGTTATTCCTGTTCAATGCTGCTATAAGGATGTGATTTCCACTCTGGGTACAATAAAGTTCCATCTGTCCAATCTTAATAAAACTATTGAATGATAGTTTCTACTGTGTATTTCATCCAGCCTTCACATAAGGCCCTGCGGCCCCTCAGACGACGAGGACAGGCGTCCATCTCTCCTACCCAGCACGGTGAGCTCGGCCACAGTGCGACTGCCCTCGTTCATCTCGCAGATGTAGACAGCGTCGTCATTGGTGGAGACGTTCCTGATGGTGAGGCGGCGCATGGTCCCCTCCTCCTCCATGCGATACTTGGTGTTCTGCTCCAGGCGCGTCTCCTCCATGAACCAGTTGGCCTGCGTGGCCGAGACGGGCACCTCACACATCAAGGTGGCCGTGTCCTTCTCCTGCACTTCCACATCCTGCAGCTTCCTCCGGAAAGGGACCTTAGGCTCTGGTATCAGGGAAGAGGGAAAACATGCCAACAAGGTTTGTGACTACTGTGATCCCATGTACGAGTTGGCCTATGCAAAACGTGGCCAATTGTGTTCATGGGGTCCATTTATTCTCTGTTCTGCAGGTCCATTTCCGATAAAACTCTCATCATGAAACATATGTTCATCCTTAAGCATTGATAAATACCAATCCGAGTTGTCAGGTTCTCTTTTTAAAAAATCTGCATGTTAACCAGCTGCTATAAATCCTTTAGGGTATTCACATTAAAAAATTGGCATATTCCTGAAGAGCCGTTTTGGGATCATTAAGAATAGCATATTTAAGCATGCCCAAAGTATTAACTGTACACATATTCTTCTGTTGACACCCTCAAAGAAGACATCAGTCATCCTCAAAATAATCACTGTATTTCCCGTTGATTTAAAATAAGCATTGCTGATTTGCAACGTCTGCTTAGGAAGCTGTTTATGGTGGACAGGGGATGAGGGACACAGGGTGAATCATATCCCCTAACAACCTGGATCAGCTTCATTACAAAAACCTCACCTCCACTCTGAAGCTGTGTGTTTGAATGGTCTGGCTGGAGGTTGGGAGGGGGGGGGGTGATTGAATGGCATGGGTTTCTATTATGACCTTTCCCTGGGGGTGCATACCTTGAACTGAGGGTTAGCAAATGATCTGGCGTTAATAGGAACCCAGAAACATAAAGGGCAGAGGGGTACAGTCCCCGCTCCCGTGAAAGCCTCCATAACCCCGAAAAACAACAAAGCAGACACTCAGGTGTCCGTTTACGTGCGGCACCGATAATAAGGTCCACTGAAAGGCACTGTGCTGCACACTGTCAAACTGAGAAGGAAATTAACAACCGCCATTGATAACTCCATGTTTCGGGCCCCGGGCCAATAGTGAGTGGCTCATGGAAAGTCACTCTAGCTGTGGCGCCTGGGGGCTACGGTGGGCCAGTGGCCATCTCAGCAACTGTGAACTACTCATCACCAGCAGAAAATAGACGCAACACTACACTCGCCCCTTCATATTGCTGCCAGCATTCCGTCTAGTTGCGCAAAGTCTATACCAGGGGGAGAGTATAACATTGTTCAGGTGAGGTTACTGGTTTGTACACTTCTGGTTTGACCGTATAACAGATGACTAGTCAGACAAAAGTGTGGTTATTTTTCAAGTTTGCTGTGATACCCTAGGAGGTACTAAGCTCTGCCCTATGGGACCTTCTGTTTCAAAGGATGACAGACCACAGGTATGCAGACATACACTGTTCAGACATCTGAGCTATTTATAAGAGATACAGTTCATCAAAGTACGTGACAAAAGTTCCCCTCGCGGAAATATTATGCATCATGGAAAAATGTATTCAATGTATCAACCTGTCAGACTCATGAAACACCAGCATCAAAAGGACTTACATGTTAACCTCAAAACAGACATGAAGTAACAAGCTCACCTTTGACGATGACCAACACGGCGCTGTAAGTCTGCCCGGCCATGTTGGAGGCGTTGCAAGTGTACACGCCGTTGTCACCCTGCTTGCAGTACAGGATCTTGAGGATGAAGTTCTCGGCCTGGTCCTCATACATGACGTGCCTGCGGCCCTCGCCGATGTTGGAGCCGTCCTTCCTCCAGATAATGTGGGGCTTGGGGTGGCCCGTCACGAAGCAGCTGAGCTTGGCGTGCTTGCCCTCCGTCACCGTGCAGGTGCGGGTGAACACGCCCTTGGGCAGCTTGGCCAGCGCGTACGCCCGCTGGGCCTGCTCCAGGTCGTCCGTGATCTTGGCGGAGGACGAGGTGGAGCTGCTCTCGACATTGCGGTAGATGGAGATCTCCTCCTTGCGCTTCTGCAGGTGGGAGAGGAGGGAGGTGTTCTTGTCCACGCCCAGGTGCTTGGAGTCCTGGAGGTCCACCACCAAGGCGGCGGGGGCCTGCGAGCGCCCCACAGAGTTCTTGGCTCGGCAGGTGTAGGTCCCGCCGTCCAGGCTGCGGACACTCTGGATCTTCAGGGAGCTGCTATCGCTGTCGGAGGTCACCTTGATGCGGTTGGACTCGCCCAGGTAGCGCCCGTCCTTCTCCCAGTCGAAGTTCGGCTCAGGGTAGGCTGCCACCCGGCAGTGGAAGATGACATCCCCCCCGAGACCCACGCGTGCCGAGTTGGGTTTGACCATGAAAACAGGGGCTCGCTCTATCATATTGGCTGGCAGGTCTACTTTAAGGGTGACTGCTGCGTAGGCCTCCCCGACACTGTTTTTGGCCCGGCACATATAGTGGCCGCTGTCCTCCAGAAGCAGGTCGTAGATGGTCAGACGGTACACGTCGCCGTCGTCCACTGTCTTGAAGCGACCCCCAGATGTGATCCGCAGCTTCTCCTTCTCCCAGGTGATGAGGGGAGTCGGGTTCCCAACGATGGTGCAGCTCAGTGTGGCATCTTTTCCCACACACACTGAGAAGGCCTTGGGCCGGGTTAGGAACCGTGGGGCCCCTCCAAATAGGTTCTGGTCCATTATTGGTTCCTGTAATTGAAAGAAAGGTATTTGAAACATTAGGTTTGATGTCCATTGAGGTATTTGTCCATTAAGAGCATGTTACCTGAGGAAAATATAGGTATATGTATTCTGCCTCATAAGTAACAGCATTATTGATGCAGAAAGGTTTAGGTGGGGGTAGTGTTGTGATGGTCACTCAGTTGATGAGCAGACCCTCACCCTATTCCCACTCTAGATCAAATTCAATTGAGATTGTTTTTTTCTGCTCTCTCAATTGCAAATTCAAATGTCTGCTGTACAAGTCTGTTTAGGGACGTGCTTTCCTTCCTTAGAAAATATTTATCGAAAACAATTAAATGGTACATTACAGTACATCCACAGAAAGGTAAAAAGTGATTTTTCATTATGCAAATAACCTGAATGTATATCTTAAATATAGGGAGAGTCAAAATAAAGAAAATTATAGACAGTTGCGTGACATAGATACATAGAACACAACACAACATACGTTAGGCTGCTAACAGTCACTACTGTACAGTTTCAGTCCTCCTTAACTATACTTGTTTGGTTATGAGGTCAGCTGCCTGCATAAAATAGTGCACAACCAATATAAGATATCTAAAGTAGGAAGCAGGCCTCCATCAAGCAGACTTCCTGTAACTATTCGGGTCCAGGCTCCGACCTGCCCTACACCCCACAGAACTATCTGGGCTCTTCTTCTTGGGGTAGGAAAGTCAATAGAACATGAGATTTCAGAGTGATATTTGTTGACATTTCGATTGAACAAAGTTACATAGAACAGTTATGTGCCTTTCAAAAGGGTGACATTTGCCAGCTTTGTCACCTCCTTCCCATGAGCTGCATGTTCCAAAAATAACCTCAGCTGTCAGACCCCGTCTCTGTTCATTGCCATTTGTAGAAGCAAAGAGATTTCAGCTGTTTGACAGGGCACCCACAGAAAGTAAAGCTTTTACTTATGCTTCTGATAATATCATATAATGAATAAGAATTTACATTAGAGCTTTACCAAAACAATGTTGAATATTTATCATTGCCTAATAATTCATGGGAAATAGGGTAGTCTGTCATTTTTTTCTTCAAATAGTTAATAATAACTATATGCACCTCTAAAAGTTATAGAAATGCAACGTTTGTCGGTTAATACACGTAAGTATGCAAGTTAAATGTTGATTGTCTATTTGTACTTAGAAATCAGCGGTTTATTATAATCTCAGTCCACGCTGACATCTAAATCAATCAATGTAGCCAAATAGTAGCCAGCTACTTTTTGGGGGTGTTCTACAAAGATGATCCAAATGTGTTTTCCTCACCTTGAGTCGTGAGCCACTCTCTGGTAAATCAAACGTTGACACATATGGACGAAAACTTCAGTGGTTTAATTGTCGAAAATATAATCCAAGAGAAGTATTTCAACAAAATGCCCCTAAGAGTGGTTATATTTTCCTAAATGATTGTATATCCAGGAAAACGTAACATCCCCCCAGTCTCCTGCGGTGGGTGGTTGACTACGCGTATTTCTGTTTTCTTCTTTGGTACCTCATGATGGCAAATAGCTGACGTTCCTCTTTCGGTGCAGCCTCCTTTCCAAAATAGACTTGTCAATTACTGAACAGATAGCCTGGGTGGTGGTAAACTGGTCCAACAAACATTGCTCCTCCTTTTATTACTGATAACAAATACTAGCTGTCTATGTGGTCTTGCTCTTGTTGTCAGTAAGCCATATCAAACTATTCCTCAGAACTTTTTATAGTATAATTGGTCTGGAGGAAGATTCATTCAAATTGTGTCATCAACACCGCTCAGTTTGGTTTAAGGTACTTGAATGAAATTGTGCAGAAAAGTTTATCTTGTAAAACTTTAATATGTAAAAGATTAAAGTACAACATAAATAGCCATTATATAGGTCACTACATTACATTGGGAAATAGGATTGTGACATGGATGTGTAACTTTGTGTGGCAAAGGGATCAAATTAAACACAACAAAAGAAACTCACAAACGCTATACGATTGTAGACTACAGAACTATTTCAAGAATTCTGCCAAGGTCTTTCCTATCACAAACCAAGGTCATGGCACTTGGGCTCCATTAGCACCACTCACATTGACAGTTAACAGAGCAGTAGGCATCCGTAAAGCAGTGACTTGCTCTGCAGTAAGTGAGGTAGGCTACTGTCATCTGTGATTATCTGTATGGTACTGAGAGTAAAATGCAACCAACTGTTTGTCTAGGCAGTTCATACTATTTCTTGAGCATGGGCTTTCCCCTCCTGCCTCTGAGTGACAGCAGCAGGCCCTCAGGTCTCCTATTTAAACCCCTGAAATTCTAGCACAGGGTAATCCTTACAGTACTGGCTGAC
Source organism: Mallotus villosus (assembly GCA_903064625.1). Taxonomy (NCBI): domain Eukaryota; kingdom Metazoa; phylum Chordata; class Actinopteri; order Osmeriformes; family Salangidae; genus Mallotus; species Mallotus villosus. The sequence goes on along the minus strand of CAEFZP010000561.1, from coordinate 7,760 downwards.
TGTTGCCAGGAGCAATTCGGCTTCCCGACTTCTGGGGTCTCATTTATAAAGCTTGCGTACGCACACAACGGGGCTGAAAATGTGCGTACGCCACTTCCCACGCAAAGTTTGTGATTTATAAAAAACAAACTTGACGGCAGAACGTGCGGTCCTCCACGCAAACTCTGACCCTCCCGTAGGCCTACGCACATTTTGGAGACAGTGGGAATTGGCGACGCAGATGACAATACTGTAGTCAGACTGCAGAAAGTAAATGTGGGAAGAACGATTACTCGTAATATTTATATATTTAGTTTTCCTCACACAGGTGTTTTTCCACCCCATTTCATCATTATCATGAAGATTACATCCAGCAGTGTTATTTGCACTTGTATTGAGCTATAATTGTTCCATAAACACCTTGTACAATCAAACTCAAATTTTAAATCAACCAGACAATCAATCAGATTGTCCACGGGAGTGCAGGAGGGGGAGATGCCCCGACTGCATGGAATACAGGATAACATCACATATCCTACCTTTACATAGCTACAAAACACAGTGTAGCCTATAGCTAAATATATATTTTAATACTGTGCATATATAGGGCTAATATGTCTAAAACTGGAAATACAGCCGCTAAGCTCCCGTGCAATTGCTACACTATGTCCTCGTTATCAGTCCAAACTTTTGATAATTCTTAACAGAATGAGTGAAGAAAAGCATGCACGAGCAAGGCAGTAGGCCTACCTCCGATCATGGAGATCAGCTAGACGTGTCCAAAAGAAAGGATATCTGAGAGCAACACAGACCACCTGGTTGATACCAATGACTTTAGTGATCACATTCTACAGTCAAGTGGTCCATCGGATGCCAATGTGGATGTCACGACTCCATCCCCTTGAGCTTGTTTCCCTGTCTGTCTGGTTTGTTTTGTGTTGCGTTCCTGAACGCACCCTGTTCCGGTTGCCGGGCAATGAACCTGCTCTTACCTTTCCCTTGTCAGCAATTAACACACCTGGTCCTGATCATCATCATCACTACTTAAGCAATATACATCATTTTTGAGAAATCGAGGGACAACCTGCTGAAGTACCCCTCAGAACAAGTTGGCAGCACATGGGCACAGCTTTCCCAGTGGACTACATGCACCAGGCATGCTTAGGGGGTCAAGAAGAAGCTACTCTTCATTTGGAGCAGAGGAGAAAAGGGTTGCAGAATGTCAGCGCCACAAATTGATGAGGTAAGCAGTAGCCTTGTTCATTTCAAGACATACATCGCTCCATTGCTGCCATAAAGCCAAGAGGTCTGCAGGAGCTGGAGAGGTGGAAAGCCACAGAGTTCAGGCAATTCATGCTATACACAGGCAAAGTGTCCTGAAGGGGATTCTAAGAGATTATCTCTATGGCCACTTTATGGCTTTCAGTGTGGCAATGTGTACTCTCATTAGTCCAGTGCTTGTCAAGCTGTACTCACAGTATGCAGCTGACCTGCTGAAGTTTTTGTTGAGAGAGGTAGGGAGCTGTATGGACACCATTTTCTGGTGTACAACACTCATTCGATGCTGCACATGGTGGAGGATGCTGTGTCTTTCAATGGCCTGGACAACTGCAGTGCTTTCAAGTTCGAATACCACCTGAAAACAGTCAAAAGGATGGTGAGGAGTGGTAGATGCCCACTATCTGAAGTTGTATGTGTCACATCCCGCCCAACTCCCTAGGTCATGTCTTGGTTCTTTGTGTGTACTCACCTCTCCTCTTATTCCAGTGTCTCCTACCCTGCCTGTGTCAGGGCCGGCCCAAGGCATAAACGAACTAAGCTGCTGCTTAGGGCCCCGTGGCCACCAGAGGGCCCCCAAGAGCACATTAAATTAGTTTAATGTACCGTGTTTCTTTAATTAACGCTGCTCTCGTTTAAAATCCGCACCAAATGAACGTTGTGAAATTAACACCGCCCAGAAATACGGTAGGAGAAGCATGGCATTTTATGAACATTCTCTTGTGTTGTAGCCTACTAGGGGTCCACTGTTGGCTAAATACGTTTCAAATATCACATCAACATAGAGCTAATTACCCTAGCTAGCCTAGTTAGTCGGCATTAGAAGGGAAGCTTACGAAAAAAGAGACGAATAGCAGTCTAGCCTATTGCTAACGCCTGCCTAGAGTATCTATTGAAAGAACTGGAGAAGCAGGTGCTCTGCGTTAGCAAACTAGTTTGCATGGCTATAGTAGGTAGTCTGGTGTTTTCATCAGCGTTAATAAAAAGCAGATGAAATAGAGCTAGCTAGTCTAACATTGAAATTTGCTCGTTTCCTAATCGGTGATTTAGAAGACCGTACTGTTCAAACTAAGAACATTTAATGTGGCGAACTAACACGTTAGCATGCTAGCGCAGCTAGCCTAGAATACCGTATTTCTTCGATTAAACCTCGCCCCAAATAAACGCCGCAAACAGCGCACCAAAAATGAACATGTGTAATAAATTGAAGTTTAATCGAAGAAAAACGGTAATTAAGAACAAATAATAATAACTGGCGACGCCCCCAAACAAATTCTGCTTAAGGCCCCATAAAGGCTTGGGCCGCCCCTGCTGCCTGTGATTGACCTCCCCAGCCCTGATTGACAGCACCTGTTTTCTGTAGCCCCAGTGTATTTAGCCCTTGTGTTTCTAGCTCTCATTGCTAGTTTGTCTTTGTACCTCATGTCTGTATCCAGTAAAATCTTTTTTGTGAATATTCTGAGACCGTGCTATCGTCGTTACAGTATGTTGAATTGAGGAGCAGCGACTACAGCCAATAAAAATGTCAAGGCAAAACACAAACTTCAAGAACTTCATTCTGAACAACAAGGACTGTTGTGAGGTCATTGAGGAGAAGGGATGGAAGTCATCTGTACCAACACCCAGAACCTCATTTTCTGGAGCCTTGTGACTAACACAGCGTTGAGATGGATCCCAAGCCAAAACTTGCACAGAGGTGCAATTCAAATTTCCATGGGTGAAAAAAAAAGCTTGACTTGCCTCTTCTCATAACAGGATGTATAATATTGTGGAGTTCTCAGAGGAAGGGCTGGTTGGGATTGTAGCCCAACCCTGGACATTTAAAGACAATGGGATACTAATACTTTAAATATGTAAGAGTATCATGTCACTAATTCTTCTAAATTGTACATGACATCTGTTTTTGGATTAAGTTTTAATTTTCATTTCAGGAGACATAGTTATTGGTCGCCGGCCCATCAAACCAAGAGGGCCAAACTCAATGAAATGCCCGATAGGACAATATGGATATCAAGGAAAGTGTGGGTGTTTGCAACTACAGGTACATGATGACAGGCAATGTACTCCCAAACAAAACGGAGCACTAAAATGACTATTCAAATCTCTGAAAACGTTCACGACTAAATGTTAGTCTTATTTTGATTGAACCTATTTCGTACGTAGGAGACTGAGAAAGCCATAAGGTGGAGCAAAATAAAAATCTTCTGTTGAGACGGAAGAGGAAGATGAACAAAAAAGAAGTCAAACACGTCCTCACAAATTTGTGGACAGTAGTGGAGGAATAAATTACTAGTATAAATGGCATAATTCATCACAATGTCACTCATCTTAAACTGTGCAGAGATTACCATACGGCCCAGAACAGACGTCAGGAGGACCACCGAGGGAGGTCCCCTGATAGGCACTGCCAGCGCCCGGCATCATCCACCTCGGCTAGACAGCAGCCTGGAGCCCACCACCAACGTGGGGAGTCCACCTCCCGCCCTGCTGCCTCCACGTCCTCTAGCACCGTCGTCCCCTTCCTCTGACGCAGCTGACGCCTCCGCCCAGTCCCATAAAAGACACCGGTGCGGAGGCGCGCGCAGGACGCAGGCCCGGCGTGAGTGGGAGTCACGCGCCGGACGTAGGAACAACCAGCAAGACTACCTGTCAGGCGCATTCTCATCTTGGGGGACTCCAACTTGCGCCGCCTCCCCCCAATCAACGACGACAGGGTCCAGGTGGACAGCTTCCCAGGGGCGAGGCTCAGCACATTGATCCTTTCTTTTGGTATCAACAACCGCGGCCCCGCTTCAGAATATTGCCTTCCACACCCATTACTTTTGATTCGGAGGGCCCAAGCCACCTTTCTACGAGCGCGCATCCTGTTTCCGCCAGATTCAGGCCTTTGCCGACTGTTTCAGGCCCTCCGAGCCGGACGACCAGTTTCTGGCCGATCTCGAAGACGAGCCCTCCATGCCGCTCCTCACCCTGCCGTCACAACCACCCCTCCAGCCCGATGCCTCCCCCGGGATCGCACTACAGCGTCCACCCTCCCACCGTGGCCGCCCCAACGCCCAGGGCACCAGAGATGGTAGTGCGTCCCAAGGCCGCACTGTTTACACGCCATATTACTGGCCTGAAGTCTAACTGGTCTGTGACCCCCACCCGGCCGGTCCTTGTCCTGGGCGATTCAAACTTGCACCACCTCCCCCGGATCCAACTGAACAGGGTACAAGTGGACTGCTACCCAGGGGCCAGGTTGAAAGATGCAACCAATATCATAAACCGTGTTGCTGTCCCGGACACCAAGATCCCGACTGTGATCCTGGCCGTTGGCCTCAACAACCGCGGCTCACCTCCCGACTACTGCTTTCCTGAGGCGGAGGCGATGCTGCGGAGGGCCCAGGCCACCTTCCCCCGTGCCAAAATACTCTTCCCTCTTATAAATGGGGACCCCAGTCTGGTACGGAGGGAGAGGGACAACATCACCACCCTCAACCAATTCATGGCCACCAACGGCTTCATCATCCCCCTCCCTGGACCCCACACTTCCAGTGACGGGACCCCCACGAGCCCACACCAGGACCTACGGTCCGCGCTCCCCTTCTGCTGAGCTCCACCCACCTCCCCGAGGCCTCCCCCTGCCCCCATCCACGCCTTCACCACCCTGGTAACTACCCTTTCCTTCACTCTCCTATGTTTTCCCCGTATCTGAGCTCTGACCCTGTTTTACTGCGGGCGGCTTGCGTTTCATTGGACACCCGGCCCAGTTCCCTCACGGGTTCTGGAGGGGCCTAGCCCCTGTCTTTGTGTTTTAGTACCTGCCTGTCTCTGGAAGTGCCAGTGCACTCACTCGGATCCTTGCTGTTCGGTTCTCCGTTCCGCGAGGTGATGAGACTTCTCAGACCTCTAACCTACTCTACCACGACCCCAACCAGCAACATCCCATCGTAGGTTATTCAAGAATCTCAATACTCAACAGTAATTAAACAATTGAACACAATAGTTGTACTATCAATATGCTACTACTACGTACATAAACTACATTCCACTTTCATTTCTCTACAGATTATGCTACCACCGTCACACGGCCTGTCCCTGATAAATAATGGTAAGGTGATGGATGACCGTATGAGCCATGGCAACCCTAAAGGCTATGTTTTGAAACAAAAGCATGAACTTTTGCATCACCACATGCCATACACCCAGGAATCATTTCTGGCGTGTTGGAGGAGAACCCATCGGGGGCCCAAGAAAACAGCTGGCAGCCCGGCAAGTTCAAATATAAGACTAGAAAAATACTAAAAGCTTTTCAATAGCATTGCCAAGTCATTAAAAGGCATACCTAAGATGTTCTGATCGTGGCGGGGGGGGAAACATGTCAAAACAACACGTTGTCATACTAATGCTTTTTATACCCCATTCAGCTGTACCATCTTGGGAGAAGAAATTTCAGAAAATGCAAGGTAACATTGTTAAATACATCAACCCGGACAACCGAGGTTGTGCCACCCAGCACCCAGACCACCGAGGCTGTTCCTGCCTGGGAGCTTCGGCCGCCTGCCGCCGGGCCCCAGCCCCGTTCCTGCCCTGAGCCCCTGCCTTGCCCCGAGGTGGTACCGCCCAGCGCCAGGCCATCTGAGGACTTCTGGCCGCCGCCTCCTCCGCCCGAGGACTTCTGGCTGCCGCCTGCCACTGTGCCCGCGCTCTCAGGCTACCCCTCATCCGTGCTCCCAAACGCCACCGTGCTGCCTCCTGAGTGGTGCACCTCTTCACCATCTCCTGTGCCCGTCCTACCCCCGGGTGGTTCCTCGGACCGCCCCCTGGACCTTCCGACCCTCTGCCCTGCCTCCGAGTCATCCCCCGGACCTGCTCCAACCCAGCCCAGATAAAGCACAACGTTGGTGCCAAACTTGCTACTAATTCGAAAAACTATTTGCTGGAAAAGTTCACTCTCCCGGAGAAGATATCGACACGGTCGACTGAGAGGCTCTCCTCTTCAGGCGGTTACAGGGCTGACGCAGTTTTAGACCTTCAGGTGTCCCAAACTCAAAGACCTGGAGGAGCGCCTTACAGTGCTGGTGTTCCGAAAGAGAGTGGTAGGTCTTTGGAGATGCCAGGAACTATGACTTACACGCAGCGTGCCCCCTGGACCTTCCCCGACCCTCTGCCCTGCCCAGCCTTGTGGGACGTCCGGCGACGTCCCTTGAGAGGGGGGTACTGTCACGGCCACAGCCGTGCCCCCCTGTTTTTGGTTTTGTCCTGCCCTAGTGTTTCCCTGTCAATATGTCCACCTGTGGTTCTGTATTTAGGTTCCTGTTTTGTGTCCAGTCTTTGTCTTGTCCTTACTATCCATGTCCCTGTGAGTACCCTATCTGTTTCCCGTTTGACATTAAAACCTCTGTTCGACACAATGCCTCGCATCTCTCGTGCATTTGGGTCCTACCCCACCTCACATCGTGACACACGAGTAGAGAAAAGCATGCTATCCTGCAACGCTATTACTGGCCTGGGATGAAAGCAGACATCACTAAATGGGTGAGTGCATTATTATTAATACATAGTCTGTAAAGCTTATGAAAATATTTAGGCTACATGTGTCACCATTGTTTTTACTTTGTTAGGTTGCACAGTGCGATGACTGTCGGAGGAAGAGGGCCTTTATAAAAGGAAAAGACGGTACAAACCTATAAAGGTGAATCTGACCTCATTACATTTAACATTTGGTTTACGATGGAAGTCTTATTAATGTTACTCTTTGGTTTGCATTTAAGGTTTCTGAGCCATTTTAACTGGTTGGAATGGACCTCGTTGGCAAGTTAAAATGCTCCAACAAAGTACACGTGTGTCATGGTGGACTATTTTACAAAATGTATGGAAGTATATCCACTGAAAAGCAAGAGGGCTGAAGAAGTTTTAGAGTGCATAATAGACTTATTTTATAAATATGCTGCACCTAAACGTATTCTTAAAGACCAGGGCAAAGAATTAGTTAACAAAGTCAGTCAAGTTCTGAGACATTTGATATCACTGTATTCTCGCAATGGTTGTCAAGGACTCCGACATTTTCTGTGGTGGATGATGAGGGATTTAAGGGATTCGTATAAACTTGATCCTACCTACATCCTGCCCACCAGATTGTAGGACCCCAGGAAGAATAGCGTTCAGCTTATGGGGATCCAAATAAAACAAACAGGCACTGAAGACTATGGTGGCCTCAAAGTACGAGGTTACTAAAGCGAAGGCTATGGCTGGGATGTCAGAGGTCCAGTCAGTGAGTCTGACATCAGAAATGTGGACTTCCATGAACATGGATACCTTACTTGCCGTCACATGCCATTTCATCAATAAGGATTTCAAGCTCTCCACCATGCTCTTGGGGGTGACCAAGTTCACGCAAACGCACACAACCGAGCACATACAGAAGGCCAAGACTGTTCATCTTGGAGAATGGGGCCTAAAGTTCATCGAATGCCTCGAATATGATACCATGTGCAAAGCTACTGGGAATGCACCATGTG